>CM053987.1:23674634-24099634 GCA_028641955.1 Protonibea diacanthus
AGAGACTTATTTGAGCAGCCTGATAACAAAGAGTTACAATAGTCCAGCCTAGAAGTAACAAATGCATGGACTAGTTTTTCTGCATCCGCTTGAGACACGATACGTCGGATTTTGGCAATGTTGCGTAAGTGGAAGAATGCAGTCCTCGAAATTTGTTTTATGTGGACGTTAAAGGACAAATCCTGATCAAAAACAACTCCAAGATTCTTTACGGTGGAGCTGGAAGCCAGGGTGATCTCATCTAAGGTAACCAAGTCTCCTGGAAGAGAGTTTCTGAGGTGTTTAGGTCCAATTACAAGAACTTCAGTTTTGTCTGAATTCAGCATCAGAAAATTGTAGGTCATCCAACTTTTTATATCCTGAAGGCATGCTTGGAGTTTAGTTAACGGGTTGGTGTCATCAGGCTTGATCGACAAATATAATTGGGTGTCATCAGCATAACAATGAAAATTAATGGAGTGATGCCTAATAATGTTCCCTAGAGGAAGCATATACATAAATTAAATAGAAGTGGTCCTAGCACAGAACCTTGTGGAACGCCGTGACAAACTTTGGTGTGCATGGAGGATTCATTGACGTGAACAAACTGAGATCGATCTAAGAAATATGACTTAAACCAGCTTAAGGCGGTTCCTTTGATACCAACTTGATGCTCCAGTCTATGTAAAAGAATTTGATGGTCAAAATCAAATGTTAATATATTAACAAAAGTAAAGGAGGCCCTTTCAGATGAAAAAGCTAGTTATAAAACAGTTATTTCAGCATGTAGGAATAGATCAGGCTCGTTATGAGGCTGCTTATAATCGTTGTGGTAGAAACACAATATTGTTTTAAAACGTATGCCTAATGACGTTTGGATAAATCAGTATAGCAAGCCACTACTGAAATGTTGGAATGCTGGACATTCAGTACGTCGTTGATGCATATGCTGAGCGAGAGGTGGGGCTACTGTTAGATAATGTGCAGCGAGAAGCAGCAAGAAAAGTTGTTTTTGTTCCTGTTGGTGACCACGTTGTTAAAATGAGCTTGCCTTTAAAGGTTTTACAACAAAAAACATCATCACATGACCTTAGCACAGAGGACATGTGGATGACAAGCAATGTGGATAGATATAAAAACACTTAATTTAATGACGTGCATGGCAACATTTGCTTCAGAGTACCATGTCCTTGCTAAAACTGACAGGGCAGCAAACAGGATAAAGCTTGACAACAACTGTGGCTTTATTTTGAAAAGAACTTGTACAGACCCTGCTGTAGTTTGATATGCACGCTTCTCTGAGACAAAATCCTGAATTGTTTTATCAGTCTTTTACAGTTGTTCCTGCCTTATCGTAAAGATGAGCAGTTAAAACCAGAAGGCTTTGAGACATTTGAGCAGTTCTACAGAAATTGGATTGGGTCACTGCTTTTTGCGGATGATCTGGTCTTGTTGGCTTCATCGGAGCGTGACCTTCACACTCGGCTGCGAACCGCTCCAAAGAGAGCTGAAGTGGCTGGGATGAGAATCAGCACCTCCAAATCTGAGGCCATGGTTCTCAGCCGGAAAAGGGTGGAGTGCAGTCTCCGGGTCGGGGACGAGATCCTGCTTCAAGTGGAGGAGTCCGGTGCAGCTTCTGCAGTGATGCGGACTCTGCACCAGTCCGTCGTGGTGAAGAAGGAGCTGAGCCGAAAGGCGAAGCTTTTGATTTACCAGTCAATCTACGTTCCTACCCTCACCTGTGGTCACAAGCTTTGGGTAGTGACCGAAAGAATGAGATCGTGAATACAAGTGGCCGAAATGAGCTTCCTTCGTGGAGTGGCTGGGCTCTCCCTTAGAGATAGGGTGAGAAGCTCGGCCATCTGCGGGGAGCTCGGAGTTGAACCGCTACTCCTCTGAACCGCTGTCCTTTATCTATGCTTGTATCATTGCTCTGTATTCTATGTATTACCATATTGTGATGTTCATTAATACATGTTGTTCATCAATAAATTCTTCATTTATGTTATGTCTTTTATTAAATAAATTCAACAATTCTATTTCATTGTATTACCACTGCTGGATATGTAAACCAATCAAGTCTATTCTGCTCATAATGCTGTTATACTGAATGTCAATCACATTAACATTAATTGATGCCCTGTACATTGTTTTGGTTCTCCACATATTCTAAATACAACTACACGTTCCACAAACAAGCAAACCCAGTATTTTCTTATAACAGTTACAGCAACATAAATCAAGAAGCATTCAATAACACTGAGTCACTTAGTGAATGACAGACAGACAGCAAAACCTTAACTGAAAGCCATTACACTAGCTTACACCAACCTTTCTCCATCTCCTACTACTGAGCTTAAAAAATTATCCTGCCATTAAATTGGCATAAATAAAACTTCATTCTTTGGCACCTGCTCCGACAGTTAAACTGGCACAATTGTTATTCTGAATACTGACCTATTTGAGCAACTTCCTGAAAAATTGTTAATGATATCCGCATAACTACTTTATCTGTGAATAACCTGACATATACCCACACAGCTTTGCAGATCTTCCCATTTGATTCAAGACCCGAATTACGTATTGAAAGCATCTTTTGCCTACACATTACTGAATATACTGTAAATAACACTTTTCAGCTAATGTCACTTGTATGAAAAAATATAAAACCACATTTCTATGCTGAGGTGTCATACATCTGTCAGCAACTATAATGTGGCTGATGCAAAGGTTTCAGCTGAATATGGTTAACACTGTCTAAGCTGGATGTCTAAGTGTTCAAACTATACTTCTGTCACCACTAAGGGTTGCTGTGGTAACCACTGGCTGTTGTCATGGAAACCTGTTCTGTGCCACACTGCCAGTATGTGTGACAGGTTTGGTGAAGATCGGATTAACATGATATTATACCATTAACATATCAAGGCAACAGAAGTCCAATGAGTGTCACTATAGAACATTTTAGCCACGCCCCTTCTTGAAATATCACCAAATTTTCCATTCTTCATTCTTTCATTCCTCATTAAATATTCTAAGACAAAACCATTCTGATCATGTTTCTGGAAGAAAGAATTTTGCCTTTTAAAATGCACAGGAATCAAACAGAATTTTAGCCTTAGGCAAAGAGTGAGACTGAACGTACCGTCACAGCCACACAGTTTCATTACAACTCAAAATTTTAATAATTTACAATCTGTATGAACATATCTTCCAAGTTTAAAGCTCCATTGCTCTAAGAGTTTTTTTTTTTTTTTTTTTTTTTTTTTTTTTTTTTTTTTTTTTTTTTAGGTCTTGCCATGTTCTACTGAGTCCAGTTCTTTCAAATATGACCCCTGGAAATGACCCCAAAAACACAAAAATGCCAAATTTGAAACAAAATGGACGCCGTACACTTCGTTGTAGCCCGGGTCACCAAGAGACTTTTTGTAGGCCTGGGGGAGATACATGTTGCCACCAAAGGCCATGTCTCTATGTGAAATTTTGTCAATGGCGGAGGCTCCATACAACATTTTGTAGGTGGTGCTGTGGATCCATCTTGGTCCCAGCACCCATGAAACTTCCAGATTCTAAAAATTTCAGCATACATTACTGCTTGAATTTTTCGTTTCGTGCGTTTTCGAGCTCGTTGAGCCCCTCAAAAATGCCCCCGAAGTGGCACTGAGGATTATTATTATTTGTATTTATTTTTTCCTAAGGATACAATAGGGCTTTCGCTGACTGAATGCTGTTTGGTGCTGTTCAGGTGTTTAAATATCAAGGATTTTTTTTGTCATTGAAATTGCTTAATTAGCAAATGACTGACCTTAATGTACACAGCCCACCTGAGCCGTCCATTTCTGTCTCTGACAGGTCACTGTCCACAGCTTCTAATACCTGTTCTGAACACCAGGAAAACAATATATCATGAGAAAAGGACGTTTACTCAGAAATGACACTAAATAAGATGTTTTCTTTACCACTGGGATCAATCTGGATTTCATCCAAGCTCATTCCCTTGTAGTCTGACAGCCCGCCCTGTTCTAGGGCAATCAACACTTTACTGACTTTAGCCAACTCCAGTGTCTCTTCAGGTCGTCTGTAGTACTGTCTGTGGACCTGGATGTCATGGCCAAGAAAATTTGCCAGTGTGTCCATCTCATTATCCTTATGGATGAGAACTGTGGACAGCGTGGAGAACTGCTTTCAACTGGTTGAGGACAGAGTTTCAGGATGCTTGGACCCAGATTCCTTTGCTATCTATCTGAAGTGACACCCTGCTTCAGCTCTGGTAAAGAAATAAGGATTGTCATCAGGTACACCGCAGGTCCGGATGTGCAACCAAGGCCTCCACTGATGACAGCATGTCTGGTGATAGAAGGATCAGGACCTCCCTGTTTCTTTTCCCTCATGTTTCAATCCATTGAAAATGTTGACAAAGCTTTTGCTCCAACTCGGAAAGACCTAGTGCCACATCTGACTGAACTTCTGAACTGTCTCTCAGGGTAAATGCACTAAGTGGCATCTTTGACAGTTCACCTTCTCGTCTGCAGTTAAACAGGATCACCTCAGCAAGCGTGACAGTAGCCAGCTTGGTCCAGGTCTTCTTGTTTGGGTTATTCTTCAGATTCCTTTGGTATTTTTCTCTGAACTTTCCGAGGTGCATGTGCATGTTCTTGACATCCTCAGAAAGGAAGGAGCTGAGGAGTGCTCCATTTCACCACACACACACACACACACACACACACACACACACACACACACACACACACACACACACCCCACTTTTTCCTCAAAAAGACCCCTGCGGTCATGATAACTAAAGTTGAGCTGGATACTCGGCTGAAACGAGTATCCGGTACACACTTTTGCAGAGTACGAGAATTATACGAATAATACGAGTCAATATCTGTGTTCAGATTGAATGAAAATCCTCATTGGGTAGCTGACTGTGTCTGCGCTCTGCGATAGGCTAGTCACAGCGCCCCTGTCCTGCACACATACAGATGTATTGTGTTGCTGTGTCCCTCTGCTCACTCACACACAGAACAGCTCTCTGTCTCTCCCTCAGTCACTCAGGTTTGCGGGTCTTTTCCGTTAACGTTTAGGGTTTCTTCAGCTTCAGGTTTGTTACTTCGGTTTGTACTTACTTATTAACACTGGTGAAAGTAAGCTGGTACGGTCCGGTACCACAAAAACAGTCAGTGGCGGTACGCAGTACCAGGAAGATGGAAGAGCAGCTGTCTGCTAAAAAGCCCTCATTCAGAACCAGTCACAGCCGCACTCTGGGTCAGAAAATAGATCCATTAGCAATATGCAGTCATAAACTACTTTGCCTGTTTTAAAAAAAAAATCCTTTTAACTCATTCCGAATAGTTTCTGAACTGTCCGTGCTGTGTTTTAGTCCATGCTGGACGGAGCCTTGGTCGGGCATCTCCCTCGGAGAGAGCCCGGTGGTCTCCTCTACGCCCAGCCTTCCAAACGTGTACCACACGTTTAATGTCTTTACGTTCGATGCAAAATGTCCCAATTAAAATCAGTAGGAGAGTAAGCAGTTGTGTTTCGTGTTATTTTGTTTAACGATACAGAACAGCTCGGAGAAGAAACTGCTTATGAGCTAATGACCGGAGAGTTCACTCAGCTTTACATAAGTGCGCATGCACGTTTACCTCCGAAACACAGCGGTTGCTATGGTGATCGTTGCGTTTGATTTAATGCACTGGGATGTTTTCCACAACTGATCCACAGACTTCAAGAAACACCGCTTGTGCCAGGACAGGACGAACAATAAATTACACAAGCAAAATTCCACACATTCTTGTGGTTGGCTGAAACACTTTATACATGATTTAAATATCTGTCAGTTATCTTAGTTAATTTGTTCTGTAAAGAGTTTTTGCTATCGTGATCAAAACCATCGATCTGAAGCTCAACGCTGATGCTGTCCTGTAAATAGTTTTCTAATCAGCAATAAATATAATAATTTCTGATCAACCCATATCAACTGCATGCTTAAAATAACATACTGGTTGAAGTCCCGGTCATTTCAAGACAACCCGACCCACTTCCAGGTTAAATCCCACCCACTTCCCGGTTAGGCCCTGCCCACTCCGAGTACAGATACAGATAATTCATATGGTTACCAGATACAGATAATACTGTACTCACTCATCCCTAGTATATAGTAGGAGGTGATGATGGTGGACCTGAGCACGAGGACCAGAGGTTAGAAATGGGCTAGAAAACCAGCGAGAAACACAAAGAATAGTTAAGGAGGTCGAAACTAGGGCTGAACGATATGGACAAAATTTCATATCGATATTCATGCTTGGTGAAAACCAAGCATTTTACACTCTTCGTGCAGCACGTGATGGTGTTGTTTCAGGTGGTGAAACATGTTTGTTGTGCTACCTTGCTTCTGCACCACCACGGGCTGTATTATCTTCCACACTCATGTCACCTGTGTGCCTCAGTCTCAGTCTCCCTCACTCCCACCCTCATATGTTTGTCATTGGTTGGCTTCAGCTGTCGATCCACAGCAAGCATGAAATAAGGTTTGTAGTTGGCTGGCCGTAGTGGTAGGAAAATCGTAAAAATTATGTTTCTTGTGACTGCCAGAGCTGTACATGCAGGGCAAGCGCAGGGGGAAATTTATATTGTTTATAGCGTTGCTTTTTCAATATATCTTGATATATTGTTCAGCCCTAGTCCGAACGTAGACTACCACAGTACCTGAACAAACGATCTGACAAGGCGTTGGAGGAAGGCCAGGGTTTATATGCAGTTGAGGTGATGACTTGATGGAAGGCAGGTGAGCTGATGAATGGCAGGTGAGCTGAAGAATGGCAGGTGTGCTTCATCCGTGATTATCCAGGAGAGACCAGGGAAATGTGCCACACCCACAAACACAGAGACTAACAAGGAGAGACTGACAAGTAAACACAAGAAACACAAGGATGGGGAAACAAGGGGGAACACAGGGAACCAGTCATGACAGCCATCGTGACAGCTGCTCCTGTTCAGATTGTTTAGAAATTCCTCACTGTCAGACTCTGCTATCTGCACCTCACACTCAAGAATATCTGCAATCTTCTTGAGACTATGACCCAGCTTCAGAGCCAGCAATGGAGTTTTGTAGGTTTTTCTCCTCATCAAAGCCAGCCACAGCTTTTACTGCTTCAACCACAAAGTTAAAGTTTGAAGGCACATAGAAGTCCTTAATTTGTTTCAGTCTACCACCTGTCCGTGACTGCTAAACTAGTCGCCCGATTTCCTGCATCTTTTGTCTAATGTAGTCATGTTTGGTTTTGTCATGTCCACGCTTGGCATACAAATGTTTAGAATTGTTCAGAAAAGTTTCAGAATGATTCTCTTTTTTGATATTTGTGACTTCATCTTGATGCATGGCATTTGTTAGCTCCCGAACTTTTCAGCTAACACCATCTGGGACAGGCTGTTCATATGCACAGAGCGCCTGGATCCAACTTCTACCTGGCTTTGGCGTGCTATATTTAAGTGAAAGCCTGCACCTGGACATGTGCCTCCACGATGATTTTCTTTTGAGCAAAGCCTCACAGTTTATACAGTGCATGTAGTCACTTGCTTTCACTGTTTTTTCAGTTTGCTGACTTGGGATCAGTGTGCCAGTGTTGGGTGTAGGTACTTTGGAAAGTAGTTAATTGCCACGTTACAACGTTACCATCAATTAAAAGTAATCTGTTACGTTACAGCGTCACCTATGAATAAAAGTAACGTGTTAGAGTACTCATGCGTTACCAAAAATTAAAAGCTGTTTGCAGCACCTCACACATGCTGCAACTGAACTGACACAGACACACAGCCTCCTTTTAAATGCACCGAGAAGTCCTGACAATCAGTCATCCAACCAAATTAACTCTGCAGGATAACAATAACGGGAAATGTTTTTTTAAATTGGAAGTGGAGTCGATGGAAGCTTTTCACCAACACAGAGTGTGCATTTTACCGTTATGTTGTTCTTGTCCTTTTCACTGGCGAATTGAAAATAATGTGCGTACTTCCACAAAAAAAAAGCTGTCCTCTCTGCCATCTTACAGGCAGTTCGAAAACACTCACACACACACACTCACACACACACACACACACACACACACACACACACAGGTAACTTAGGTCAGCAGGGCACAGACGCGTCATCACAGCGCTGCGCCTCCGTTGACACATCCATTGGTGGCACAGTACTGTCTGACAAAGAGCAGGCTGCAGTCGGAATTTTTCTGTCCTTATTCAGAGAAATTCTTAAAGCAGTGGATTACTTTTTTTTTAAAAATAACAAAGTTACTGATTGCTTAACGTACGAAACTAACGCGTTACGTCACATGTTACACGAAAAAAGTAATTAGAGTACTCTAACTGTACAACCCTACCCACAACACTGTGTGCCACTACCAGTTTTTAGGACCTTGTGATGAGCATGGTTCCCTTTGTTTCTAATCAGGTCAAAATGTAATTTTCATTCCTTTGACTTTAAAGGAAAACTTCTTGCTTTAGGTACAGCAGGTTCATTGCTGTGTTTGCAGATTAAATGCCTTGCCATTTTGTGGCAGTGCATGGGACAGTGCAAACAATGTGCCTTACTGTAAGCTCTGGCACCATCTGTCTTTTTTGCAGCTTCATTACTGACACATTTTCCAGGGTTGTGTCATCACAGCTTTCGCTTCCTGTTCTCTTCTTGGTTCTGGGCTGTTTCTTTCTCTTGTATAGCTTTTTCTTGTATGACGTCTTCTGCTTCACCACTGGAACCTTGCTCATGGGACTGTCAGGTTCTTCTGCAATGCTTTCACAGACAGGCTTTCGACAGAATATATTCATCACCACTGCTTTCAATACAGCTTCTAGAGGCGTCATATGCGTGTGGTACTGTGAGGATCTGTTCAAGCTTAAGCTTATAGTTAAAAGACGAAACACTAACCTGATTTAGAAATCTTAAATTGTCTTAAACCGTGGCAACTTAACATGAATATCAGCCCTGTGTGATATACGGGATTAGAGGTACAGCTATGCATTTTCAGAGTTATGTTAAGAGATACAAGGTTAATAGAAAGCCACGTAAGAACAGAGGGATTCATTTAAATCATCATCAATTAACTTTGTTTTCCCCTGTATGAGTTAGGTGTCCTACTGATTTCAGAATGCAAACTTACAAATACACTGTCAGTTCTTGTCAGGGGGGGTTGCATCTGGGTCATCAGAACCAGAGTGTGAGTGTGAGGTTTCAAGGATGCATGTTTCTGCCAATTCTGAGCTTGATTCCTAGGAGAAAAAAACACAACATCTCTATTTCCTAAAATCAATCCCCACGGTACGAATGGGGTTCCACTCCAGAGTTCACTTGATAACGGACTGAGACCCCCCCTACAAGGTGGACCAGAGAGCAGTTGTTTGGTTTGCACCAGAGTTCGAGGTAGAGCCCTGCAGCTGTGGGACCCGCCGCAAAGCAGTGCGGCGCAGGACAAACTTTGAAAGCTCATTGCGGGCGGGAGGGGAAGTGCACAATGCAGGAGCAGGCGGGAGAGGTGATAAGCTGCAGTCCTGCAAACTAAAAACGTGTATAAAATAAAATGTATAAATAATTAATTTATATTGTGCTGGATATTTTATTTGGCATTAATAAAAACATTTTAAGATGCCTATATTCGCGGATGTGGTCTAATCTCGTGTACGTTTCAGACAATTCGTTTCCACTCTTCCGTGTTTGAGCTCTCTGATCATGGCAGAAACGCCTGGCACCACGCACCCTTGTTACGTGTGCTAGGTGAAGGACCGGTCCGTGGAGAGCTCAGCTAAGCTCAGCATGTTTAATTTCCCAAGCCAATGAAAAGAACTTTCGTGAGAAATGACAGGCGGGAGCGGGACAAAATATGGCAGGGAGACTGAAAATCAATTCTTTGCAGGAGCAGGACTGCACAATGCAGGAGCAGGACTGAAAATTCTGTCCCGTGCAGACCTCTAGTTCGAGGCTGGCGTTCACACCAACCCAAACAAACCATAACAACAGGGTAAAGACTCCAAGGTTCAGTTCAACCAGACTAAACAAGGCTGTTGTGAACATGACCCAAGAACAGTCTGTGTTTATGAACCCTAATGGTGTAAAGGTGTATAACAACACTGTGGTGAATGTATAGTTGCAACCATTTTTGATAGTCTTTCTGTATGTTGAATAACTTTGCTAAAACCATAACTCACTTTGACCTCACTTAAACCTGCACATTATGAACATGTTCAAGAGCTGCATACGATCAGATATCAAGGTTGTTAGAAACATGGTTATTGCTCCAAATGCAGTAAACATATGAGGGGCTGCACACAGGTACACAGCGGTTTGCCACATGCCATTTTAAGTTTGTGGATAGACTAGTTTTCACACAGCTGTTGGATTATTTAGTTAACACTTACATCTAGTAGTGCTATCTCACTGTAGCTGCAAACTTACTATCATGACTGTTATGGGATTTTCTATTCTTGTAGTGTTCTGAGTGACACATATATACTTTTAAATGGAATATGATAAAAGCAGAAACATACAGACACATTACACGAGGTTACACAAAGTCACGTATGGGCCTTGAGGTCCAGCAGTATTAATTGTTTGGCTTTGACTGGCAACAGTAGGTGCCAGTCTATCTCAACACTGTGGTGGTCAGGGTCAAAGAAGTCTGGTGCTGCATGCTTAGACATAATAGATAGCTTGCCATTGACATTCCAATCTGCGTAAACAGACATCTGTGTCTCCAGACTAGAATATGCTGACAATGACACCGTCCTTGGTAAAAGCATTCTCTTTAACTAATTCTGGGCCTATAGTATTTGTGATGTTATCTTGGGGTTTAAAGTCTATCCACCAGCATGAGTTTGGCAGAATGTGAGACCGACTCAGGCACTTCTGATGTACTTTGAGAGTGTCTCTAATTCTCCTTGGCCAAGAGTCAATAAATAATACAGCATAAGACATCAGAGGCCTGAACACTTTCTTCCTTCCTGACCTCACCATTGACCTTTGACTTCAGCAATTTCTCCACAATAATAACTTTCCAAGTGACCCTACATTGTAACTGAATAACAGGATGGAGTAAACCATTAGGAGTGGTGTCATATGGAACAAGTTAAAAGCAGTGTTTGACGCTTACCAAAATCTTAGAAGGTGGCTGCACCCCCCTCTTGCTGCTTGTCTCTGGGTGAGCCAGTCAGATTTCGCTCTGGTTGTGACATACAAACTTTGTAGACCAGACCCACTTCCTGGGCTCACCAGCAGAGGCCAACACCCAGTCTCCACCCACCACACCCTACAGGTGATGAAAGCGCAGAGCTCAGGTGAGGCGCCCACATTTCATTTGTAGCATTGAAGAAGTAGTTTTGTAGAAGTAGTTTCTTCTGTCTGATTACTATGAGCTAACACTAACCGCTGGTTAGCATTACGTTGAACACACAGCCCTCAGCTGCTTGCAGGACAGTGCACCACCACCGTCCCCATTGAGAGGCCTTATATAAAAGTTGTTTTTTGGGGGGTTTTTTAAATTTCTGTAAACGGTGCAAAAAGTAGACATCAACTTAGAAACTACCGCTGTTCAGCACTAACAGCTGTTTATATGGTATGCACAGTATGAATAGATTGCATGTAAGTAATGACATTTACAGTTGTGTTCAAAATAATAGCAGTGTTTTTTTTTAAATGTGAGTCAAGCTCAAAATCCTTAGATTTTTTTAAATGTATTTTTTATTTCCATTCATTGGGAACACTGCAGATTACATTTTACATCAAAACATGAAGAAAAAAGTATCAATATGTTAATTGCTTTACAGAAAATGAAGGAAAAAAATGGGCTGTTAAATATGGACTGATATTGGGCTGTTAAAAAAATTGGGCTGTTAAAAAAATAGCAGCATTTTTGATGTCAGTCTTAGATGAGTCAGTAGATGTGATGTGAGTTATTCAATTTCAACCAGGACTTTTTAACAAGCAGCTGGATTAAATTTCTCCACTTATCATCGGCCATCTCTGCGGCAGGGCTCTGTCCTTGTTTGACGCCTAGCGGACTGACTCCCTGACAATCTTAAGACTTGGTATGTGTGAGCTGTTGCTTTATTTTTCTCACATTACTTCACAGGAGATCCTGCTACCACCGGCCATTGAGGACTGTCACTAAGTTTCTGCATTACTAGACGCCTGATGTTTTTCAGCTGGTAAGCCGCCAACATGCCTGATATAACTATGTTTATGGGTTATTTTGTGTTATCATAGCAGTTGGTCTATCTGAGTTCATAAATAACCTAATTTCTTGCACTATGTTCAGTCAAGTTTGTATTTTGTCGGCATGGTGTTCTCCAATGTTATTCTGTAGGCTATATGGAAGTCTTGAAAGATAAAGTTAAAGTACAAGGCCTTCATACTCTAACGTGTTATGTGTGATGCCTCAGCTTCATCAAGTTATTTTATTCAAGCTACAATCAAGGTTATTATTATAATGCTGGGCCGCTGCTCCCCCTGGCTGCCCCATATCCAATATGATCACAGACCTACTTTGCAGTTTACATAATGTTTATGTGTTTGTGTTCTCTTTTTTTTTTCTCTGTTTTGTACATGTTCTATATGTTGTGTCCACGTCTTGTTTGGGTTGTCTAATGAGGGACTTTACTTCAGGTGCACTTGTGCCAGATTTATTCCAGAGAGGGGGCTATAGCAACATTTTCTCTTTGGCCTCATTCAGAACATTTCCTCTAGATTATGGGTGAACTTAACACTCTAGTGTGGAACTGTGGCGGAATGAATGCTCCTCACAAACGTGCTAGCACTCTTAGTTTGCTGAAGAGAAAAAATATTGACATAGTATTGTTGCAGGAGACGCATCTGTTGAAAGCTGGCGCTAGTCATCTTGCTAATATATTCTTCCAAACTGTAGCATTCTCCTCTGCTGACACGAAAACTAAAAGTGTGGCCATTGTTGCAAGACGTGGTCTTCCAATGAAAATTATAACATCCTGGGCTGATGACATGGGTAGACTTGTGATTGCAAGAGTAGAATCTAATTCAAGGAAATTAGCGCTTGTATCAGCGTATGCTCCTAACGATTTCAACAGCAATTTCTACAACTTAATTACATCAAAAATGCTAGAATCAACAGAATACTCCTTCATTGTAGGTGCAGACTTCAATGCAGTGTGGGACCCAGTTCTTGATAAGTAGAGTGCAACCTCCTCAGGGGGGCAGGTTATGGCCATGAATGCTCTAAAATCTTTGGCCAGAAATTTGGAGCTTGTGGATATGTGGCGCTTAATAAACCCCTCCATCAAAGATTACCCTTTTTTCTCTGGCCAACATAAATCTTTCTCTAGAATAGACTTTCTTTTTGCTTCCCCCCAGGTCTTTCACCATATTAATACTGCTGTTTTACTCCAGATAGCTCTCTCAGACCATAAAGGCGTCTTATTTTCAGCAACTCTGGGCCGTCTATCTAAACGTGCAGCTGATATGGAGATGGCGTTTTAATACCTCGTTATTAAAAAATGAAGCATATATTAATCAGTTTATTACAGGATTCAGAGAATTTGTCGATTTTAGAAGACCCCAGAATCCTCTGGGATGCTATAAAAGGCTTCATCAGGAGTAACGCAATACTATTCAGCTCTAATGCTCGCAAATCCAGATCTCTTCAGCTACGAAACGTTGAGGCAGAATTTTCCAGGTTGGACTTTATTTTGCAATCCAATTTTACAGAGCAAGTCGCTCTACAGCGTTAAGAAGGAAATCAACAACATTTTGAAGCAACAGTCAGAATTTCAAATTCCAGACCTAGCCATCTCCTGGCCATGAGAATTAGGTCCAGTGACCACTTTGCAGACATCCCAGCTATTAAGTCAGCAGGTGGCAATATTAGTACTGACTCTAAACAGATAAATGGTATATTTCAAACATTTGACTCCAAATTATACAAATCAGCGGTGTCCCTAAACAAAAGTCAATGCGATGATTTCTTAAGTCAACTACATTTGTCCCAGCTATCAAGTACAGATTCGACCAATCGGCCAATCTTATTAGAAGAGGTGCAGGAAGCAGCAAAGGCTATGCAGAGAGGTAAATCACCAGGCATCGATGGGATCCCTCCTGAATTTTATGCTATTTTCTGGGAACAGCTGGGCCCATTTCTTCTGGATATGATTGTCTTTTCAGTTAAGAAGGAGGATTCTCAAGGGATGTTAATACAGCCCTCATCTCTTTAGTGTTGAAAAAAGATAAGGATCCTACTGCTCTAGCAGTAGTACCTGAAGATTTTTCCAAAGCTCTTTGCTCGCCGCCTTGAGCACCAGACCAGGTCATCATTAGTCAATCCTGATCAGACAGGCTTCATAAAGTCGCGGCTTGCTGCAGACAGTGTTAGACGCTTACTTCACATCACTGATGCTGCAACTGATAATACCCAGTACCCATGTCTGTACTTTCACTTGATGCTATGAAAGCCTTTGACCGATTAGAATGGTCTTATTTATGGTCTGTTTTAGAAGCAATGGGTTTTGGCAACACTTTTATCGGTATGATTAAGACACTATACTCAAATCCCTCAGCACAGGTGCTTACTGGTCAAATGTATTCATCCCTCTTCTCGGTCTCCAGGTCCTCGCATCAGGGCTGTCCCCTAAGCCCTGCACTATTTGTGCTCTCTTTGGAGCCACTAGCTCAAGCAATCCGTCAGTCCAAATTGATCCCCCCCATTTCTGTTTACAACACCCAACACCAGCTGTCGCTATATGTGGACAATGTTTTAGTTTTCTTGGAAAACCCTGCTCAGTTGGTACCACACCTTTTGACCATCTTTCTCACCCCTCATCTAGTGCTTCTAGATGTCAGGTCCCTTCTGTCTTGTCAATATATGTCTGTGTGTATGTATTATTTTTTATTCCTATATTTTATCATTTTATTATAATTGTTTGTTTATTTTATTTTATCTTATTCTCATTTACTTATTTTGTTATCGTTATTTTTTTTTATTGTCATTACTACTATTGTCACTGCGTTCTTTCCCATGACACGTTCTTATGTCTTGGGCCAACTGTTTTTCTTGGAGAATCTATCCTAATAATATTGTGTATTCTATTCGCAAAAAAAAAATAAAAAATAAAAAATGGAACAGTCGGCCTATTCTTGTAAGCACTCCTGCTGGGAACCTCCAACTTTCAGCTGTGGTGTATACCACTGCTGCATCGTTCCCGCAGAAGTATTACTGAAAAGCAGTTGTATGTACAGTGGGGCAAAAAAGTAAAGTCAGCCGCCAATTGTGCAAGTCCCCCACTTAAAAAGATGAGAGAGGCCTGTAATTTTCATCATAGGTACACTTCACTGTGAGAGACAAAATGAGAAAAAAACCCCCATAAAATCACATTGTCTGATTTTTTTTAAAGAATTTAACTTGCACAATTGGTGGCTGACTAACTACTTTTTTGCCCCACTGTATGTCCTCTCTCTGTGTCTCTCAGGTCTCAGGTCCGAGCAATGTAGCTGAAGAGGTTTCAGTATGACACCTTTCGAAGACATGCCCAGAATTACATTGAGCCGGCATTTGTGCACAAGTGGAACGTTACACAGGATAAGATGTTGGAGCATTTTGCTCAACAGCAGAATGTCGTCCTAGGTGGTGACTTTAGGGCAGACTCACCAGGTGCATAATTTTGTCTTTTACATTTTATAATTATTAGGGATGCACCGATTGTGAAATTCTAGGCCGATACCGATGTTTAAAATAACAACTTGGCCGATGCCTATACCGATCTTTGTTACATGTATTGCAAACTGCATAACGTAGACCTTTCTTGAAGCGTCCCAGAAGCGTCTCTATGCTCGGCTGAATACGGCTAGGTTCAGACGGGGACAGGGAAACCGGCAACTGGTGGTGGGGGAGTGTGGTGTTGTGGGGGGTGAGGGGAGCTGAGGTGTGTTGCTGTGGGCGTGTCTATACCTGCTGAATGTAACCACTGTGAAACAATCAGGAAATAACTTTTTATTTCTCTGAATTAAATTGCGAGTTGGACTCAGATTTAGAAGCTGGTACGTGAAATAAACAAAGTGGGAACACACACACAGGTAGATGATCAGAGTTTAGTCCGTAAATACCCTGTGCAAACTGCCGGTGCTAAAAACAGACGAAAACTAGCGAAACTAAGTAACTACGTAGCATATTTACACATGTAGAAGCATGTTTAGAAGAACATACACCGGGAAAATGACCAAATCTGAGCAAGTAAATTAAAGTAAAGTCTGGCGGGTTAAACACTTCTGAAACTCTCTCGGTGGCGTTTGAAGTCACGTGCAGGACGGACCAAAACCGCAGTGCGTACATGACGTGCCAGAGACATGTGGAGTGGGGTTTCTCCTCAGCACAGCGTTCATGTGACATGTAAATCAACATATAGACATCGGCCACTGCCATCGGTGAATGTTATCTTTATTTGCAGATGGCCGATGGCAGTTAAGGAGGCGAACATCGGCCGATACTGATGGTCATCCGATGCATCAGTGTATCCCTAATAATTATGCTTATGTTCAGAGAAGAGATTACTGAGTACTTCTGCAGACCATTCTGCCAAGTTTGTTATACAATGATGGACCTGAGGAAAAACACTATTGTTAATCTCCAGCTTGTTCATTCAGTGACACAAGGTATATTATCAGTTTAACTACGACATGTTTAGTAAGTGCTTCCAGAGTGATACAGAAGCTAACATGTTTAACCATGATTTATGTTTTTGTTTTCATAAACAGAGCAATGAAGAAGGTGGAAGCTACCACATGAAGAAAGAGGGTCTGAAGTGCAGCTTTGCTCTCTTGAAGGCACGTGGCACGTGACTCTGGATAGTATTGTCACAGACCGCCACCCACAAATCCAGAAATTCCTGATAGAGGCTAACATCACGCACTACTACGATGTCTGGCACATGGAAAAAAGTATTCTTTCCTAAATTTGGGTATAAGGTGGGAAAAAAGTCAGATTTCACTTTCAGTATGTGTCTTCATTATCCAATTCATTATCACAATTAATTATCATAATTAACAACTGAATATATCCTGTATGTCCTACCTGCTCTGTGTTATTAGGACTGTCTAAAAAACTTGTGAGGATTTCGCAAACCAATGAATGTCAAAAACTGAAGAAGTGGCTTCGCAGCATAAAAAAATCACATCTACTGGACTGCAGCATCATCTACATCAGGACCAGAGAAAGTGGCCAAGTCGACTTCCATCCTTAATCATGTCCAAGATGTCCACACCCATGAAGACCCTGTATTCCCCCAGTGTTTGCATCCACAACACTCTACAAGGGACAGGAGCAAATGGTTGACAGCAGGTACATACCCATTACCTGTTACACATTTTTTGGTAGTTTTACTGTGGTTTAAAAGACCATGTCAAACACACTTTGAGTGATGATACAAATATTATTTTTTGTTACCATTTACAGGAACTGCAGCCTTCTGCAGGTTGGAGAAAGTTTTGACAGGCAAGAGGATGCTAAAAGATGTGGCGAAGCTGAGTCCACACTACACCAAAACATCTAGACACGAGAACAGATTTTTCCCACAGGCTGACACTCAGTATGTTTACATGCAGCAAAAAATTCAAATTTCTGATCGTATCAGATAATGACATGCATAAGACCGGATCACTTGTCTGAGTATACATGCCGTTTAGAGAATCAGATAAACGGCCAGAACATGGCTGACTCCGTTATGCTATGTGGCGCTGTAGCCCTCTCAACAAAGAGCCACTTCCGGTTGACCTCTACTTATCAGCAACAACAATCTGAAGGCATTCAAAAAATTACATTACAATATTAAAAATCCAAAAAATATTATTATTAATAATAATATTTTTGTTAATAATAATATTTTTGTTGTAAACTATTGACATTTCTCCCAAATTCCCAGAAATATTGTTGTTTTGAATGTTTGCAGAAGCATGTAAACAGGTCCAAATCATCATCAAATGACAAAAATGCTGTATTTTCACCGTGTGTGTGTGTGTGTGTGTGTGTGTGTAGGCATACATGGTTTACGAAACCAATTTTCAGGTTTACTCACCAGCATTACAAGACCAGTCAGGTTAAGGAACCAATTTTGATGGTCTCGTAAACATAAAACTTTATAATGTTATAATTATTGAATATTAATTGTGTAAGTTATTGTGAATATATGTGTGATTACATAGTTTGTAGTGTTATCAGTTAATATAGTTGTTGTACTGTTATGGCTCACCCCCTGCCTTTCTGACAGTCATACATATTGGTCTCACATACCAGGATGGGTTTCTGAGACCAAGATTGTGTGTAATACATGTGTCCAACAGCGCCACCAGAGGCTGCAGAGACATTGCAATTTATGCATGTTTCCGCGAAAATATACACAATGACCCGCCAATTTTACACACAAGGCGGGAACTTCAGCGGGCTTGCAGTGTGGACCAGCCGGGACCAGTGAGTGGCATGAACTTTGAAAAGTAAGACTTTCATATTTTATATTTTATACATATTTGACTGACAGCCTTGACTGACTTAAAGCTTTTAGTTTATATTAATAATTAACTTCGTGTCAATCTTCAAATAATGTAAATAATGTCACAGCTATTTTACTACATATTTCTATTAGCATATTGTTATTGACTAATAAAGGAACATCTTATCTCTTATCTTATTGCTAGCTAACAGATTACTCTAAAAGCATTTAGGAGTTATCTGATGACTACACTAGCTAAACAGCAGTAGCTTCTGAATGAGTAAAATCCATTCTTTTTAGCGATGAAGAGACTGGCGGTGTTATGTCGATATCAGAGGAATTGTGCTGTAGAAAATCTTTAGCGCCCTTGCAGCCTCTGTGTGTGTTTCTGTGTGAACATGGATTTTTGACTGTTAAAGGAAAATAACAAGTGTTAACATGATTGAGACAGAAATAGCCTTCAAATCCTGTCTGTGTTTTTAAACAGTTGTGAGTGAATCTTCAACGCAACATTTGACTTCAGTGGTTCCCTCTCCTAGCCTGAACACTCCACTGCAGAAGCTACGTTTGTGGGGAGAGGCAATTTATTAATTTATTTTTAAAAAGAACGCGAGTGTCCTTTTTACATGTCGTGCAGAGCGTCTCGTGTTGTTTGCACCCGCGTCTGTTACAGCTGGACGAAGCTCTGTGCGGCTTGCTTGCACTGTAGCTAGCTAGTAAGCTAATTCTATCATCACAGTTACTGTGTCGAGGTTTCAAGCTTCGAAGTTAGTTAGTTTTTTGTCGCGGTTTGGCTGCTGGCTTTCGGACGCCTTGTTGTAGGTGGCTTGCTCAGTAGCGATGGAAGCTGCAGAGGCTCGCTTTCATTTTGAGGGGGTAGGTGGTTTTGTTTTGCATAAAATATTGTTTGCTCTATAATCCCGAATTATCATTTAGGAGTTGTTTCATAAAGTTTGATATGAAGTTAGGTTATAGTTATGGTTTGGCTGTATTTTGGGCATATCAACGAGCTGTCTTTGTATTTTAGACCAAAAACATGGCGTATGTCTTTTTCCCACACCCATGTTCAGATGTATCAAGCGTGAAATGTCTGGTGCCCCGCATGGCTTCATGGTTGGCGTGCGCACGTTTCTACAGTTATTATTCCTTTGGCGACAGAGGTGATGCTGAAACTGTAATAATGTGAAAACAAGTAGTCATCAGAGTGACATGCACATCAGAGCATAGATGTGGGAACATATTCTCAGCAGGGGGTGCTGAGAAAAAAAAAGCTCTGACTGCACTTAACTGTAACTGGCTACATTGATAAAAAAAAAAAAAAATACCAGCGGCTTGACTCCTACATGATGGCAATATTGTTACATGCAGCGGGGACACATAGTCACCTGTGTTATTTATTCACGAAGCCACCCAGAAATACGCACTGATAAGTGAAGCATATGCCCAGCCTCTACGATGTACTATACGCATATGTAAACCAGCGCAATGCACATTTTAGACATATCACGCATTCAAATATCATGTTTTGGTTTTCTTTATTCTTTATTTTATTGGTGAAATTAGAGAGGACTACTGAGCTTTCAATAAGTTTATGACTCTCACAGTCACTGATCCAGTAATGTGTTTAGTGATTACTTGGAAAGATGTTGAGAGTTAAAATACAGTAAATTAAACATTTTACATAATTATTTGGATATTGGGTCAACTGCATTCATTGACTTTATTTCTACTACTTTAACTAATATAGTCAATTTAAGCATCTTCAGACTGTGGGCTGTATAGTAAAAATCTCTTTCAAACTACACAGTCTGAATGTGTTTTAACAGCATTACACTGTTTAAATTCACTACATTTGTTGAAGTCTGAAATACAAATACATTTCTAACATTTAAAATCTACTGTATTTTAACCTCTTTTCAAGTCTCACTCCCCTCACTGATCACATTGTTATATTACAATACATGTCTGTTTTTAAATCTTCACCTACAGTTGCTCCTGTGCTTGTTACATTAAGATGACCAGATTTATTTAAGTGTAATGTATCTGTGGCCACAGTCAATTCCACCAATAATTAAATGTGCACAGTCAGCATAAACATGCATTAATATATGTCTACTGAATGAACCCATTGCCTTGGTGAATCACTGGATCTGAGCTCCATAGATGATGGCTTTTTGGGTGCTTAACATATAGAGTTGATTGAACTAATTGAGATCAGCTGCTCTGGAATGATACTCAGAATTCGAGGTTAGACTCAGAGTTTGTTGAACCTCCTGTCTGGAATATTCCTAGCATAATACCTTTTGACCACAGCTAAAATGAATTCTGATAATGCTGTATATTTGTGGACTGACCTGACATGATATTTTGCAGTTAGCGAGGCAGATTAGACTATATTATTGTTGATGCACAACATCACGTTAAACTAAAGAAGGACAAAGCGTTGTGTGTGGAGATACATCATCCCCATCCATGGTAAGTTTTGCTTTAAACCCTGTGTGTGCGTACTGTAAATTGCTTGATTTGAGATTAATGATGTCTGATGTCTTGTCTGTCCCCAAATCACAATAAAAATGAATCCTATTAATTTCCTTTTTTCAGTTTTAGGTCATTTTTAGGTCAGCTTTAGTAGTTTTACCAGTCAATTGTGGTCGAGTTTTGCACACAGCAGCCGTGTCCCCACAGTCCACTGCTCAAGAGGTTTGTCAGTACACTGTGACAGTGTAGATTCAGTGTAGAACACATGAAGTGCTTTAAGATGACACAAACAGTGCTAACTTACCTTGCTATATATGACTAAGATTCAGTATGGCTTGTGTTTTTTTGTGTTTGCATGATCATGGTGTTTGAGGCCAGGGTTTGGCATATGAGGACAACAGTGAGACAGTGTGAACCAATACTTTAGTACAAAGACTTGTGTGTTGTGTATGGCCCAGTAATGGTTATAAGGACAGAGTGAAACGCACAAGGTCATATAGTAAAATACAGTATGTCACATCAGTTTTTGCATGATTTTAAATATTGGCTTATGACAAAAAGCAGTTTTAGTATCAGATTTCACAGTGTTTTCATCAAATTATGCCTTTTCTCATTGAGAAAAACAGTAGTAAATATTGTGAATCTCTCAGTAATGTTGAGATATTTGATGAGTGAGTTAGCAGATCTTATGAATTTCATTTTTTATCATAATTTAAATTTTTCATCTAATAATTCCCTTTTTTTAAGCTTGTTTTCCTTAACCATTATTTATTTATTTATTTATTGATAGGAGAGGTGTTGAATTGGAGCCAATTCGTAAGGCTCATTCATTTTGGAGTACAGAGGTTTGAAGACTGCAGCATGGAATGGTATACATACTTCTTCAAACATAAAATTAGCGGATTATTGGTGGAAGTAAGCTGATTGCAGGATATTCTTGATCAAGCCAAACCACACATGACCCGTGTTTCCACTATGGGGCCAAATAATTGTACTACGATGATGGGAGAGTTTTTGATGCATAATTGTAATGTAACAGCTTTTGTAATCGACTTTGTCATTGGCCACTTGTTAAACATATTGTTTTGTTGTTTTTAACTGCGTGAATGCAGCCCAAAGCCCAAAGTCACAAACCCATTTTGCCTCAGGGCTTTACAATCTGTACAGGGTGACACCCTCTGTCCTTAGACCCTCGGTTCGGTGAGGAAACTTGTCACCAAAAACCCTTTAACAGGAAAAAGGTGGAAGAAACCTCAGGAAGAGCCACAGAGGAGGGATCCCTCTCCCAGGACGGACAGAC
This sequence comes from Protonibea diacanthus, assembly GCA_028641955.1. Classification (NCBI taxonomy): domain Eukaryota; kingdom Metazoa; phylum Chordata; class Actinopteri; family Sciaenidae; genus Protonibea; species Protonibea diacanthus. Next base: position 23,696,881 of record CM053987.1, read on the forward strand.
GTGCAATGGATGTCACATGTACAGAACAAACCAACACAAACATATTGTACAATTACAATGAATGATAGAATGACAATGAATTACAATAAATGATAAGAATGATTACAGTAGCAGTGGAACCTGTGATAGAGTTAGAGGGACACAGATGCACAGCAGCAGTAAATCATTAACTAACTATAAACTGTAGTAGAGATATGGTAGCAATAATGACAGTGATGCTGTATATAATGAGCGTCAGCAGCAGACCACAGCAGCCATGATCCCACGAGAACCTGCTGGAGCCAGAGAGAAAGCACAGAAACTCCAGGGAAGAAGTTTAGTTAGTAACATGCATTGGCGGTAATGGTGATGGGGAGAGAGAGAGAGAGAGAGAGAGAGAGAGAGAGGTTTTTAGTAAGGAGATGTGACTGCATCTTCAACCATTACCGTGCCTGGCTAGGCATAGCAGAAAGAGACAGGCGGGGTGGGAGAGTCCCAGCAGTCTAGTCCTATGGCAGCATAACTAAGGGATGACCTGAGTCAGCCCTAGAGTATAAGCGCTTTCAAAAAGGAGAATCTTAAGTCTACTCTTGAAGGTGGTGATTGTGTCTGCCTCCCGAACCCCAGAGATAGTGGTTTGTTCCACAGAAGGAGCTTGATAGCTGCAAGCTCTGGCTCCCAATCTACTTTGGAAACTATAGGAACCACAAGAGACCCAGCATTCTGAGAGCGCAGTGGTCTAGAGGGGTAGTAAGGTACTATGAGTTCTTTTAGATACAATGGTGCCTGGCCATGAAGGACTTTATGTAAGGGAGAAGAATTTTAAATTCTATTCCTAGACTTAACAGGTAGCCAGTGCAAGGGAAGCCAAAATGGGAGAGATGTGATCTCTGATTTTGGTTCTGTCAGAGAAGGCGTGCAGCAGCATTCTGAATTAGCTGCAAAGACCTAAACTTACTTGAGCAGCCACAAAGTAACAAAAGAGTTACAATAGTCCCAGCCTAGGCGTAACAAATGCATGGACTAGTTTTTCTGCATCCGCTTGAGACACGATCTCACGTCTGATTTTGGCAATGTTGCGTAAGTGGAAGGAATGCAGTCCTTGAAATTTGTTTTTATGTGGGCGTTGGACAAATCCTGATCAAGAAACAACTCCAAGATTCTTTACGGTGGAGCTGGAAGCCAGGGTGATCCCATCTAAGGTAACCAAGTCTCCGGGAAGAGAGTTTTCTGAGGTGTTTAGGTCCAATTACAAGAACTTACAAGAAGTTTTTGTCGTAATTCAGCATCAGAAAATTGTAGGTCATCAGCTTTTCATATCCTTAAGGCATGCTTGGAGTTTAGTTAGCAGTTGGTTTCACATCAGGCTTGATCGATAATATAATTAGATTATCATCAACACCAACAATAAAAATGAATAGGTGATTCCTAATAATGTTCCCTAGAGAAGCATATATAAACTGAATAAGTGGTCTAGTATAGAACCTTGTGGGCAACCCGTGACAAACTTTGGTGTGCATGGAGGATTCATCATTGGCGTGAACAAACTGAGATGATCTAAAATATGACTTAAACCAGCTTAAGGCGGTTCCTTTGATACCAACTTGATGCTCAGTCTATGTAAAAAGAAATTTGATGGTCAATGGTGTCAAAATCTTTGGCACTAAGATCCTAACAGGACAAGTACAGAGATGAGTCCTTTGTCATTCATTAGGAGGTCATTTGTGACTTTGATAGTGCGGTCTCCGTGCTATGATGCACTCTAAATCCTGACTGAAAATCCTCAAATAAACTGTTCTTATGGAGAAAGTCACACAGCTGATTAGCTACAGCTTTCTCAAGTATCTTAGAGAGAAATGGAAGGTTTGATATTGGTCTGTAATTGGCTAAAACCTCTGGATCTAGGGTGGGCTTGCAGAAGAAGTTTAATTACAGCTACTTTAAAGGACTGTGGTACATCAAATCAAATCAAATCAAATTTTATTTATATGGCCAAAGTCACAAAACACAGTTTGCACTCCAGAGGGCTTTACAATCTGTACAGGGGTGACACCCTCTGTCCTTAGACCCTCGGTTCAGTGAGCTTTGCCCACAAAAAACCCTTTTAACAGGGAAAAAAGGTGGAAGAAACCTCAGGAAGGAGCCACAGAGGAGGTCCTCTCCAGGGCGACAGGCGTGCGTGGATGTCACGTGTACAGAACAAATCAACACAAACATATTGTACAATACAATGAAATACAATAAATGATAGTATGATTACAGTAGCAGTGGAACTTGCCCAGTAGAGTTAAGAGGACACAAGATGCACAGCAGCAGTGAAACATTAACAGACTATAAACTATAGGAGGAGAGATGTGGTAGCAATTATGCAGTGATGCTATATATAGTGAGCGTCAGCAGCAGACCACAGCAGCCACGATCCGCGAGAACCTGCTGGGCGGCACAGAAACTCCGGGAAGAAGTTTGAATTAATAACTTATCGTTGTTAATGGTGATGGGGAGAGAGATCGAGAGAGAGAGAGAGAGAGAGAGAGAGGGTTTTCAGTAGGAGATGCAGCTGCATCTTCAACCATTACCGTGCCTGGCTAGGCATAACCCAGAAAGAGACAGGCGGGGGTGGAGAGTCCCCGACACAGATCTAGTCCTATGGCAGCATAACTAGGGATGACCTGAGTCAGCCCTAAATGGCAGCTTTCAAAAGGAAGTCTAAGTCTACTCTTGAAAGTGTTGTGTCTGCCTCCGAACCCAGAGCGGTAGTTTGTTCCACAGAAGAAGACTTGACAGCTGAAAGCTCTGGCTCCCCAATCTACTTTTGGAAACTATAGGAACCAAAGAGACCCAGCATTCTGAGGCGCAGTGGTCTGGGGGTAATGGGTACTATGAGTTCTTTTAGATATGATGGTGCCTGGCATGAAAGAGCTTTGTATGTAAGGAGAAGAATTTTAAATTCTATTCTAGACTTAACAGGTAGCCAGTGCAGGAAGCCAAATGGAGGAGATGTGATCTCTGATCTTGGTTCCTGTCAGAACCGTGCAGCAGCATTCTGAATAGCTGCAAGACCTGAAGACTTGCCAGGCAGCCTGATAACAAGGGATTACAATAGTCAGCCTAGGCGTAACAAATGCATGGACTGGATTTTTCTGCATCCGCTTGAGACGCGATCGTCTGATTTTGGCAATGTTGCGTGAGTGGAAGAATGCAGTCCTCAATTTGTTTTATTTGGGCGTTAAAGGACAGATCTGATCAAAAACAACTCCAAGATTCTTTTCACGAATTGGAGCTGGAAGCCAGAGTGAGTCCATCTAAGGTAACTAATTCTCGGGAAGAGAATTTCTGAGGTATTTAGGTCAATTACAAGAACTTCAGTTTTGTCTGAATTCAGCATCAGAAAATTGCTTCGTCATCCAACTTTTACATATCCTTAGGCATGCTTGGAGTTTAGTTAATGGGTTGGTTTCATCAGGCTTGATCGACAAATATAATTGGAGTGTCATCAGCATAACAATGAAAATTAATAGAGTGATTTCTAATAATGTTCTAGAAGAAGCATATATAAACTGAATAAAAGTGGTCCTAGTACAGAACCTTGTGGAGCATACGTGACAAACTTTGGTGTGCATGGAGGATTCATCATTAGCGTGAACAAACTGAGATCGATCTAATATGACTTAAACCAGCTTAGGCGGTTCTTTGATACCAACTTGATGCTCCAGTCTATGTAAAGAATTTGATGGTCAATGGTGTCAAAATGCGACACTAGATCCTAACAGGACAAGTACAGAGATGAGTCCTTTGTCTGATGCCATTAGGAGGTCATTTGTAACTTTGACCAAGTGCGGTCTCCGTGCTATGATGCCTCTAAATCTGACGAAAATCCTCCGATAAACTGTTCTTATGGGAGAGAAAGTCGCACAGCTGTTTAGCTACAGCTTTCTTAAGTATCTTAAGAGAGAAATGGAAGGTTTGATATTGTCTGTAATTGGCTAAAACCTCTGGGTCTAGGGTGGGCTTTTTAGAGAAGTTTAATTACGGCTACTTTAAAGGACTGTGGTACATATCCTGATAATAAACAGATTAATCATATCCAATAAAGAAGGAGCTGACTAAGAGGTAAGACATCCTTGACCAGCCTGGTTGGGATGGGGTCTAAGAGACAGGTTGGCTTAGATGAAGAAATTATTGAAGTTATTTGATGAAGGTCAATGGGAGAAAAACAGTCTAAATATATATCAGGTTTTTGTGTTTCCAGGATTGCTGTATCAGAATGCAGATCAGTGCCACCAATAGAAGGCAGGCGTGATGGTGTCTCTAGTTATAATTTTATCATTAAAGAAGCTCATGAAGTCATTACTAGTTAGACCTAAAGGAATAGATAGGTCAATAGAGCTGCGGTTTCTCTGTTAGCCTGGCTACAGTGCTGAAGAGAAACCTGGAATTTGTTCTTATTTTCCTCTATTAATGAAAGTAATAGGCTGTTCTGGCATTACGGAGAGCCTTCCTGTAAGTTTTAAGATTATCCTGCCAGACTAGTGAGATTCTTCAGTTTGGTGATGCGCCAGTTGCACACGTTCAGAATTACGTGCCACTTGCTTTAATTTTGCGAGTCTTTTGGCTGCCATGGTGCTAACCTCCTCTGTTTAATTATCACTTCTTTTCAGAGGTGCAATAGTCGAGAGTTGTCTATGAGCCTGTAGTACTGTCAACAAGATGATCTATTTGTGAGGGCTAAAGGAAGCAGACAAGTCCTCTGCTACGATGAGACATGGCATTGAATACAATACTGAAGGAATCACTTCCTTAAATTTGGCTACAACATTGTCAGATAAACATCTGCTGTAGGAGTTTCTGCAAAAGGCTTATAGTCCAGTAATATGAACTTCGAAGGTTATTAAGAAATGGTCCAGATAGAAGAGAGAGGATTCTGTGGAAGACTATTAGATGATCAATTTCGATACCATATGAAAGAACAAGATCAAAGTGTGGTTCAGACAATGAGTCAGTTTATTGACACTCTGACAGAAGCCAATTGAATCTAATAAAGAGATAAGCATGATACTAAGACTATCATTGTGGTTGTCACATGAATATTAAAATCACCTACAATAATTACTTTATCTGTTTTGAGATCAAGCCTGATGCCAAATTCTGCAAATTCAGATAAAATTCAGAGTAAGGGCCAGGGCTCGATATACTGTAACAAATGGAATTGGCTGTATGTTTTCCAGAAGTTGGGTGAGTGAAGCTAAGAACAAGACTTTCAAATGGTGCTGTTTAGTTTAGGTTTAGGATTTATTAAAGACTTGAGTCAAATATAGCTCCAACTCCACCACCTCGACCGGTACTACGAGGAATATGAGTATTACAATGACTAGGAGGAGTGGATTCATTTAAGCTAACATATTCATCCTCCTGCAGCCAGGTTTCAGTCAGACAAAATAAATCAATATCATAATCAGATAATTCATTGACTAAAACAGCTTTAGAGGACAAGGGCCTGATATTCCAGAGTCCACATTTAATTCTCTTATTTTGGACTGTTTGAGATGTTGATTTAATTTTATTAAGTTTTATGATGAACTCCTCTTCTGTTTGTTTTATCTTTAAATAATGTAGGCGGAATGGGGGACAGACACAGTCTCTATACTAAAGGATTAGGTGGGCAGCTGCTCATAATGGAGCGCAGAGAGCGTGTAGACTGCAGCTCTGCTTCCTGGTCTCAACTCTGGAGTTGTCGCGGCTTTGGTCGACTAATAAACTTGGCCATATTTCTAGATATTAGGCTGCTCCATCCAAAGTGGGATGGATGCCGTCTCTCCTAATCCAGACCAGGTTTTCCCCAGAAAGGTGTCAGTATCATAAACCCGCATACGTTTGCTGGACACCACCGACAGCCAGCGGTGAAATGGCGGCAATGGCTATACATGTCATCACTGGTCACATTGGGCAGGGGCCAGAAAACTACGGAGTCGACATCATTTTGGCGTATGCACACACGAAGAAACATTAATTTTAGTGACCTCCGATTGGCGTAACCGGGTGTCGTACACGCCAGCGTGGATAACAATCTTACTGCTCTCGTTTAGCTTTAGCCAGCAGTTTCAAATTTGACAGTGTAGCGCTCTGGCCCCGGGATGCATTTGACTATGACCCCGGTGTCGCTAACTTCACGTTCGTAAAATGGAGCTGCCAATGACCAGAGTTGGCTTCTCAGCGGATGTGTCGCTGAGTGGGAATATCTGTTTGAAAGCGTGGAGCGGCTGGTGGTGTGCCGTGGGCTTCAGTTTGGGGCTATGCCTCTTTCGTGTAGTCACCCAGCCTCCCGGCTGCTCAGAGGAACTACGGGGGCGGCTAGCTGAAGCTACCTTCGGTGGTACATACGACTACAGAGGACTGGCTAACTAGCAGCTACCTGACTGTTGGTGGTGCGTGCCGTTTTCACGCACTGAGCCTCGCCTCCAAAGCTACAAATAAACTACATTTTATTACAAGTACCATTATGTCGCTAAAGGAGAATGAGGAGTAACTAAACATGGGGCACACAGGGCGGGAGGAGGGAGAGGAGAGAGCAGAGAGGAGAGCAGGAGAGCAGAGAGAAGCCATTGCTATAGTTAGGGGAAGTTAGTGTGACTAACAGAAAGTGGGAAAACTATCGGGTTGTGGTTGCTAGAGTTAAGAAACTTGTTACCGTTGCACAAACAGAACAAGTGTAAAGGATAGTGTAGAGTTACATGTAGATTAGTCACTGATGTAAAGAAAAATATACAAAATCTGTTTAGGTGAGCAGAGCAGAGAGCACGTGCTTGAGCAACACCGATAACGGAAGTGACGACAGAATTGCTCTTACCGTAAAGCACGTCGCTTGTCCTGATAATAAAGACAGATTAATCATATCCAATAAAGAAGGGCTGACTAGAGGTAAGACATCCTCTTCTGCTAAGGTTTTAAAAATGCGCTTAATTTGGTGCTTTCTGATAATGTCACATCCGCTCTGTTTTTTCACCCAATCAGCAAGTAAACCTTCTGCGCCCCACCTAGGTGCTTTTAGGGCCCGACCTGTACCTACTCCGAGGCAGGGTCTTATTTTGGCCCCGTAAAGGTTCCTGGAGATGGCCCTGAGGGGGAAAGCCCTGTAATGGAGACACAGACCGCCTGCCCTGGCGCTGTATTTTGGCTCGGTTGGCCCCGTAGTGGAAACGACCCTATGCAGAAATTTCTCGGTGATGGAAATGCTTGCCAATCATGTTCTTGCTTCTGGACCACAATTTTGTTAACATTTTTAGTAAGTCATTCTCATAACTCCTGTAGCATTGATGCTTCAAGTGAAGATGGGACACTTGGCAGTCTCGTGAATGACGCTGAAAAGCCGAATGCAAAATTGAAAAAAATAGAGGTGGATGTTGTACCCAGTCTGTGTTTGTTTGCCATCGTTGACATTGAGGAAGGGCAAGAAATAACCTATGACTACGGAGGAGAAAACCTGCCATGGCGTTCTTGCCAAAGGCATCAAATATCCAAGGTAGAGTACATTTGACCAATTTATTCTATTTTTCAAAATGGTGAATAGTAAATAATAGTAATAAGAAGACTGCAGCATCACATAATATCTTTCTCTCTGTCTCCTATGTCTCGTCTCTGTCTCCTCTGTCCTCTCTCTGTCTTCTGTCTCCTCTTTCCATCCTCTCTGTCTCCTCTTTGTCCTCTCTGGGGCACAGGGGCATTGCAGTTCATAAAGGTTTCCCTTTGGCTCTGTGGTTATGCTTTTATCACTTGTTTCATAGACATGTTAACGTTAACTATTCGAGCATGTAAACACCATGAAACAGCTGATGGAAAGGTGCACAGCTCTCAACATGTGGCAGCGTGCAGTGATAGGACTCCGGTTTTGTGATGCAAATGTGTTACTCTTTTGAACACACTGTTTTGTGAAGAACGAAGAACGCTTTCTTTGTGACCCCAGCAAACTACCTGGAATTACCTACTTCAACACCAAAACCAGGACAGAACTCTGCTCACAGGACGCAGTGGGGGAAAAGTCACTGTTGATGCATGACACTGAGGGTGAGGATGTCATACAACTTCATGTCAAAAAATGAGATGGTTCTACACCTTCATCAGAGTCCAGCTGTGCTGAATTCCTGTCTAAATAAGGCCTTACAGCTCATAGGGCATGTCAGAGCAAAAATGTGGTGTGGTGAACGTGGTCAAAAGAACTGCCCCAAGAGCTCAGAGACAGAGTTGTAGAAAGGCACAGATATGGACAAGGCTAGAAAAAAATCTTCTGCATTTCTAAGAACTCAGTGGTCTCCATGATTCTGATATGGAAGAAGTTCAGGTCAACCAGAACTGGCTGTCCAGCCAAACTGAACAGTTGGGTGAGAAGAACCTTGGTGAGAGAGATAATTAAGAACCTAAAGATGACAGTGACTGAGCTCCAGAGATCCTGTGTGGAGATGGTCAAAGGTCCAGGCCGACAACCACTGCTGCAGCTCTGCAACAAAACTGGGCGCTATGGCAGAATAGACCAATGAAAGCTTCTGCTCGGTGAAAGACAAATAAAAAAGCTGCACAGAGTTACTCACAATCTCGGAGTCCTTAAGGTGTGTTTTTGAAAACCCTGTTCCACCTTTCATGTGGTCTGAAACTTTCTCCATCACCACACAGGATCTCTGGAACTCAGAGTGATCTTTGGGTTCTTAGTTACCTTTCTCACCAAGGCTCTTCTGAGGTCTGACTTTTTTTCTTTGGTGATACCACTTTTAACTAATCACTGCCAACTTGATCATACCAGACAATGAGTTTCTGTCTGTGTGTACATTCCTCCTTTGTGGACATGGCTACATTAATGGACAGGCGAACAGGGTGAATAATTAAAAATGTCAATAATATGTCCACAGTATCAGTATCCTCATGACATGGCAACATCGACTTTACAAACGTTTTTTGGCCTTCCCAATGTTTAACCCAAGTTGGCAACAACGCGTATGATCAACTTTTAAGTTGAAATGTTAGCGAACAGTTGCTCATTTACAGATCCAGCAAACGCAAACAAAACTTTAGATTTCATTGGAACTGAAGTTGTGTTTTTGATCTGTAATTAATGTATATGAAATATTCTCCCTTCTTTAATCTCTGTTTTGATCTCCACCAACTCCTGATCGACTCTTTAGCGGTTAAATGTTATATATTAAGTGTAATGTTTTTAATGTTTTTTAGGAAGTTGCCGGTAACATCTTGCAATTGGGTGCAACAATGTTTGTTATATGTTATATACTATGCTCTAATATGTTCAGTGTTGCAGTGAGTGCACATTGTTCCATTCCATCCAAATAAATGAATTGAATTTGAAATCTCCTAATTGTGATAGTTAATGTTCTTAAGAATAGTTATATCAATATGTAATGCTACACAAAAAACTGAAGGCTTCAAATAGACCCTGTGATCAGTTATTGGCCCAAAAAAAATCCTAATAGGAGCACCTCGTATGTCTACCACATTTTTATGGGCGAGTAAGGCTCCAACACCAACAAGTGCTGTATTTGCACTCCATTTTTTGTATTATCTTTTTAGAATATATCTATGGTGTCATACAGCAGCTTGTGTTTGTCAGGTTTCTTACTCTTCCTCAACATGCCAAACTTGAAAGGCCTAGAAAACAACAGATGACACTCAGACAACTCAGTTCCTTTCCCTTTTCTTATCTGGATTTATTTCATTTTATCAAAGGGAAACAGTGTCTAAACCCAAGTATTGGTGTGGCCTTGCCATGACTGCAAAGCCTAGTTTGACCCAGTGCATATTAATGATGGAAAATTCCCTAACACGTGTTGCTTAGAGTAAACAAAAGATCAAAGAACAGATTGGCGTCTAATGCCGCTATTCTCTCTTATAATCTTGAAATGAATAAACAAATAATGCAAAAAATCAGCGCACGATGAGCTGCGTACATACCGACAGCGTCTCTGTGGCTTCTCCTCAGGTTGAAGAAGTAATGGTTGTCATTTGTTCATTAATTTGTGATCCAATCATTAATTTAACTCAAATTTATCTGTATATTCTCTTAGCCTGAAGAGTAAGTTTTTTTTTTTTTTTTTTTTTTTTTTTTTTTTTTAACCAAAGCTTGCAGTTTTGGTTGCTCGCTGCTCAGCAGCCAGAGCAGGCTGGCAGTAGGCAGGCAGAAGGCACCCTTTGAGGGGGACAGCAGCAGAGAGCATCGGATGCAGGGATCAGATTGCTTTGACTTGTAAAATATGCTAACCTTGCTACTAACTTATTTTTTATTTTGAGATGTGACGTGTGAGTGGGGAGGGTGCAAAGCAGCAGCACCACCTCTGCCCACAACGCAGAGGCGCATTGCTAATGAGCAACTGGCGCTCTGCAGAAGGAGAGTCTTGGAAAATGGCACAGGTTTTGTTATTTTGGCTAAAAACTTCATAACAATTTAAAGACCAGTGAGAATGAAAATAGCCAAAAAGGAGGACTGGAGTGGGTATTTAAAAGGGTTTTTAAGAGATTAAATATAGTATTGTATTCTTGTAGACCTTGTAATGTTCATCAGTCCTCCTATACCATTATCGGGTTTGTGTTTGTGTGTTACATGCAAACAGGCCTTGTAATGTTCATCAGTCCTCTTATACCATTACCTGGTTTGTGTTTGTGTGTGTGTGTGTGTGTGTGTGTGTGTGTGTGTGTGTGTGTGTGTACGTGTACAGTTAAACCAAAATGTATTCATACTCATGGCAATTTTTGAATTTTGAAAAGTAATTTGTCATACGATTTTGGTTTCATCTGGCTGGAAAGGACATAAACTACATTTTTACTTAAAATGCGATGACCTAAATTATCAAAGCCAAAAATTACCCTTGAATTTGCAAGAATGCCTGTGTGAGAGATCACCAGCAAGGCCATCCTGATGAATCTGATCAGTCCTAGTGGGAACATCTCAAGGCACAGAAGAAAATTAATTTTGGTCACAAGCTTGGTGGTGAAAATGGAGTTGTTTGGACACAGGGATGTGTGTCTGTCTGGGAGAGGTCGAGTCCTTGGTCGACATCTATAGTGTGTGCAGCAGTCTATAGTGTGTCTCCAGCAAGGCCATGCAGATTCCAGATGCATCAGGATGGCCTTGCTTGAGATCTTTGAATTCTTCTTGGTCTCACACTTTCACTCCTGCAAAAACGTCTGCCAAATTTTGCCCACATCACACCACAATCCATCTAGTAACATCTGAAATCTGAATGTCTTCATGATGTACTTGATATCTTCAGGTGTTGGATAGAACCGTCTATCACCTGAGTCATTATGACCTTTGCTGCTTGACCAGTCAGCTACTTCAACAATGATATCATTGGCCTTCTTATTCAAAGCAGTGAGATTTCTTATGAAAGACACAAGTGTTTCATCTATATGATTTTTTCCCTCTTACGGACTCATCAATGATGTGCCCAGTGTGCAAAAGCTTTTTGCGGAGCTTTTTTTTTTCCATTTTCTGTCACAAAACTGAATGAATCATAGGCGGGGCAGGAACTGCAACGTGTTTGAGAAGGATCTCCAGTTGATTTCCCCATGGGTTTCCCTGATCGCTCACAGAGGAACTGTTTGTAGCCTCTGGTGTTTTCATTTTTCTGACGGGTAAAAGTTCCCTGGTTATTATTTTGGACTTTGTTAAGGTAACCAGAGATGAATTGCTTTTCTCATCAAACTCCAAATTCTGTGTGTCAGGGATGATCCTACGGATGGAATCCAAAAATCTTTTCTCCATAATTCACACTGAAATAAAATAAATGAGGAATGATTAGAAAAGTTTGTATATCATCTGATTATTATTTTCTTTCATTTAAGCTCTGTCACAATCTGATTAAAATAGTTCAAATAGCAATGTTCAGTATGCTCATATATAACAGGAAATAAAGGAACAAAAGGTGCCCTTTACATAAGCCTCCCAGCAAGGCATCAATCTAATGCTAGAGATGCAACAATGTGTAAAAGAGAACATTTTTTTTAACAAATCATTACTAATACTTTTTCTGATGTTTTAAAACTCAAATGTCAGTTTACCAGCCTGCAAGGCATGAATGTCTACAATCAGGCTTGAAGGCAGCTGACTGAATAATGACAATTATGCAATATGAAATCATCATTAGCCTAATAACCAGCATGCAAGGCACTAATGTCTACAATCAGCCTTGAAGGCTGGTGCCTTTTGTATCAACAAACAAACTAGCTAAGCTAACGTTAGTAAAAATTTGCAATTAAAAATTTCTATCATATATAAACTAACCAGTTTATTTACGAAAATACTCTGTATAGTCTTGGTTAGCTATAATTTGTCGTAAAATCAAGCTCTTGTTTGCATTCGTCAAAGTAATCAAATAGCTTAAATATCTAACCTACTTCAAAAAGCAGTTTGCATCTAGCTTAGCTCAAAAAACAGTTCGCTCTGTGGCTCACTGAATTCCACTGAATTCATTTGTATTGTTTTAGTATTTTCAGTAGGAAACTGCTACTTACGTTAACGTTAACTAACGCTAGAACTGCCAAATCGCTGCGCTGACTGTTAAATTTAAAATCATGGTGCGTTTGGTCTGCACAGTCCGCCACTTAACAGGCCCTAACCATTCATTTAGACTGTCAGTCTGACGGTCACGGCCACAACTGGTACACCGGTGCTCAGTGGCCATGACTGGCGACTTGTGGACGGATCCGGGACAGTGTCATCTGCTATCTGGGTTGTGCCAGGTTACAGGGCACTTCGTCTGACTCACGTGTTTAAATGATCAAAAATAAGGATTGAGTCTTTCCATTATTTATTTTAAAACAAAATGAACAAAAACACTCTTAAACTAACCATGAGGTCAAAGACTGTGTCGGTCCTGTCTAGTTTGTGTCCACCTGTAGGTTCAGACAAAAGGACCTCTTCAAACACACCTCTTCCTCTCTCCACAGCTGACAGAAATCTGAGTTAATCAGAACAGCTAAATAAATAAACAATTAATAAACCCAAATGACTATTCTCATACTTGAAGCATAACTTAGATGTCCCATACTAAATAAATCATCTAAATTCAAAAATAGTTAAACACAAAAAATATGGCCCAACACATTGGAATATTTGCATACAGTATGTCTGATATTTACACAGCCTTTTGAATAAACATCTCACCACCTGTTTTAGAAGACCAAGATGGCGCCACCGATGGTTGCCTCGGTACTTCACTCTCGTACTTTTTACGTTTTTGTGTATTTGTATTTGTGTCTTTTGCTCTCCCTCTCTGGCCACATACTTCAGAGAAGAACTCAACACTGGAATAACCACCAGTAAAGATTTTTCAGCGGTTTTCATCGATCCGGAAAGTTTTCCAGAGCTACTTGTTGGAGGAGCGGCAGCGCTCTATGGACTCCCCAAGGACGCCGGAGACACCGGGTGAAGCGAGGCAGTCCGCTTGTCAGACTGAGGCAGTGGGGGTTTCGCACGGCACTCTCATCTATTCACCTGGCTAACGTCCGCTCTCTGGCCAACAAGATGGACGAACTGATGCTCGTCAACACAACCAACACAGACTTCAACAGATCTGCTGCCTTGTGCTTCACCGGAACCTGACTTAGTGAGCACATCCCGGACACTTCTCTCCACCTGCCTGGATTTCACCTGCACTGAGCGGACCACATAACGGAGCTCACAGGGAAAACAAGGTGAGGTGGAATCTGCTTTTACATTAACGAAGGTTGGTGTACTGATGTCACAGTTCTAAACAAATCATGCAGTCCTCATCTGGAGACATTATTCATAAATTGCAAACCATTTTATGCTCTGCGAGACTTTTCCTCGAAGAAGAAACGAGGGAAAAGAAGTGTGGAAAAATAATTTGGCCAAGCTGAACAAATGAATCACCTTGACCCCAAGGATGCCATATTCCTGGTTGATGCGTTCCTGGATGAGTGCAAGGTAAATAACATTATCCCAGTGGTGGAAAAAGCATACTAATTACATTCTAATTACAAAGTCTAAGACTATAATAGACTCTGAGGTATAGCAGGGAAGAAGTATCAAGGTGCAAAACTGAAAACACTCCAAACAAAGTGCAACTATACAGCACCTGGTTCAATGTCTTTATTCAAATGCAAGCTATAGTGCTGAGCTGAGTTCACACGTTAGAGCCAGTGAGTTTCATTCAATATTCTATCAAAATGTGTCACTTTGTTTTCTTTTTTTAAATGTAGAAAGGGTTTTCTAGATCTGTCAGTAAAGCACAGGACCACAACCATTAGACTGAATTTTTACAGTGAAATATACATTGGTTTTATAATGAGATGCTTGTAGGTAGCGATAACCTTGGTGGGTGGTGGTTTATTCTGTGGCCCAATTGTTTATTTAGATGGATCAGCATGGACACACAAAAGGAGGGTCAAAAAAATTCACAAAGCCGCGTGTTTGGCTTGATGAGGACAGAGATGGTCAACCTCTGCCAAACCTCTGATGTAGAGCTGGAGAGAAACGAAAGCGAGATTCAGTGACTGGTTGGTCTTTTGTTTGTTTTTTCATCAGTAGTTGCATTCATTATTCATTGAGCAAGTTCTAAATGGTTATTCATATTTTTGCAGTTTCTTCAGCGAGCGTAACACCATCCTGTGCTCCATCTACCGACACAACTGGAGAAACTGTGACCATTGAAAATTCAGGGTTTTTTTTTTTCCCTTAATACTTGTTTCCTCATTTGTTGTTTCCTCAGATTTACCATTGCCTTCTTCCCTTTTCATTTTCAGACTCCCTCATTCAAGATGTTGAGACCTCTTGGGAAGTGGTGCTGAACAACCTCGCCCCTCACACTGGAGAAACAGGCAAACTTCCTCTCTGGAGAATTGGACAGTGATGAGGCCCTTAATGGTGAACAATATGTTGTCATCTGAGAAGCCCAAGGAGGGGGTTTGCCATCATTGTGGACACAAGGCTGCAGTAGTGATGTGTAGGGACTGTTTACCGCGATCACTCTACTGCACAGCCTGTGACCTTTCCACACATGAGGCCCTGGTGCTTCATAACAGAGCATCCATGGTGGAAGGGTTCTTCAGACACCTGCGCCATCCACTTTTGTTCAAGCATGAGGGAGGGAAATTCTCTAATTCTGTAAGTCTAACCCACATCTATATATTTCTTTCAAGACCTTATGTGTCTTTTTGGCCAGTGATGCTGAGGCCTCCTCCTTTGTTGATTACATCCATGGAACAACTGGACATGTAAGCTAAATTTATATTTCTTCATGTGTAATA
This sequence comes from Protonibea diacanthus, assembly GCA_028641955.1. Lineage (NCBI taxonomy): Eukaryota > Metazoa > Chordata > Actinopteri > Sciaenidae > Protonibea > Protonibea diacanthus. Next base: position 23,712,124 of record CM053987.1, read on the forward strand.
CCACAATTTAATTTTTTTATGAATGCTTGCCTGTTTTTTTTCTTTTTTTTCAAAATTTAAACATTATTTACCACGAGCTAACTCGTGGTAATCTAAAGAAACACAAAGCACACTTACATTTCCATCCTCTGTAGTTGGTATTACTCCTCTTTCGTGTGAGCTCTCTTGCCGTCCTGTGTTGTTCTGTGTTCATTGTATTTGTCCGTGAAGCAAACGACTCGCGCATACACACGTTTAGGTCTAGTCGACAGTGTGGGGGCGTCTCCGGTAAAAGTAAACGTAATCCTCCGTTCTTCGGTCCTCTCAGGCTGGGCCAATATAGCGACTTGTGCCGGTCACTGCAGCCAACAGCAGAGTAACGAGCATGTCTAGGTCTGAGCCTTGCCCAGCCATTCTTCTCCGTGAAGCAGGAAATGTCGGAGCTTCACCTGAGCTTTGTGTTGTCATCACCTGTAGGGCGTGGTGGGTGGAGACTGGGTGTTGGCCTCTGCTGGAGAGCCCAGGAAGTGGGTTTGGCCTACAAGTTTTATACGTCATAACCGGAGCGGAATCTATTTTAAATATAAGAGGGGAGTCAGATTGTGACAGATGTAAATTGTGACCCAAAAAAATATGATTCCCCAACTCTTTTTCCTCTCTGTTAAGACTTGTTAAAAAAGTGAAGTTTTAAGTAAAGTAAAGTTTTAAGCAAAGTAAAGTTTTAAGTAAAGTTTTAAGTATAGTAAATTTACAAATAGCTTTATACATAAGTAGCAGAGGTCACAATATGCCAGCAGAGTGAAAATGGTTGGTGTTACATCTTGCATTTATAATATAAGAACAGAATCAGATTGTGACAGACATAAATTGTGACCCGAAAAAGTCTGACTCCCCTCCTTTTTTCCTCTATGTTAACACTAGTTACAAATCACTTCATAAATCAGTAGCAGAGGTCACAATATGCCAGCAGAGTGAAAATTGTTGTTGTTACATCTTGCATTTTAACCACAAGAGGGGAATCAGATTGTGACAGATGTAAATTGTGACCCGAAAAAATCTGACTCCCCTCCTTTTTTCCTCTCTGTTAACACTAGTTACAAATAACTTTACACATTAGTAGCAGAGGTCACAATATGCCAGCCGAGTGAAAATGGTTGGTGTTACATCTTGCATTTTTAATATAAAACGGAGTCAGATTGTGACAAATGTAAATTGCGACCCAAAAAAATCTGACTCCCCTCCTTTTTTCCTCTCTGTTAACACTTGTTAAAAAAGTAAGGTTTTAAGCAAAGTAAAGTTTTAAGTAAACTTTTAAGCAAAGTAAAGTTTTAAGTAAAGTTTTAGGTAAAGTAAAGTTTTAAGCAAAGTAAATTTACAAATACCTTTATACATAAGTAGCAGAGGTCACAATATGCCAGCAGAGTGAAAACTGTTGGTGTTACATCTTGCAATTATAATATAAGAACAGAATCAGATTGTGACAGATGTAAATTTTGACCCGAAAAAACCTGACTCTCCCCCTTTTTTCTTTTCTGTTTACACTAGTTACAAATAACTTGATAAATCAGTAGCAGAGGTCACAATATGCCAGCAGAGTGAAAATGGTTTGTGTTACATCTTGCATTTTTAATATAAGAACGGAAGATCTGACTCCCCTCCTTTTTCCCTCTCTGTTAACATTATTTAAAAAAGTAGTTTTAAGTAAAGTAAATTTACAAATAGCTTTAAATATAAGTAGCAGAGGTCACAATATGCCATCAGAGTGAAAATGGTTGGTGTTACGTCTTGCATTTTAAACACAAGAGGGAAGTCAGATTGTGACAAATGTAAATTGCGACCCAAAAAAATCTGACTCCCCTCCTTTTTTCCTCTCTGTTAACACTAGTTACAAATAGCTTTATACATAAGTAGCAGAGGTCACAATATGCCAGCAGAGTGAAAATTGTTGGTGTTACATCTTGCATTTATAATATAAGAACAGAATCAGATTGTGACAGATGTAAATTCTGACCCGAAAAAATCTGACTTCCGTCCTCTTTTTCCACTCTGTTAACACTAGTTAAAAGATAAAGTTTTAAATAAAGTATTAAGTAGAGTAAAGTTTTAAGTAAAGTTGAAGGGGGGAAGACCGTTTTTTATTCTCCTCTGTCTGTCTGTAATAATGATTAGTACTACTGCTACTACTACTACTACTACTACTACTACTACTACTAGTACTACTACTACTACTACTACTGCTACTACTAGTACTACTACTACTACTGCTACTACTACTACTACTACTACTACTGCTGCTGTTGCTGCTGCTGCTGCTGCTACTACTACTACTACTACTAATATTAACTCACCAACTAAGTTAACTTTTTGAAATCAGTCACTCACACACTCACAGGCAGGCAGATCCTGGAGGCGGGGCCACAGCCAAGATCAAAGCAACGGAACTATGATGTCATCAGATTCTGGTTCTAAATTCCAAAATGGTCAAAACAAAGTAAACAAGTCTTACAGAAGATAAGCACAGGATTTACAGAAGGTAAAATAATAGTGATAATAGTGATAATTGTTAGAAAAAATTTGGATTATACTGGGGTTTCAGATGTTTTAACTCATAGTGTGTGTGTGTGTGTGTGTGTGTGTATCTTGTCTTTTGCATGTCTTGTACACTTATTTCCCTTATTTGCTCTGTGTTTGGCTGAGCCCAGCAGGGAGAGATAATTATAAATTAATAGTACAAGGACAGGAGAGACAGATTAGAGAAGTATCATTTGGATAAGGAACATCCTGCTGAACCAAAAAAGGACGTTATGATACTATCTGTATCAGTGGGGAGGTGTCCGAGACAGCTCATTAAAAAATGTATAAGAACCAACTGTTAGAGCTCCACAGGGAGCCTTTTCTCTGTAACCCATTTTGTGTGTTGCACTGTTAAATGTTCCTTCTTGTACAAGAATAATAAATTCAACTTAAGGGTCTTTCTTTACAATTCTCATAACAGTGAAGCCATCTCTCTCATGCACATGTAGATGGAACAGCTGATGATAGTCAGGCAAACTCAAAGCTGGAGCCATTGTGAGAGCATTTTTCAGATCTTGAAATGCTTTGTTGTGACTTTTCCATGGCTGCCAAAGTCGGTCTGTGGATGCTTGAAAAGAAAAGAGTCGCAACTTGTCTTGACTTGAGTCAATCTCCATGCTGAATTGTCCTGCTGAATTGTTGTCCAAATTCCTCCTGGGCTAGGTCTTATATTCACAAACTCATGAATAAACATTCTGAAAACTGTCCTTTTGAGGAATCAACCTCTGTCATTGTCTTCCCTAATTTACTTGACCATTTGTTTCCTTACCAAGAGAAAGATGGCCTGAAGGTCATCTCACAAACCCTATACAGTAGTAGCAACTCAAAAGTTCCCCTCCAAGTTGAAAGCCAGCCGAATGGCAGCCATGTTCCAGCCAACTACCTGCCAAATTCCAGCGGCTGGAATGACCCCCCTCCTTCTTCCAGACGTGTCTATTTTTTACTGTAACTCCACCTATTTGTTTAATTACAGGGTATGACCAGAAGATGGCGCTTCTCTCACAGAATCTTTTTACAGTTGTTCTACCTGGAGATGACGTAGCTTACACACCTCATTAGCATTCTCATTGCTCAACCTTTTGTTTGCACTTACTGGGCTTTTTGGTCTCCCAGTGTCACACAGATCACAGAGCGGAAAATACAGCTGGTTTAACTACCGTATACTATACAGTATAGAGTGCGCGAGTGCGAGAGAAGGGAAGCATTAGTAATTATGTAAGGATAGCCTAGAATAGCCTAGATGTTGATGATTTAGAGTGACATGATAGATATAGACACCACAAATACTCTCCCTCCTTTATGACTCTGTCAGCTGCTTTCCAGCCCAGTACAATCATCAGTCTATGCAGGTGTAGGCTACATTATGTGTTGTCAATTTTGGACAAGAAGGGCCGTTTTTTTTTTTTTTTAATATAATTTATGTTTTTTTTTTCCATTTACTGTATTTTCATTTTTGTTCATCCCATAGGCCTAATCCTGCATAAATAAATTGAACCATAAATGAAACTCGAAACTCCATGCAGCAAGAACTTTTTTTTTTGTGAATTTCCATTTAAAGAGGAAGAATTACAGGTGATTATCAGCCTTTTGGAATACTTTTGTAGTTGTGCAGGTATTCAGCTTTAGGCCAGGTGAGCCCATACAAACATCATTAGCATTCTCATTGCTCAACCTGTTGTTTGCACTTAGTGGGATTTTGGTCTCCCAGTGTCACACAGATCACAGATTGCAGCTGGTTTAACTACTGTATACTATACAGTAGCCTTGTGATTTGAGTGTGTTCATGAACAGGAGTGTTACAACCCTGGCTCTTGGGAAGCAACACAGGTGACAAAGCCAATGCAACCAAAGTAACTTTTATTATAGCCAAAAGTCAACACCAAGGAATACAATGAAGACAACGATGGAGACTGGTGGTGTCGTTGCAGACCAGGCTGCAAGGTGAGAGAGAGAGTGGGTGGAGCTACCCAGAGCTCTTAAAGGCCTCCAAACAGGTGCCAGGGATCAGGAGGGAAATGATAAGGAGGAGCCTCTGATCACCTGAAAACTTAGAAATTTGAGAAAACTTAGAGAAATTAACCTTGGACATAACAAGGAGGATGACTTATTTACTGTATTTTCATAAATGAAAGACTTAGAAGTCCCCGGAAGACTGACCCTGAGTCACAGCGGCATTGCTACTGTTGCTAAACGACAACGTATTTATTTATTTTTTATACTATTTTTTGTTTGATTTGCTTGCCTTTGCTGAGTGTGTATTGGTCTGCATATAAATTTTAAAAAGTTTTTGCTGCATGGAGTTTCATTCTCCCCTCCCCCTCCACACCTCAGCCTGCCACCTTCAACACCTGACCCCCATCAGCCCACTCACAGTAAATGTAAATGAGTCATCCTCCTGCTCATGAACATACTCAAATCACAAGGCTACAGTATAGTATACGGTACTCAAACCAGCTTCATGTTCGGCTCTGGGATCTGAAGCCCACTAAGTGCAAACAAAAGGTTGAGCAATGAGAATGCTAATGAGGTGTTTGTATGGGCTCACCTGGCCTAAACCATGCACTGAATACTACAAAAATCTTCCAAAAGGCTGTTAATCACCCGTAATTCTTCTTTAAATGGAAATTCATGCTTTCTTGCTGTATGGAGTTTCATTTATGGTTCAATTTATTTATGCAGGATTTAACCTATGGGATGGACAAAAATGAAAATACAGTAGGCCTAAATGAAAACAAAAAAAAAAGCAAATGGCCCTTCTTGTCCAAAACTGACAACACATAATGTAGCCTAGTTATGTTATTATTTAATAGTCATTATAAAGGAGGATGAGTATTTGTGGTGTTTATATCTAACACTCATCTCATTCTGTCTTTACATAATGATGCATCTCTTCTCTCGCGCTCGCGCACTCTCTCTCCTCGCTTGCTCCTGATCTGCATGTAGTGCACAGCTGGACACACTGATCTATAACAGCTGTATAACATATGTAGCCATCAATATAACTGCTATGACGGTCCGAGGAATAAATACTCAGAAATCGAATGTGTTGCATAGGCTTCAGAAAGCATCAAACAGATATGGCCCTTAAAAATAAGTTACAAAAGAAACACGGTTCATCAGACGTTACGGGGCTGCCACGTCAGACCTGCCGATACAAGCTTTTACAAGAATTTTTTTTTTTTTTAACTGCCAGTTTATTTGAAAGGGGGGGTGTTGTTGATGATGTTGTGCGCGACACAGAGTTGCAGATACAAGGCTGCAGCGGTGCCTCAGTGTTATTTTATCACAACTTATTTTTTCCATCAAACGATCCGTGGATCACTTTGTGCCGGTCTGTGGGGAGCAATCTGAACGGATCATGATGATCCGTTGCACCACTAGCCACATCCATGATTGTGCTCTGTCTCAGCTGATCGGCTCACACGCTCACCCTGGTGTATCTGTTCGGCTGTGTCTCTATACAGTCTACGGCAGTGGTCCCCAAACTACGGCCCTTGGGCCGGATACGGCCCGCCTCCATGTTTGGCACGGCCCCCTGAAGGCCGGGCTCACAGTGAATCCGGCCACAAGGAGCGTTGCAGGGCAAAACTTCAAGAGCACGGTGGATCTTGCAAATACGGCTATTTACAAAGCTTTCCTGAATACAGGAGGAATTATCACGTGAACTCCCGTTCTCGTGTGCACAGTTTCCGCACCTGCAGCTGCAGTCCTCTCAGGAGGCAGTGTGAGTGATGGTCTGCAGAAAGTCTGCACCGGAGCCGCACCGCAGCCGTTCCAGATTCAGTGTGAGCCCGGCCGAACAATACCAGAAAAATACCCCCCAAATAAAACGGAATAATGGCAAAAAGGTTAGGTAAGAGAAAAATTGATTCAGAATGCAGGGTATTTAACCTGCAGTGGACAAACAATTATTTTTTTGTTCAATTTAAAGAAAAGGCTGTTTGTCTCATCTGTCAAGAGACGGTGGCGGAGAATACAATCTGCGCCGACACTATGAATCCCACCACAAAGACAAGTATGATAGCTTGCAAGGCCAAATGCGAGCAGATAAACTCTCAAAGCTAAAAAGTGGACTGTTTGCACAGCAGAATACATTTGTACACCAAGCTCAGCTGAACCAGTCATCTGTTTGGGCCAGCTTTCGGGTTGCTCAACTGATAGCAAGCAGCGGTAAACCTTTCACTGATGGAGAGTTTGTCAAGAAATGTCTGAATGCTGTAGCAGAGGAGGTGTGTCCCAAAAAGAAAGATATCCTTCATGCCGTGAGTTTGTCGGCGAGTACCATCACCAGATGCATTGAAGAACTCGGGGGTAATGTATATGCCCAGCTGCAGCAGAAGACGAAAGAATTTGACTTTTTTTCATTGGCACTGGATGAGAGCACGGACGTGCAGGACACAGCGCAGCTGCTAATTCTTATTCGTGCAGTTAGCGCAAACTTTGAGATGTGCGAGGAGCTGGCAGCCCTTCAAAGTCTCAAAGGGACTACGACGGGGGAGGATATTTTCGGCAAAGTATGCCAAGCCATGGAAGAGTTGGACCTGGACTGGTCAAAGCTTACCAGCATCACGACTGACGGGGCTCCTAGTATGGTGGTCGTGTCTCGGGGTCTAACAGGACACATGAACCGGGAGATAGAAGAACGGGGTCTCACCGCACCGCTACAAATCCACTGCCTAATTCACCAGCAAGCACTGTGTTGCAAAGTGTTGAAGTGGGATTCTGTCATGAAGGTTGTGGTGTCATGCATAAACTTCATCAGAGCAACGAGACTTAAACACAGGCAGTTCCAACAATTCCTGTCTGAACTGGAGTTTGCGCACCGCGATGTGCTGTACTACACAGAGGTCCGATGGTTGAGCCAGGGCAGAGTTTTGAGGCGTTTTTACGAGCTGCTACCCGAAATCAACACATTTTTTCATTCAAAAAACAAAACGGTCCCAGAGCTGATCAATCCAGAATGGAAATGGCACCTCGCATTTTTAACAGACGTGACAGAAATGCTGAACTTCCTTAACTTGCAGCTACAAGGCCAGGGGAAGCTCATTTGCGACATGTATTCCCACATAAAAGTGTTTGAGGTGTTTTTGGAACAAGTGAAAAAGCACAACTTCATCCATCTCCCTGCTACCCAAAACCTCTCTGCAGAGAACCCAGCAGTCCTGTTCCCAGCTGAAAAGTGTGTGGAAGCACTGGAAATGCTGAAGGAGTTCAGTGTGCGATTCCGTGAACTACATGCTAATGCAAAAGAAATCCGTCTTTTCCAGAACCCCTTTGTTGCCGACATCGATAAAGCCCAGCCTTCTTATCAGTTTGAGTTGGCCGTGTTACAGAACTGTGATGTTCTGAAAGACAATCTCATTGACTTCTATGCCGCCCTCCCAAACGACACGTACCCTAACATAAAAAAACACGCAATGAAGATGTCCACACTTTTTGGCAGCACGTATATCTGCGAGCAAACCTTTTCACACATGAAACACCTGAAAACTCCGATGAGATCAAGATTGACAGATGAACAACTGCATCAGTGTTTGAGACTGGCTGTGACTCGCATGGAACCCGACATTCAACTTCTCACCAGCCAGATGCGGCCCACAGTTCACACTGATGAACATACATTGGTAAGCTCTCTTTTCTGACTTAAATGAGTCATTCTGAGTATAAACAAATATTATCATCATAAAATCTACTGGGATGAAATCCATCTCCACAGACATACTGGTAGTGAAATGTATTGTGCTGTGTAGGTGCTGTATCACTTAGTTCGGTTTCTCAGCCTGCTTGCTTTGTGGTTTTCACAGGGAAGTTGATGAGAGAGAGAGCTGCAAACAGTGGTGTCTACAAGCCTATTGGACCCTACAAAGGGATTATGAGGAAGGAACACAAGAACTTTGAGAGACTGCTCATATGAGTCATTTAAGCACGAGATTCTGCTCTGACAACAAAGCTGAACTTTTACCTCTTAAGATTGTGCACGGCATAACAGAAAGTTAATGTTCCATGGCCTTTTTTTCTGTGAAGATCCCAGAGAGGATTATTTGGTTATTATTTATTTTCTAAAGAGTATTATTTTTTTCATTAATAGCGGCCCTCATCAGAAAGGGAAAAGTTATGTGGCCCTCACAGGAAAAAGTTTGGGGATCCCTGGTGTACGGTGAGAGCAGAACATTAAAATCACTGCTCCTCCCTGTGGACAAATGAGGCATTGCAGCTGGTTTTCACCCAGGCTGCTTAGGGGCGTTTCCAGTCGGGGCTTCACTGACTACCTCATCGCGGGGGATTACATTCCCGTGATGGACCTGCGAAGGACCTGTGAAGGACCGGTCAAGGACCAGTCAAAGACCAGCCAGGGACCCGTCACAGAAACACGGGAACTTTTGAGTTGCTACATTTGTATCTCAAAAAGAGAAAGGTATGAAGTTGCGCAGAGGCACACAATCCTCCCAAGAGAGATCATAAATACCATAGAATGTTTATTTTATCATACAGAGAGAGATCGTAAATACTAACAAATGGTTAGGCTTCACGAAGAGAGGGGTTATTGCAGGTTCTTACTTCAGCTGTAATTTTAGAAGAGATCAATGAAATTCTATAGGAGACATAAGAAAATAGACTACAGCTTTGTACATCTCCTCAGTTCACTGTACCACGGATGGAGCTGATTGCACTGTGGTGGTCGCAAAACAGAGTCCATGGATGCATATTCAAAAATCCAGTGTCTGCAGTAATTATCCATCCCCAGAAAAGACAACATCGGTTTCTTAGTTATGGGGGGTGGCATGTTAACTAGCAGTTTCACCCTCTCTGCTGACAAAAGTCCATCCTTCAAAAGATGACCCAAATAGGTCACCTCAGGTCATAGAATTGCAACTTTGCCAGCGACGCTCTGTGACCACACTCGGCCAGTCTCTAGCTTCTTTTGATGGAGAAGCTATTGGAAGGTCATCAGCGTACTGCGAAAGAGCAGAGCCCTCTGGCAGGTGGAGCCCGTCTAGATCTCTTTTTACCAGCGCTGCATACACCTTGGGACTCTCAACAAAACCCTGCGGTAAGTGTATTGCTTACCTTTGAATGTGAATGCAAACAGATACTGGCTATCTGGATGCAACGGTATCGAGAAAAATGCAGAACTTAGATTAACGACTGTGTAGGGTGTGGAGTTAGGTGGTAGAGAAGCTAAAATCGAATTGGTGTCAGGCACAATTGGAGCTGCAGGTACCACTATATTATTAATCACTTGCAGGTCCTGCATGAACCGCCATTCATCAGGGTGGTTTGCTTTGGGAATTGGTAAAATGGGAGTGTTACATGGGCTTGTGGTTTGAACTAGCACGTCTTGATCCAATAGAGACTGAATAACACTTTCAATTCCTGAAACGGCTTTGTGAGGCACATTGTATTGTCTAATCATAGGTAGCTTAGCATTAGGCTTGAGTGTGATTTTATGTGATGGAGCCAGATTTACGAAACGCACATAAAATTCATGTTTAGCTGACAAATGGATGGAACCTCAGACAACTCAGAAGGAGGTTCATACTGTGTGGAAAGAGGCGGCAAATGTAGACGGTGATAACTGAATGTGTTCACTTAAGTGTGTTACTCTTTAGTGTTGAGAGGCTGGTACAGCTTCTCTCAAGGCCTGGCACTGAGCCACCATGTCCAAGGTGTTACAGCTCACAGCCACGAGTAACGGCCACGGTGATGACAGCATTAAACAATCCCTGCTGTATGTCGGATAGCTGGACTGGTATGGCACATCTCTGGTGAACCAACAAACAAATATTATTCACACTTCAACCCCTCTTGTGTAACTAAAAACTCAGCAATTTAATGTGTATACTGCTCAGAAGGGTTAAATGCTGCACTTCAATGAGGCCTCTTTGTTTCACATGCTTGGGAAGTTTTAGTTTTATTTTAATTTTCTGAATGGTTGAAAGTGAAACTGGAAAGCAAATTGAAACCTGGACATAATCAACAGTACGAAACAGTCTTTTATGTGTTATTTTAGATAGATAGATAAATAGATGACTTTATCAATCCCCAAAGGGAAATTGGGTCGTCATAGTAGTCATAATTTGGATGATTTATAGTATGAGAATAGTCATTTGGATTTATTAATTATTAATGTATTTAACTTTTCTGATTAACACATTTGCTCAGGTCAGCTGTGAAAAGAGTGTTATGTCATGGTCTTCAACTTGGTTCTTGATCCGCAGACTGGATGCAACTTTAAAACTCCAATTTTTCAGGTCCATAATTGGTCTAATAATGTTAATCCACTTCAGCAGGCAAAAATACACAGGATTCATCAGGATTGGCAGCAGATAGAGCTTCTATTATCTTTACAGACAACAAGAGCCCAAGTTCCCCATGGAAGAACTGAATTCACTGACTCTGGCTTTCTCTTATATACTGTACTGTATGTATCTCCAATGTCCCCATGTCTGTTTATGTCTATGTCCAGCCTATCACTACTCAACATCTGATAAGACCCAATTACTGAATCCACTGACATTTGGCAGACTATGGGCCTTTATGTCTAAGGGGAATAGAGCAGTAAGTTATTTTATGCATATTAGTAGTCTGTTGGATACAAATGAGTTGACTGGACCCAGATATTGAAGCATAGATAATGTGTACTTATTGACATGAACTTGAATAAATTGTTGCATTCTGTAACCTGTGTGCTTAATAATTTTCATAATTTCTATAATCTAATGCAACTTACCATTTCCAGTGTACTAGGTTACAAGAAGACTACAGCAGGTTCCAGCCCACCAACAGGCATGGCTGACCACCACCCTGCCTTGAACATGTGTGTAATCTACCGAGCAGACTATGGGCCTCTACAGCTGAGGGGAATAGAGTAGTAAGTTCTTTTATTCATAGACGTAGTGTGTTACTATTGTGATATACATGAGTAAGGATTAAAGTACAATAAAATACTGTCCCCTCTGTCTTACATCGCTTACTGTTAATCTGTCATGTTTGTTACTCATGTTACATATCAAACACTGAAAGTACACAAAACAGTTCATATAGATTTAACCTTTATTGTCATGATTCCTTCAAACATCACACAACTTTTGAAAACAAACTTATTCAATATACTACCTAGAACAGCAGTCTGAAAAAGTTTTGGTCAGCATTTAGGTTTCACAGAATTTCAGAAGAAAAGATGGACATGTTATAAAAGCATGTCACTGTGTAGTTTAGACTAACCATTATGTACACTTTGTTTTAGTTGCTACAGATACAGGGATGGAGATCTTCAGCACCTCATCCACGTATGGGCCAGAGTCTAGGAAAACCTTCTTGAAGATGAGGTCCAACATAACCTATAAGACAATATAGGAGAGAAAAAAATGAATATACTTTGTGAAATTATCCAACTTTCCATTTTTCACCTGTATAATAGATGTTGGCACATTCTTTGATTAATTGCCATTTTTAATAAAAGGTTGTAAAACTTACCGATGGTTGGTTCTACTTTCACTGTCTTAGCTGTTGCGGTTGTTGGGAAGTTCTGAACAGCAGCTCACCAGTTGACGTTGCAGCTTAGGGACGCCCAGCACTTTCATTGAAGTGGAGGGCTGCCAGGTAGAGTCTAAAGAAAAACAATAACAGAAGTATGAGAAATATGATTGAGAGCACAAATATAAGTATACATTGTAGTCATTCACTAAGTATCAGAATCACCTTTATTTGCCAGGTGTGTGTACACACACACACACAAACTGTGCATACATACATAGACAGCAACATGTAAACAGAGTCATAGTCCTTGTGTGTACACACACCTGGCCAATAAAATGATTCTGAAAGTTACTACTTGTTAATTCTTTCAGTCCAGAAGCCTGCATGAACAGGCAGCCTGACATGTCACTAAAACCGGACAACATCCAGGTGGAGCTCATGGACTGAACTGATGCTGTCCTTACTGTATTGTAGTTTGTTTGCTTTATATCCTAGCTCCCTGAGACTGGATCTTCAGACTGTGCTGTAAAATAGCGAGGGTTGTCTCTTTCTCTCAAACCGAGGGGGACACAGACAATAAAAGTGAGGGGGTGCCGTTAACAGAAAGGTGAATAAGAGAAATGTTATTTTGTATCGTTAATGAAGGTTACGTTCAACACACAGCTGCATGTGGGACCGTGAGAGCAGAGGGTTACACACGTCTCTATTTATCTCTGTAAACTGAGCAGGAACAAAAAGTGTTCGTCTGACAGACAGACATCCAACTAAAGAACTACTGTAGTCATGTTCGTGTGTATCACAGGCAAGTAGCTGAAATGAGACTGTAAATAGCATTTAGCGCCGATTAGCACGAGCTAACGCTAACTAGCCGATTGGTACAGGCATTACTTGCTTGCTACTTGATTCACACCAGTGGTTTGTAAGTTGAATGTCTGCCTGTAAGATAAACACTTTTTGTTTCTGCTCAGTTTACAGAGATTAAAAAAAGACTTAAACTTGCCGTGAATCGCACACTTACATTTCCGTCGTCTGTAGTTTTCCACGGACAGTTGGTATTACTCTTTCGTGTGAGGTTTTGTTGCCATCCTGTGTTGTTCTGTGTTCATTGTATTTGTCCGCTGTGAAACACACACGTCCCACACACACGTTCAGGTCTCGTCGACAGTGTGGGGACGTCTCCGGTAAAAGTAAATGTAATCCTCTGTTCTTCGGTCCTCTCAGGCTGGGGCCTCCGTTTTTTAGTCCTCTAGGGCTGGGGCCAATAAAGCGACTTGTGTCAGTCACTGTAGCCAACAGCAGAGTAATGAGCATGCTTAGGTCTGAGCCTCTCCAAACGGGGAAGCAGAAGCTGTCGGAGCTTCACCTGAGATTCGCGCTGTAGGGCATGGCGGGTGGAGACTGGGTGTTGGCCTCTGCTGGAGAGTTCAGGAAGTGGGTCTGGCCTAACGGCTTGTGACGTAGAGAGTTGAGCGGAATCTGAACGGTGCGCTTGGAGACAAGGCGGCAAGAGAGGGGTGCGTCGCAGCAGCACACGTGAAATGGACGCGGTTGTTGTTTTTAAGACAACAAAACGTGATTTTTACACCATTACGTTACAGAACCTTCCAATTATATTTTCTAGAAAGTTAGTAATCATACTAGTAATCAAGTGCTCACTACTTCATTAATCTCTATTGTCAAAACATGGTGCATTCTATCTAGCTTACAGCATTCTGTGTGATTCAGTGACGTGCGGTGAGGTTCATGGCTGGTGAGGCACTGACGTCATCAGTCAGATTTACAAACATATGAACCCTACAGAGTAGCTTATTCACCATTTGATTGGCAACAGTTAACGTGTTTTGTTTAAAATTTCATTTCAACAACATTTTTTCCATATACAAACTGTAGCATAGAAAAAAACGTTATTATCGTCTTACCTTTACTTATAAATGTAGTAGCATACCTAACTCCGACGTTGGTCTTCCTTTAATAATTATCTCCTGATTCGATTGAAAGTCCAATTTGGAAAATTTCCTGAATTTATCATCCATATTTATCCTCCATTTTGAAAATGCAGCTAAACAGTATGAAAGAATAACTGGACGGCTGCACTTCACTTGCTAACTATTTACTGTAGCTTGCTACCACTAATTCTATTAGGCGTCATAATCTCTGGAATCACCAGCACCCCCTAGCATGAGGCAGGAGAACTGCGTGCCTCACCTAGTGCCTCTTCGCAGGCGTTTTATGATCGCTCAGCGCAAGAAACACGTTACAGTTACAGTTACTGTACATCATAAACATCAGCTGAACTATGTAAATTCAGCTCATATAGTACAAGTGGTTGAACATTTTAATACTGACATACAGAGAGAGTCTTATTGCATAGTCATTGCGCAATCCATGGTGAGGCTCAGCAGGCTGCTGCCTCACCGCACGTCTCTTCTTAGTATCTGAACGGTAAATGTGGAAATTCAGCGATTTTGAAAAAAAACATCCAAAATTGGTGAATTTAAATGGAAAATAACTATAAAGCACATATTACTGAATAAATATAATCATTTAATTTATTTTTTATTTTTTCTTTCCATAATGACACACTGTAAGAAGTCTTTCAGTGGTATTGTCCATATACCTTTAATTTAAAAAGTATATTTATTCCAATAAATCAATTTATTTTTATTTTTTATTTTTTTGAGTTATCCATAAGTAAAAAGTGTGAATATTTCCGTAACTTAATGTTTTATGTGATAAAATTGTGATAAAATTAATTTTATTGGACTTCATCATAAATTGATTTTCCAAAACTCAGTTTAAACGTTTATATCAGACGTAAACGTCACGACCCGCCCACATGCAGCAACGGAAGAACAAGCCCGGGCAGGTTTCACTCTCGAAATAAAGAGTGAAGACACGATTTGTCGCGGAGGAAAACACTTTACCGAACTCATGTAAGTAACAGTTCATATTGTTAAAAGTAAGATTTTTACCAGAATTGAAATTTATAAATTTGCAATTTGCAAAAGCATGGCTCTGTTTCCTACATTATGTTTGCTTATTTTGTCTTCGCCAACCGCCATTTCGATTGTGCATTTTACAAATTATTTATACAAAAACACTATCGGCGCTTCAACGTCGTGTTTGGCAGTGTAGGCTGTGGTCGCGCATGCACACACGCACACACACACACACACACGCGAAAAGCTACGCGAAAGCACTGGCAGGCGAGGGATAATCGTTTGGTGGAGCTGAATGTGGTTGAGGCTATGGTCACACACTCGAATTCAGGCAGCGCCAGCCACGTTCACCGGTCCCTCGCCTGCCGGCGGTGACCGTGGCTGCAGCGGTCACATACCAGAATAACAGTGGCTAATATTTGGATGGATTGAAGGGCCGGCACTTAATAGTCATTGGCCTTGCGCGTGGTGAGCAGTAAATGGAAACTATGCCGGCGTCGTGGCAACATAATTACAGTGTTTACACCCAGACCTGTTCACCTTAGCTTGCTGGCTAGCGGAGTTACTCTGTCGGCTCTATGTAGCTTTAGCTTCTCAACCTGGACCGCATCGCTCGTGCTACTCTGGTTCAGGCTGGTTTCCATGAGAATATAAACACAGCAGTTCTTCGTGCTAAGCTGGAAAGGTCTCCATAGACCAGAGCATCTGAACGGAGCTGAGCGCCGAGCAATTCCCGCTCCCCGCTTACATGGATGTTCTCCACTCCGCTCCATCGCTCAAAGTTGCACCAGACAGCTCCGCTCAAAACCCGCTCTCCTTCATTTTCATGCCGCTCCGGTGAAATCGCTCCACGCTCGCTCAAATTTTCAAGAGAATGGATTTTCTGACATTTTTTCCATCCAATTATGCCTGGCACATACTGCATTTGATTTAATGGTGTGATCAGTAAAACACATGCGTATTGTCTTAGTTAGCAGTGTGACGTGAGTCTTTGTGTAGCCTACTTGTGCACGTCCTTGACTCGTGGTGAGAGCGTATCGGAGCGAACTGGAGCGAAACGAAAACATCGCTCTGGCCTTTGAATTGAAAACCGCTCTGACCATATTTTGAGCGCTCCGCTCCACGCTCGCTCCGTTCACATGCCCTGCCATAGACTGATGCAAACCACTTTGTTGACGTGGGAGCGAACTTTCTCTGATGTGACTTTTGTGGTTTAGCATGTAGCCCGGCGTAGACACATTCCCGCTCGAGTGACCTATCACACTGCCTGAGGTAACACCTCATCGGTGGTGCTCCAGATGAAGCCACCGTCCGTCACAGCGTAGAAACTAGAGCTCGCCCAGCACACTTCACAGGGGTTTGTTGTAACAAGAACGTTTGCCATGGATATCCAACAGTATCTGTCGGTCGCTCTGCGTCATATATTATATATTAGTCTGCCTTTTATAGGTTGCTGTATGATGATGTTTTTGTAAGCCAACCCGGAAGTTAGCACCACCCTGGCTCCTTTTGACAGAAAGTCAGTTAGGTTTATACATTATGTTTTTGGATATTGCCTTAGAAAATAAGGTGTATGTGTCACATAAATCATTCTTTTGTCTTGTTCAGCAGGATAATCTTCACAAATTAGTGTATTAGGGAGTAAAAAAATGATCATAAGGGCTCTCGTCAGGTTAGAGATAAACCATAACTTGTCCTTTTTTTCTCTCCAATGACAGATGGGATGGCCCTGTAAATTGTGCAGCACTGTTGTACCAACCAAGAGTGATATTTTAAAGCATTACAGACTACACCATGGGACCTTTGGACACAGCCATGCCTTGCCTTGTATTCATGTAGGTTGCCCATGCTCTTTTAAATGCTGGAGTTCCCTCCGCTCTCATCTGTCAAGATACCATCCGGAAGTCAAATTCCTCAACTCACCTATAGTAAGTCCTTCATTCACCTGCCCTCTGTGTAAAAATCCTGGATTTCCTAATGAAAAGGACTTTTTTGAACACATAGGCCATCATCTCAAGAATAATGAGACTGTGAAATGTGTCTTTGAAGGTTGTGATCACCAAACTAATGTGTATGGGACTTTTGCAACACATAAACACAGGAAGCATACTCCCCATACGTCACAAGATTTCAAATCAGGGATTATCTCACAGTTACCAGAGGAAGCACTTGATTTTGAAGTGTCTGAAGAGGATGGTGACCACAGTGGTGCTAATTATGAAGGCAGTAGCACTAATGCACATTATGAAGAGGAAGATGGAAGTAATGTTGTTGTAGAGTATATAGCGTCCCTTTTGTTGAAATTAGAGAGTGTTCATAATGTTTCAGTTCGGTGCATTGATGAATTGGTGGATGATCTTCACTTTATAGCAAGTTCTGCCCCCATTTCTTTAGTTAAAAGTGTTATTGTTTCACATTTCAAGAAAAATAACCAAACCATTGATGACACTTTTGTTACGTCTTTGGTGGAAGAATTGTGCAAATCCAATCCCCTAAGCACAGCACTCGGTAGTGTTGGTCCTCTGTCCTCATCGTTCAAGAGGCGGCAGTATTATAAAGAAAAGTTTGAAGTTGTTGAGCCTGTTGAGTACGTCCTTGAACCAAATGAGAAGAGAACCTTCCAATATATCCCAATTCTTCAATCTTTGATTCAGATTTTGGGTAAAGAAAATCTTAGAGAAAAAGTTCTGAGTGAAAAACAGAACAAGTCATCTACTAACTATGAATCATATCGAGATGGTACAGTCTATAAAGAGAATTCTTTTTATTCTGAAGAACTAAGAATTACACTTGTACTGTACATTGATGACTTCGAAATTTGCAATCCGCTCGGAACATCAAGAAAGAAGCACAAAATTACAGCTGTATACTGGGTGTTTGGCAACATTCCACACTCTTCTCGATCCACTCTCAGCTCTGTATACTTGGCCCTTTTATGTAAAGCAGTTGACATCAAAAGATTTGGCTATGATGAAGTGCTTGCCCCTTTGTTAAAAGACATTGCTGTCTTGGAGCGTGATGGCATCTACATTTCCTCTGTTGGACAAAATGTCAAAGGAAGTGTGTTTTGTGTAGCTGCGGACAATCTTGGGGCACACTCAATTTGTGGTCTAGTGGAAAATTTTTCTGGACCATTCATTTGCAGATTTTGTCTTGGACAACGATCAGAATTTCAAATAAAGGAGGTGAGGTCTGGTGCATTTCCCGCTCGCACCCAAGAAGCACATGCCGCTCGTGTATTGACTGTCAAAGAAAACCCTGCTTTGACCCACTGTTTTGGTGTAAAAAAGGCTTGCCCATTGACTGAAAATCTGAGCTACTTCCACTGTGTCACTGGCTACCCACCTGACATATTACACGACATTTTTGAAGGCATTGTTCCCTTGGAACTGGGTCTGTGCTTCAGTGTTTTCATTTCTAAGAAATATTTCACATTTGATGAACTTAACAGTGCCATCTCACAGTTTCCATATAAATGGGCTGACAAAACTAACTGTCCTCAGCCAGTGCCTGCAACTTTCTTCTCACGAAAAAGGATTGGAGGAAACGCGCATGAAAATTGGGCCCTCATACGACTGTTGCCATTCATTATTGGACACAGAATACCTTTGAATGATCCAGCCTGGCTTCTGCTCATGTCTTTAAAAGACCTTATTGAGCTTGTTGTTGCTCCAGTCCATAATGAGGAAAGCATTGCATATCTTGACTCAAAAATTTCTGAACACCGACACAGATTCCAGGAAGTATTCCCTAATGAACAGTTAATCCCAAAGCACCACTTTTTAGAACACTATCCTGAATTGATAAAAGCTTTTGGACCTGTGATTGCTTTCTGGACGATGCGGTTCGAAGCAAAACATAGCCAGTTCAAAAGGATTGTAAGGCATACTGGCAACTTTAAGAACATACTCATGTCCCTGGCCACGAAGCACCAGCTTATGATAAGCCACAACCTACATTCCACAACAGTTTTGCCTGTTCTCGGTGTTGTAAGAGTAACAGCAGTTCCAGTGGATGTCCTGCATGTAGATATTCAGGAGTCAATTAGGCATCTATGTCCTTCTCAGTCTCAAGTTCAGCTGGCTGACACAGTCACCTATCAGGGAACGAGGTACTCAAAAGGCATGATTGTGGCCTATGGTTCTACTGCAGGTCTTCCTGATTTTGCAGAGATTGTTCAAATTGCACTTATTGGGGAAAGAGTACATTTTATCGTCAGAACTCAGAAGGCCTGGTATGATGAACACTATCGTGGATATTATCTGGAGAAGACGAACCATATAACTCTTGTTGAGCAACAAAGCCTAAGTGATGTTTGTCCTCTGTCAGCCTATATTGTTGCAGGAAAGCAAATGGTGACACTGAAGCGCCACATCTGTCTCCAGTGTTGAGTATTATTGTATTATACCTCTCTATCTTCTGTCTTCCTAGAAATGGAGCAAACTGTGAGATTCCGGGTCCTCATCGATCATGAAGTCAAGAAACTTTTTTCCAAGTTTTTCCATCCCTGCAGATATAAGTATTCAATACAAAGATGAAGAATTTGGTGACTTCTTCACCCTGACTTCTACAAATGACCTGAAAGATAAAGACACACTTAAAGTTGTTTATGTACCCATAACGCTGACACTTGTTCCCCAGGAAAGCACCCCTGACACTTCTGATGTCAGCTCTTTTTGTGAATCTGTGAGTCTCTCTGGGGACTCAGCAGATACTGAGATTCTGAGTCCCCCCCCCTTGGAAAGGCAGAGCCCATGGCCTGCTGTGTTTCCCATTCCAACTTTCTCACACAACACTGAACTGGCTTTGAGACAAGGAAATGAGATTTATTTAAGAGATGGCACCCCAATGACATCACCATGTGTCAAAT
Organism: Protonibea diacanthus; assembly: GCA_028641955.1. NCBI lineage: Eukaryota > Metazoa > Chordata > Actinopteri > Sciaenidae > Protonibea > Protonibea diacanthus. The sequence goes on from CM053987.1 coordinate 23,731,966, forward strand.
CAGACATCCTGGAGCGCCTGGCTGAGGCCATGTTTTCCTACACAGCTTACCCAAATGATGCTCAGAGATCTGCAGTGGCACAGGCACTAGTAGAGAGGCATCCCTGCTTGAAGGAGCCCGGATCTTTTAATGGAACTTATGGGTGGCAGCAAAGCCTAAAGTATAAATGTGGAAAGTATCGGACAAAACGGAAAGCACTGGGATGCCCTGAACTCCTGGTAAACTCACTGAGTCACAAGTCAGAGGATGAGCGAAGAGCTGCTAAAAATGTCAAGAAACCAAAGAGGGCAGAGGTGAATTACTTGCCCTCACACCCACATGGTGAAACAGATGACACCTTTGAGAATCTGAGACTTGACCTAATTGCAGCCTGTCAGAAAAAGGACTGTGTCAGGAGTATAAATGATATGATGGCCAGAACATACAGTTGGAGAAGACAGGAAGTGGTTGCCAAGTCTCCTGAGGTGGCAGAATTTAAGGAAAGATGGCCTGCCCTCTTCGAACCATTCCAGGTAAATGATTTATCATTCTATTTTTCCTAACCAGGTTTCCAGTGTGACTTGGGCATGAAATACTAGACTCACCTTTTGCCTGAAAACATATACTAAAGCCATTAGTATCTTAAGTAACAGTCAAACATTTGCTGTCTTGCAGATTAATGAAGAGTTCCGACGGTGCACTGCTGTTCCACTGGAATCAACATTTATGTCCCAGCTGGACAGGTACACTCCAAAGCTCCTCGAGCTCTTCAGTGCAAAAGGAGGAGTGACTGGTCAGCGCATCAAGAACTTGCTGATGGAACTGATACAGGTGGGGTAAAAGTGGTTAAAAAGGTTAAAACTGACTGTAATACTGACTTACAGGAATAATGGTACCACAGGTTTGGAGTTAAATTGCCAACAAAATGAATTCATTTATTTATTATTATTCTCTTAACTCTAGGACGCAAGTGCCTCTGCAGTGAAAAAGAGAGATGTGACTCTGAGATGCCTCATAGAGTACATGGGAGAGAGTGGACAGGAGCTAATCTCTGACTACTGTGTAAGTATTGTTTAAAAGCAGGTTTGGATCACTCTGATGTACAAGCTTGAATTGGGTTGACTTTTATGTGAGCTGACTGAACCAGCCGTTGTCAGGTAGAGGTGGAGCATGCAGCTAGTTGGCAGGAGCCCCAGGATAGCCACTTAGCACATCACCACAGAGTGATGCCTATCTGTCTTGTGTTTGTTTGCTCAAAAAAAACAATGCAAACAAAAAAAAATCCCCTTAAGCAAGCATTAAACATTTTAGTGTTACTGTTCTTTTATTATTATTTTTATTTATTTATTTATCTATGGTGATTCTATTGAGGTTTTTTTATATGCAAATTGAAAATGCCAGTAAAAAGCATGTGGCTGGAAATGCATCTATTGTCTTAAGTCTAATGTGCAAGATCTCAAATTAGAATTCAAAAGTTTTCAAAATGGTCTTCATGAAAGTAATCATTACCTGAATTAAATCACACAACTGATATTAAATATAAAATGTTTTTCTTAATTACTGTGTTTGTATCTCAAAGGGAACTGCCGAGGCCACTGTTCATGAGGACCTGAAAATGAAGAATATGAGCATCTACGTCTGTCGTGAGCCAACTGCAGTAGGAATCATCATTGAGGGAATACCAGTCCTTACTCATCTTGGAAACCTGGCCAGAGCATGCTGCCTACTCCTCGTGTTGACGTATGCTCTTAATCTTGAGTATCCATCCAAACTTTCCAAGACATTTGAGGTGTTTCAAAGACTTTTTGTGGGACTCGACACACTGCGCCCAAAACCAACCCCCAAGTTCATGACTCTCAAAAACAAGCTTCTAGCCTAGGCAGTCAGACATGACTGTCAGCTTGCACTTATGAACAGCTGTTTTCTTGGGTCTGTTCAAGAGTGGAATTCTTCAGAATATTGTAATGGTTTGTCCTGCTCAGGTTTTATATGAAGCTGCAGGTCATCCTTTCTGGTGTGTAAATTGTTTTTAAGTCTTTTATGTTTTATACACACTAAATTGCCCCACTGTGAAGCTCCAGCTGGTCAGAAAGGGGGATCAGTGAGTTGTTTGAGTTAAAATGTTTCAAAATATACACACTAAAAGACACGTCTGTGAAGGTGTTCTGCTTGTGAATTGTTTTAGTAAGAAACTGTACTCTGAATGTTCTACTAAGCAAAACTTGAGAAGCTGAGGTCATGCATTCTTTTATGCACTAAATGCTGATGTTCTTGACTGTTGATTCTGTCCAGCTTATTGCCACAGTTTGGATGTGGCTTGTGAAAATGTTTTAATATTATGTATATGGTTTAAAAAAAAAACTGTACTGTGAAGGTGTTCTATGCAGCACTTTAAAAAGTTGAGGTCATGCATTCTTCTATGCACTAAATATGGATGTTCTTGACTGTTCATACTGTCCAGCTCATTGCCACCCTTTGGATATGGTAATGATTTAATAAATGTTGGAATTTGATATGTCTTTGTTTTATTATTATTATGCTAACTAATTATTTTAAGCAGTTTCCATTTTCAAAACAAAGAAAGGGTGAATTGGTCAAAATTAATAAAATAGCATAAATAAATTATTTTTTTCATTTAAATATTACTTATTTTAATTAAGTCTAGTGTGTTTAATATGCTGATGTTTTTTACATTGATTTTACTCAATTTCTTGGCTTTTTCTGTAAATGCAACTTAATCTTTTTGCCTACATCGAAATGCATATTATTAAGTTCTCCTTACTCAAAATACCAATTAGTTCACTAAACTTACAAAAAGTGGTTGGAAAATGTTGCCTTATTTTTTTTGAGTTAGATCTAGGCAACAGTTTTTGCAGTGCAGGTAAGGCATGGCCTCACCTGCCTCCCCTGACTGCACGTCACTGCAGAGGTTGGTCGACTCCATGCAGCACACGTGAAGCAGTTCTCAAAAACAGTGGTTATACAACTAAATATTAGTTTAGTGATTCACAGGAATGCTAAATCTTAACGTTTTTTCAGTTTATTGAGTAAATATTTGAGTTTGTAATGAAAAATGCAGACACTGCCACTTTTTTTGAACAGTCCAATATATTTTTTTTTTTACTCCAAAAACACAGCTGGATGCTACCAGGATGGATTTTGAGCTTTACTCACGTTTTAAAAAACAATACTATGTGTTATGTTGAACACAACTGTATGTGTGTATCAAATCATGTCTTTCTGAAAGAGAAGTGTGTGTGTCAAAGTGTGTGTATGTGAAAGTATGTGTGTATGAAAATATGTGTGTATGACAGTATTTGTGTGTCAAATTTTGTGTGTCAAAGTATGTGTGTATCAAAGTGTGTTTCAAAGTATGTGAGCATGATACTCTTTGATACACACACACACAATTCGATACACATCCTGCAGTACACAAATACTTTCATACGTTCATGTCTGTGTCAAAGTTTACATGTCAAATTATGTGTATGAAAGCAAAATCAAAATAAGTGCGTACCATGGTAAATACATTCACTATACTACACACATACTTTGATACACACACATTTTGAGACACATACACACAGTTTGATACATACAAACAGTATGACACACACACTTTCATACACACATACTTTGATGCATATTTGAAAGTATGTATGTATGAAAGTGTATTAAAATGAGTGTGTATGAAAGTGTGTGTGTATAAAAATGTGTGTATGAAAGTGTGTCATAGTATATATGTATCAAAGTATGCAAGTATCAAAGTATGTGTGTATCAACGTTTGTCTGTATAATGGTATAAAACAAAGTGTGTGTCTATGATACTCTTTCATGCACACATACTTCCTGTGATACACACATACTTTCATACACACATTGATGCATATTTTAAAACACATACATATGAACTATGATACTCTTTCATATACACATATATTGATGCATACTTTCAAATTGTGATACTCTTTCATACACACATACTTTGTTACACACATATTATGAAACATACTTTCATACACAAAATTTGAAACAGAACTAGAAAATTCCTGCGGAAATTTTGAAAGTGCCGAGTGGGCTGTTGCCGGGGGTCTGTATTGAAAAAGCACACCTCAAATAGTAATATTTAACATTCTTATTTACACACATGAGCAGCTAGCGCTAACGCGCTAGCCACTAATTCTAGCATTTGCTGGAAATTTTAGCAATTAGCATGTCTTTAATACAATGAGCAGCTAGCGCGTTAGCCCCTAATTCTAGCATTAGCTGCAAATTTTAGCAATTAGCATGTCTTTAATACAATGAGCAGCTAGCACTTTAGCGTGTAGAAGGTTTGTAAAAGGTTTGTAGGTCAGTGTAGTAGTAATGTCCTAAATGAGCTGAATCTAGTGATATAATTTTTATTTCTGTGGTACAAAATTTGTGGAAGTTGTTAGGTGTGTGTGTGGTGTGTTTGTCTTGTCTGTCTCTGCGTGTGTGCTTGTCTGTGTCAATCTGTCTCTCTGTGTCTGTGTTACACGCTAGCTGCTCTGCTGTCTCTGTCATTTTAGACAGACAAGTTCAAATTCAGTGCCATTAACTGCTAAAATGGCCGCCTAATGTTAGCAATTAGCATGTCTTTAATTTTTAGTGGCTAGAAATTATGTTGTGATTTAACACAGTCCTGCTGGATTCACTGTCAAATCAGATGACTGATTTATGTCGCATCATAGGCATAGCAACAGCAGATTTGAACAGAAACAACGCAGATGTTGTCAACGCAGAAAATGTCTTGCTTGAGCTGCCTGTTCTTGTCTGTCAGTTAGTGGCTAGCGCTAACGTGCTAGCTGCTCTGCTGTTGCTGTCATTTTAGACAAACAAGTTCAAATTCAGTGCCAATAACTGCTAAAATGGCCGCCACCAGGCTTCTGCCTGCTGGCTTCTGCCTGCCGGCCCTAATCAGCAGAGCAGTTACTGCACCTGTTAGAATGTCAGTTGGAAATGCTGACAGAGAGAGAAAATGCTCAAACCACTAATTTTAGCATTAACCTCTAATGTTAGCAATTAGCATGACACGCTAGCCACTAATTTTAGCATTGGCCCCCAATGGATAAATAGATGTTAATGCTAACATGCTAATGCTAATGCACTGACGCACTGCTCTACTGTCTCTCTCTGTCATTTTAGACAGACAAGTTCAAATTAACTGCCAATACTGCTAAAATGGCCGCCGCCAGGCGCAGTCTCTCGGTGAAAGTATGCCAGAGCAGTTCATTGTTGAAAATGTCTGTTGAAATAAGTTATTCGCGAATTTTTCGCGAATTTCTTACACAGGTAAAAGCACGGGATTCGGGATGAAAACACGTTTTGATATATCATTTGTTGGGGGTCCTATGGTCGGTTCGGGCCGCATTTTTCGGCGAAAAAGGGCGGAAAATGAATAATAAAACTGCCATGAAACACGCAGAAGATTAATAGTTGCCTCGTGCCTATGGCACTCGGCACTAATAATAATAATAATAAAACTGCCATGAAACACGCAGAAGATTAATAGTTAGTCCCATAGCTATGGGAGTAGGTGCCTCGTGTCGTAGGCACTAGGCACTAAATATTTGCTTGCACAAATACTTTGATACAATTTCATACACACATGCTATGATACATAATTCAATAAACACATGCTTCCATACACATACTTTCAAAGTATGTGTGTATCAAAGAATGTGTGTATTAACATATGTCTGTATAAATGTATAAATCAAAGTATGTGTGTATGAAAATATGCATCAACATAATTTCATACACACATACTGTGATACATACTTTGATACATACGCTTTTAAACTTATCCTGTGATACACACACACTTTGAAACAGACATGATTGAGTAGGATTATATATGCTTTCATTCACTATACACTATGATACAAAATAAATACACACATACCTTCATTCACACACCAAAATTTGATACACACATACTTTCATACACACATATTTTGGTGCATATTTTGAAACACGTACTTAGAAAGTATGTGTGTGTGAAAGTAATAACTGTGTATCACTTTGCAATAACATGTTTTTCTCCAGTCTATGTGTGGCTCTGTATTCTAGGTGCTCTATTGTACCTGTATGTTTCTATGTGTATATGGGTGCATTTTAAAATAAATCATAACATGTTTGCTCCTAAACGTTCCATCTCCATGGCGACTGAGAAAAATAGATTTTTGGCTTGATTCGAAATATGGAACGGTCGCCATCTTTTTCTCTAAATTTTCATCTATAAATTTGTAGAAATTGATGCACAGAAATAAAAAGAAAATATTTTTACATTACTACACACTTCTTGACACGTGTCCCACGTGTCCCGGGACGTTCAGTCCATTTTTACCAGCCAATAATCATTTTACACCGAGAAAACGCGGAGCGTCACCAAAAAGTGTTTTCCTAACACATTCTGTTGATTTTCGATTTTTATATCCAACAATTGACATGAATTAAATGTCGTTTTGGTCATTAAACTGATTTAAGAGTTTCAGAAAGATGATTTCGTAAATTTGGCACAGCATTAAAAGATGTCTTACTTGTCAAATTAAAGATCCACCACCTGACTCTGCTCAGCAGGGGCTCCGAAACAGGGGCTGTGTTAGAGGACAGCTTCCAGCAGGTCCACTTTTCTCTCTCGGGGTTTTTTATTCAGCTCAATCCAACAGTTCAGTTTGCAGTTTCTCAGCTTTCCCAGAGACCTTTCTCAGCAGCCCAGAGACCTTTCTCAGCAGAGACCTTTCTCAGCAGCCTAACGTGTGTCGAGTCCGAGTCCAAATGAGCAGTTCCAGAAGCGCAGCTCTAATGTCACATAGACCACGCCCCATTTTGTCTCCATGACTACTGCTGCACGTGCAGTGGTGTGATGGAGACGATATACAGTACAATGATTGTGTGTGTGTGTGCGTGTGTGTGAGACAGACTGACTCCTCATGTGTTACTTAACACCTGCTAGAAAAATCAGATTTCAGTTCCACTGCACTCATAACCATGTTCTCTAATGCAGCCATCAAGTTTAAATAGTTGACCAACAGTGTTTTTATTATTTTATTATTTATTTATTATTTTATTATTGCATTTATTATTATTATTAATATTATTTCCAGTGAGTGCCTCTTATCATTTAACAGAAAAATACATCATACAGACAGCACTGGTACAGTCAGGCTACATACATGATTTTGTACAGTCATACTAATTAAAAAAATGTCTTATTGATTAACATTATAAAGTTCCCGTAGGGTGTTCAGGGTGTTCCCGTAACCATGGTAATGCAGGGTGCCTGAGGGGAGGGAGAGACTCTGAATGAAGCCGCTCACACAGATATACTCCAGACAAAGTCCAGACACACAACAGGAGACTCTCTGTGTCAGACGAGCTCTCACATGTTGACTAAACTTGAGCAGTTGTTTAGAACAGTGTCCATACTGTATAGATTTGACCTACAGTGTTTTATTGTGTTTATATTTACACTCCTGCCTATAGTCATACCTGTTTTTTTTCTGAATATAATGCCATATTATTCCTATATTATTCCTACTAATACTTGTACTACACTGTATGTGTTGCCTATTGTATCTATGGCACATGTTCATACTGTACAATCTGATGACTTAAATTATACAGAAACAATGTAACAATAGATAAAGAGCTGTTACTGAAAACTAAATATTCCAGTAAGCATACTTTTTATTCAGCCGTGTTGTAGACTGATTTTTATAGTGACTGGCTTTTGACTGACTTTTCTGTTTTATAGTGACTGCCAGCCAGCCAGAGGTAGAGCTGCAAGTGATCATCGACTACCAGGCTAAAAACATCACTTACTATCTCTGTTAGAGGCCACATTTTGGCCTTTGTCTGCAGATTAATTCCATAACCAATATGTTATGATCCACTGAAGTTAGATACACGCTACAAGCTACAGGATGAATAAATCCCCTGTCGTTAACCTCGCCATTTTTGACAGGAAAGGAGCCTAATTATGTCACCTCCTGCACCTGTGTGGGTAAATAAACTAAACTGCTTAAACATTCAAAAGAGCTGCAACCATGAATTAATACAATGAATACAGTGATGTGAGCAACTAATAAATGCATGATTATTATGGCACATCCACAGCTGTGCCTCCAGTTATTCCCCCCAAGAAACACTATGCGGGGAGTGAAAGAAGCACTTTCCTCTGAAGCGCCATGTGACGTGTCTGTTTCTGGTTAATGATCAGCCGTCAGTCGGCTTTAACAGCTGCAAATATATTTTGGTTATGATCAGAGCCTAGACTTGATTGAACAAACTTGATCAGTTGCTCTGGAGTTAAAAACAAGGTTTATCAACTCAGAGTTCAGTGTTATTAAACTTGCTTTCTGGAACAGGTCTCACATATATGGCTACAAGAAACACAGAAGTGCCTGGAGCTAACCAGAACCAAGACACAGACCATTTAAAGTGTACACATCTTATATACATACAAACAGCCTGTCTGTGTGTGCGTGATAAAGATATGTAGTATTAAAGCATGTATCATGTAAAGGAACATGCATTTGGGGATGAGCAGCAGAGTTGAAAGTATGTGAGTTTGCCTCAGTAGCATTTGGAAGAACCATACACAGCCTGGCACCTGAACATGGAGGAACATTGCTCAGCTGATGACTCCAGATTCTGCCTATGTCACTTACCAGGGTCTAAGTGTGGAGAAGATGTGGAGAAAGCTGCACCAATAGAGTAACATCTTTTGGTGGATGCTCGCCCACAGAGTGTGTTTATCAGAGAATACCCAGCATTTTTGAGTGGAGAGGATGCAGTCCTGACTCCTCAACCTCATTGAACACTTGTGGATCAGCTTAGGCGCATAATTATGCCCAACAATAACCACCTTGGCTGATTTTAAGTACAAATGCTGATTGAAGAATGGGATACCATCCCACAGCAGTGTGTGACTAGCCTGGTAACCTGAGGAGGAGGTGCTAGGCTGTTGTGGCTGTGTATGGTTCTTCCACACGCTACTGAGGTTCCTGTTTGTTAAATACAATTGCCAATATGTCTTGTTTCTCTTAGACTTCAATCATCCAATCTATCAAAACAAGAGTCAGCAGCAAAGAAAAAAGCCGCTTGGTTTAGATTTAGCAAATTTACATACTCAGCTCTGCTGCTCATCCCACAAATGCATGTTCCTTACAATGTACAAAAGGCCAATCTCTGTCCAATGATATAAGATTTATTGCAAAGAAGCATTGTTACAACAAAGAAATAATCTACCAAACACAAACTTTCCTTACTTTTTGTGTAGTTTATAATAAATAACACTTTCTATCTATCTCATCTATCTAATTCATCTATCTATCTATCTATCTATCTATATCTATCTATCTATCTATCTATCTATCACTTTCTATCTTCTATTTTTTGTCATATATATATATATATATATATATATATATATATATATATATATGTGTGTGTGTGTGTGTGTGTGTTAGGTGGTATTTCGAGTGAGCTAGCTAGTGCTGGCAGGGTCACCCAGTCGCACAATCAGATTCCTGTGCAGAGGAACTCTTCCACTCATCCTAGAAGCCATCAGATCTAATGAAGACCTTCACTGTAACATATGTCATATAAATAATTCTTCTGGCTTTTACTTAACTACCAACAAAATGGCAACATATTTGGCCGATACTGAATTGTCGACACTAATGTTGAGTGCTCATCTTGAAACCGTTGAATAAACTGAAAAAAGATAAATTGAATAGATCCCATGAAAATGTAGTGATAAAGCACAACATTTTTGAAATTTATAACGCTTTCCAAAGTTTCCTTTTTGTCATGACAAATAACTTTGCTTTCTTTCAGAATGCTTTAATGGTTGATCAACATAATACAAATTTGACTTTGACATGAACAGGACATACAGCAAGAACAAGAACAAATACAGAGCTCAACAAAGTCATGTTTGTACCTGAGTCTTCAGGAAGAACAGTCTGTTCTTTACGATGATGCTGCAGCTGCTGCTGCTGCTGATGATCTAACAGCACCCAACTCTAACATTCAACTACCATTTACACAAATTAATAAATATACTAATTTACAGGCCTGTTGCTTTCATTTGACAGAATACAGTACGGGGTGTCTCCATAGTTAGCTGAAGTAAAAGTTCCAAAACTTTCTCCAACTACCCATACCTATAAGTTGCATCAGCTTTCTGCATTCTCATTGGTCTTCAGCTTCTGAAGCTCCTCCTCCAGCATGCCTATTCGCTGCAGCAGCGCCTTCCTCTGTCTTGTTGGGCTCTGAGGTCCGTCTGCTGCTCCACCTCCATGATCTTCCTCTCATACCAACGCCCAACTGAGTCAACACCGCCTCAAAGAAACGCTGAGTCACCTGCCAGCATCAGTTTGAATTAGTTTTGGAAGTAAATCCTGAGAGTGACCGAGAAGCTCACTCTGTCTGAATGTTAAGGCTTAATAGTTTAGCATAAAGACTGGGCGCAGGGGAAGCCAGACCAGTTTTCTTGGTGTCTATGTGTCAGCCTGGTGATGAAGTTAGCGATTTGTCATCGTTGTTTGTGCATACTTTGTGCATACAGGTTTGTCACTGTTAGAAATGTTGAATTACAAAAATGAGACTCATTTGTAATAAATGGACAATTCCATAGACCTTAAAGAAAACCAACATGTGGAACATATCTGGCCGATTAATAGGTTGCAAGTTCCTCCTAGTACACTCACCTCCTTAGTGCAGATTGGTTCTTCTCCTGGCTGAATGTGGGCTCAGTGGGTCGGCCGATGATGAAGAACCCAGAGTCCTGGTGGCCTCTGTGTGTATCCCTGCACGCCTGGCACTCATCAGCTCTCAAAGTGTTTCCTGTATTGTCCACAATGCTAAAACTGTTGTTGATCAGTCTGGGTCCCTGGTCACTGAGATGCTGGACTGGCTGCTGCTGCTGGAGAAACCTTCCTCCCAGTTGCACCACTGACACAGATCCTTCTGCACTCCAAGGATCTGCCAGTAGGGCCAACAGAGCCAGGAAGAGGTCTGAGGTAGGTTTAGCAGGCAGAGGAAACAGGGCTGTGTTCTCATAGTCATCTGAGGTGTAACACAAAAAGAATAGAGATTGTGTTCAATGTTTTATATTCATGTAGCAAATGAAATACAAATGACTGTAATACAAATTATTCATTCAGTAGTTGACATATAAGACTGACAAAAAGTTTTATCAGTGTAGCATTCCAGATTTTTGACTTTAAAGTGTGAGACAGTGTTAATGAAAGTGACTTACCACTTCAACCCAAACATCTTCATGAAAACTAAGCAAAATCCACATGAGATGTACACAGAAGCTGTTAAGTAGACCTTGACTTAAATTTTCAAAATGTGAAATGTGTGTGCTCTGAATGGAAAGCCAATGCAGTTTCACATCCTGCATTTAATGTTAAACAATCACTCAATTCTGAAGGAATTCTGTCATGGATCAAGTGACATATCCTGTGCTTGCACTCCAGAAGTTAAAGACAGGAAGTAAGCAGGGAAACACACTGTGACCTGGCTAACATGACAGATTTCTGGGTCAGAGCTGGAACCTTTGGGTAAACCAGGTACACAACTGAAATATTAGAAAAATACGTCATAGGTCTGTTTATGAAAATTTAATGAAATGTTCTGATACCTTTAATCCAAATATGTTTGTCTCCATAAACAAACCAACATAACTAATTAATCTGAGAAAGGCAGACAAGCAGACAAACGCAGGTGTCGCCAGCTCACCGCTGATGCTAAGTTGCATTATAACCATTGTTCTTTGAACATACCCATAACCCTTCACTTTCGAGTTTCAGCACGCCCTCCTCCCGCTGCCTCCTGCACTGGGCCCTCCACACACTGTGGGTAGATGCAGATGGCAGGATGTTGACGGTAGTTAGCTGTGCGAAGTGCTGCTGTTCCAGATACCATGGACAGCAACGGAGTGATTCCAGGTCAGTGTCTGCCAGAGACTGCTCCACGGACGGTGTAGGGAGGAGTTTGTAGTATTGGGCTTGGCTGGGATGTGGATCGCCCACGCCCTTCAGCTGGGACATACACCACTTTCACAATTACGACTCACTGCTGCCTGCTTGATAAGAGACAGAGCTGTTGTATGATCGTCCTGTTCTGAATGTGTTAACATCGACACATCAGATCAAGACAACAAGAATCCATTTAAATTTCCATTCATGACTCTTTGTCTTAAAAAACAATCCCAGAAGCAGCCACATTGACCCAGTGTTCTAAATGGAAAATAAAACCAGGGAATAGCTCAGGTACCTGTGTCAATGTGTTTCCTCCTTTAGCTGTGCAAATCCTCTGCTCTGTCCTGTAGATCATGTTCTTCCTCTCTGTTGTTAGCTTTTTCCTGATTCAGGATGTCCAACACTTTAATCTGACCAAGATAAAGTATAAAAACCCGAATCAAGGAGTTATGTAATCATATATTTGGAACTTATGGCATGAATAATATTGCTACTGTGTCTAGGCATGGAGCTCAGTCACTGAAGATGCTGAAGACGGAAAGTAAACTGAAGCAATGATCTGTAATCACAGAGAGAAGCAGACCTGGTGTCTGTTCCTGCATTCTATCGGCCCAGCTCTCTGTCGACTTGCTCCTGGATGTCCAGGATGTGCAGCCTCATGTCCTCCTGCGTGACTTTCAGTTGGCCCTCAAGCTTCTTGAGCAAAGGCTTACAGTGGCATCCATTACTGGTGCCTGAAGAGATAGCCTGGGGAAGTCTCAAACTGTACACTCAAGCAGAGGGTCCATGGCATGTATGCTAATGGTCTGTTCTTTAGCAGATATGCTCAACAAAGCTCAGCACAGTGAAAATGTTACCATAACTATTTTACTCTCTCAGTGCTGTCGGACCTACTAAAATGTTTGTAGTTTGGTAATGACTAACCTGTCTAATGTTGCCATTCTTATCGCGGTACAGTGTGTAAAGCTGAAAGGCTTTTCCATTCCGAGTATCTTCATCATCATCACAGAGCAGGTCCTTCTTCTGGAGTCATTCTGCCTTTTCTCAGATCGTTCTATTCAAATCCCAGGAGGAAAAGTAACAAGATTACAAGAGGAAAGTTACAGATTACAATCAGACAATCAGAGGGCTGGATCATTTCAGATCCAGTCTCTCTCCTCTATAACCTGTTTCCTGCCACTCTCTCCACCTGCTTGTTTACCTGCTGCTCATACTTCTGATTACCTCCAATGTTGTGAAGTTTGAGTCTTTTTACTGATTCAGATCACTGAGTCTCAGACGGCAGTTCAAATTAATCTTTCTAGCTCGTCAGTCATTTCATTCATTTTAATATGTGCTGTGCTGTAGCCCTTGGGCGATTAAAAAGAGCATGGTTCTCAAATTATCGACAGCAACATTGTTTGCTTCAGAAAGCTAAGAAAGCAACACCACACACCACAATAAAACAAACAACAATGGCAGAGAGGATACATGACACAGGCTTCACTATTGTGGTGTGTTAAGACACAGCCCAACAATTACAGTGACAAAGCAGTTGTCACGGACAGATGAAACAAAAGGACGATCTGTAGAACTAATCGGGGCTGTGTGTACTGCTCATCACACAGCCCTGTGGCTGAGCTGCCTGTCACGTGATTAAATGAACTGAGACTCAAACTTGAAGATGCAATAGCTGAGTCATGAACTAATCATCTATATTACGATGTTACCTATCTCTGCCATGTGGCGAAGGAACGTATCGCATCAAAATTAACAAGTCACTTCACTGAGACGACTCCATTACTCCCGAGTCATATAAAAGATTAGTTCAAACTGAATGATACGTTCAATGATTGACACCATTAGCCACCAGTTGCCCTTGTTTTCCGATCCTACCTGCCTGATTATTCAGATTCAGAACAGGATGTGACAGCTCACAGCCAGGCAGCTGGTTCATCACTGAATCCAATTAAATGTTGAAGCCTTCATTTAAACTGTGGACTAGCTGAACATACTGGTCCTTGTGTCTCTGTTGTTGACCTATCTGTTCCTGGATTCTCCCCTCTTGTGGTGGTGATAGGGCTGCTGGATGAAGGCTGGGATCTTGTGGTAATGCTGCTGCTTCTGCTGCTGGTGAGGACCTATCTTGGAAGGAGTCATGTTTCATCTGTTCACTGCTTCTGGTTTCTCAACCACAGAACCGTTGTCCTGCTGAGGAACACACATGAAAAGAGGTAAAACATGTCATTTAATTTATACCTTACCTCCACTCATGCTTGGAAGAATTATTGTTCTGGTTTTACTTTGTTTGGTAGAATGTTCACTCTGGTGACAGACTGGCTCCTGCGCCAGCTGTCAGTCTTTCTCTTTGTTTCCCTTATTGTTCTTCCTCGACAGTTTGATGCACCTGAAAACAATTACAAAATCTGCTGTGGTTACATTACCCAAGGAACCTGGGAGTGACTTTTGGATGACATTGTCCAATCACTCTGCAACACTGCTACGATAACTTGCTCTTTTCAGATTCATTTGCAAGTTCGCCACTGCCTTCTGGCTGGTGTGCCTGCATGCGCCTGTCCGACCTCTGCAGCCCATCCAAAAATGCAGCAGGGCTGACTGGCTTTCAGCCTACACAAGTTCTCAGTGGCTTCAGATGAAGGTGCTCAAATTCGATTCAATACACTGGCACCTGCCTACCATGCTGTAAATGTGTCTGTAATCATCCACATCCAGAGACATCACACCATGCACTCCTGCCAGTCTGCATGCTCTGCTACGACCAATCAGATTGTTCCTTAAAGTCCCAAATCGCAACTGTTTACCGTCTGTGTGCTAAAACTCTCCTGTCATCACTTATCCATCAAAAGTGCTTTGTCTCTCTGATTGTTTCTAAATATGGCACGTTAAGCCAATTAGCATATTCAGTAAAGTTAACATACTACATGATTTTGAGTTATTGCTGTATCCTGAGTGCACTTATTGTATGAATAAGACAACTACTGATTACTATATTTTATGAACCTTTCATTTCATGAACCTACAACAGACAAGATGTTTGATAATTCTACAAAATTGTATTTGTTATGGTTAGAGATACAGTAATGATAGTTAGATACAAATCATATTTTGATTTTGAATAGTAGAAGTCAAGTTTGTCTGGCCTCTATCTCTAACTAATAAAAGTTTATAATGCAGATACTAACCTGAGGAGCTCTGGCCAGGAGAAGTGCCACATCTTTTGTTGTTGTTGTTCTGGTTTTATCCAGGGCTGCTTTACCTGCTCAAAGTGAAGAGTACATCATGAACATTAGAGAAAACACACTGGCATTTGCTAATGCATGAACTTTTTCATGCAGGCTTTTCTAAATATTCTAAAACCCTCCAGCCAGAGCTGGGACACCCCCAGAAATGCATCTCGCTGACACTGTCCATACAGAAACAGGCCCTGATCACCTTCATATATCATTCACAGACACACAACAAATCCCACGAAGATCAAGCTCTCAGAAACGAGATCAAGGAGGCAGAGACAGAGATGCAGAGAAGTAATCACTTCATAATAAAACTAGAATTATAGTAAAAATCTGGATCATTATACATAAGCCAGGTCACTTGGCCTCAAAGGCTACAACTTCTAACACATGCAGTGTTCTGTTTTGCGCATGCAGTCCTCATGTCTCAGGCACTGTCCAGGCTCTGGACCACGACATGGTACTAATTATGTGCTCTTAATGTTAATACAAGTTGTAATCACTAATCAGCTTATGCAGAGGAGCCTTATTAAGTCAATCATTTATGCCCCTCTTATTTAGTTAACACCTTGTCCTCGAGTTACTCATCTTTGTCGCTTTCTATGTCTATTTTCTATTTTTCTATTCCATTTTAAATTTTCCCAACCTTTAAGGAATGTACTAGTCACTGTAGTATCTGTTAGTTATAGAACACTGTGCACACAAGTACCAAGCCAGTCATATTTCATGATATGAGGATAATCAAAGGTGAATATCGATCACTGATTCAGCTTGTAGACGGATGGTGTGTTTGGAACTTACATTGTTTCTGATTGTACCATCAGCTCCGCCTCCAGTAACACCTGAACTGTCCTTCTATGATTCAGAGCAGCAGCCACATGGAGAGCCGTGTCTCTCTCTGCAGGTAAACATGCACAAATGTACAGTACAGTGTTTCTGAACTGGCAAATATTTTATTTCACTGCTCCATCAATTCACAGAAAGAACTGTGTGATGATTCTTTCACAGGCAAAACCAAAAATAGTGAAAACACAGATTTATACACATCACACACACACACCAGTGGTGCCATGCATACCAGACAATAAAGGCAGTAATTGAAATCACACACACAAAGAGACATGGTTCATAAATGTAGTGCTAGTCCTGAAACTGTGTGAGTAGTTTATTCACAGTGTGTGTGTGTGTGTGTGTGTGTAATATGAACTGTCAGATTCCCTGCAACACTGACATTGTACTGATTTCTCTCTGTCACAGAGCAGAGAGAACTCAGCAGATCTTCACCAGGTTCAGGTTAATAGCAGCAGCCACAGCAAACACGTGTCACCCATCTGGAAGCACAAAGAGGGAATTCCATGGTCAGTGATATGTCATATATTATATAATATAAAACTATTCTCGTATGAGCACTAAAGGCCAGTACTGTGAAATAACGGTGAGTCATAATGTTTTAGCTCATTTGTTAGTGTCTAAGAGAACACAGTGTATTTGTGCAGTTGAGGACTCACATTGTTCCTGGTGTCAGTGATCCTGAGCAGCAGAAGAAGGGTAGTCTGAGCGCAAAGGCCTGGACAGGCCAGATGGAGTGCTGTGTTTCCTGCCTGAATCAGTGTGCAACACTGCATTACAGACTCAATCCAGCTCCTCATGTTGGCCCCTCATAAAATCATCTGTACATGACAAACATCTCTAACAATAACTCCACATCTCTAAGAGGAAAAGCAACCTGTGATCACAGTTTTGATCTGCAGGGCCATTCATGTCACATCATCATACACATGAGCAGCTTTGAGTTTTGGCAAGGACAGTTTGGGCTGGAAAAGTTTTCATATTATGAAAGCAGGTTCAGTAGGTTGGAGTTTCAGGCATCTGAATTAATCACTTACTACACATATGGAAATACAGACAGAAGATGAATTAAATGTATCAAATTCATCTCAATGTACTTTATGCTGAACTATTTTTGTTCTAGAAAACTAGATACTGTTTCCTTGCGATATCTGCAATCAGAAATTCAAAACTCATAAATCAAATAAAGACTGAAATGTGGGTTCTAGTCAATAAAAGTCTGCTGTTTAAACTTTTATTGATGCTCACTTGTAGTGTCTTTACATGAGAATACAAAATACTGAAGATCAAAACATAAATCTTTTTCCCTGCACTGGAGTATAACAAGCCTGGCCACATATTCAAATATGAAACATTATCATTACATTATCATGAAACATTATCTATGCTCCAGTATGTATATACTAATGCAATAGAAAAGGATGTAACAGCAAATGTCTCAGCTAGTATTCTCATCTTTATAGCACTCACACAGAACTGCTGTTCTGTTTTCTGTTGATTGGATATAACATGGAGATGAGTTTAGGAAACAATATACAGTGCATGGACAATCTCATGCTGTCAAATATAACGTATTGTTATGGCGATTATTTATTATCAAGTATCCTACCTTATGTCCTCAGTGGTACATCAGTTTGCCTTGACCAGCAGTTTGACACAGGAGAGAAACCATGCCAAGACACCTCATGCAGGCTGAGGTTGCTGATCTCAAACAAACATTGGACATAGTTTTCCATCACAACCATTTTCTGTAACGGGACGAAGCATTTTAACAATATGAAGTCTTTCAGATTTATTGTTCTGAGGCTGGAAGGACATGACATACTTTTCATGAACACAAAGCAGCTCTGTGGGAAAACTAGCTACACCCTCCAAACATGTTCAAATATAAAGCTGTCCAGAAATAACTGGATCAAAGAGTACTGAGCATATACTGAATGCTGAGACGTCATTTACATGCCTGCAGTAGATAGGACCTATTTTAGAAGGCTTACCATCCTGAGTATAACAGAAGAGAAAGCATCCACTCTGAATTTAGTTAACATACAAAGCAACATAAACTATTTCCCAAATACCAGATCAACATCAGATCTTTTTTAGGTCCAGGTTGGAACTTTTTTGATCTGGCGTCACACCCAATTTTCCTGTGTGTGCCTGAACGCATTCTGGGACGTGTGTTCACCACTCACTCTGTTCTGCAGGTCCACAGTACAGCTTCCTGAAACAGCCAGCAGAAATACTGCATTACTGTTCCCAACTATCGCTGCCAAAAGAGCCGCTCTGCTGAACCGAATAAAATAAAAGAATACAATGGAATAAAATCATTTTCCCTTTCAAACGTGACAAAGTCTTGCATGTTTCATATTAAACTATTACATCTGCAGAGAATTTGATAGCACATATTATATATACCACATATATTAAATATGATGAGCTGATTGAAAGCTGTTATAATAATATGTTCTATTAACACAGATCACATCTTAGCTCTTAAGGCTCTTTGTTCTGGCTTGATCTCTCACTGTCTAACTGGTTTCCAGAAGCGTAGCGCGGTCAAACCTGCTCAGCAAAGTTATCAACTGTCTGCTTGGCAGGAATATGAGTACATATATGGCAAATATGAGTATCATCACTTCATATTTGATATATTTTATTTTCATGTGTTGCTTGATATTCAAAATGATGAATATATTAATCACATCACCCACTTTTACTTATTTATTTATTTCTTTTCTTCCCATGTTTAACCATACTTATTTTCTACTTGTTTTCTGCTACAACTTCATGGTGATCTCCAAACTATGACGTGTGACTGCCTCAGGTCTAAAACACTGGAACACATGGACTAATATGCGAAGGATCATACATTTTAGTTTTATTTCCTGTCAGATATTGTCAGTCATAGTTGCATGTTCGGGCTCAGTCATTAAACACCACTGACCTGAATTCTCATACTGACTACTAAGTCCTGCTCCTCTTTAATTAAACATTCGACCCAAATGACAAAGGATTCATGTCAGTGCTGCCGCATTCGAGCTCAGATTATGTCTATGCTGAGGGTCAACCTTAATCTTTGCTACAACACTATAAAGCCATCTTGACCTATAGTAGCGTGCACATACCACACTGAAGCACATGGCTCATCACTTCCTACCGCTCCTCTCCCACATACAGTTCTTTCTTTCTGTATACACATTCTGATCAGGCCCTTGAAGAAACCGTGTTCAGGTACTGTATACAAAACACAATTCCAAAAAGTTGGGACGCTGTGTAAAATGTAAATAAAAACAGAATGTGATGTGCAACCACAACCCCATATTTTATTCCCAATACACACATCGTGGTTGAAACTGAAACATTTTACCATTTGATTGATTTGAAATTGATGGCAGCAGCACATCTCAAAAAAGTTGGGACAGAGCGCATGTTGACCATTACTGTGTAGCATCCCCTTTCTTAACAACTGTCTGTACATGTTCAGAAGTGAGGTCAAGACCTGAGTTCGGAGAAGAATGTTGTCCTTTCTTTGTCTGATGCAGGATTCTAAATCGTTGTTTTATGATGCACCAAATGTTTTCTATTGGTGAAAGGTCTGGACTGCAGACAGGTTCTTCTCCTGCAAATGGTGTTGGTGTTGAAGGATGCAGTATGTGGTTTAGCATTGTCTTGCTGAAATATGCAAGGCCTTCCCTGAAAGAGACGTTGTCTGGATGGGAGCATAAAACCTCTATGTACTTTTCAGCATTGATGGTACCTTTCCAGATGTGTAAACTGTTGAGGACAAAGGCACTAATGGTTAACCCCATGTACCATCAGGAGATGAAATGTTTGAACTGTCTGCTGATAACAAGTTGATGAAACCTTTCTCCCTTAATCCTGCAGATTAAAGAGGAGAATTTTTTGACTGATCTGACCTCGTGAACAGTTTTCATTTTTCATGAGACCATTTTAAATGAGTTTTGGCCCAGAGAAGACAGTGGTATTTCTGGATCATGTCTACATATGACTCTCTTTGAAGATGCAGCTTTAATAGACTTTGTGGTTTGTATGATGCACTGTGCTCACAGACAGTGATTTCTGAAAGTGTTCCCTGAACTCATGCAGTGATTTCAGTCAGGAATCATAAAAACCTTTAATCCAGTGCTGTCTGAGGGCCTGAAGGTCATGAGCATCCAGTTTTGACCTTAACCTTTGACCTTATCCTGTGCACAGAGACTGCTCCTGGATTCTGAATGTTTGAAGATCCCACCATCTACAGTGTAAAATATCAACAAAGTCTTTGCACTAGGCCAGGAGCATTTTTCTGAAATTGTTACACAATTCTTTGGCATACTTTGTTGCAGATTGTTGAACTTATGCTCATCTTACATCTGAGAGGTTCTGCCTCTGAAAAGCTCCTTTATACCCTTGTTGCCCTGTCCCAACTTTTCTGAGATGTGTTGCTGCTATCAATTTCAAATGAGCTAATATTTTCCATGAAATGAAAAATGTATCGCTTTAACACGTGATATGTTGCTTATAAGCTTTATTGGGAATAAAATGGGATTTGTGAGATTTGTAAACTGCACATTCGTTTTTATTTACATTTTTACAATAGTGTCCCAAACTTTTTGGAATTGGGGTTGGGCTTAATCACATTCCATATTTATACATTAGCAATGAAATCTCTGTTTTATAATGTCTTCCTCATCAGTTGAACAGATGGTTTCACTTGCCTGTGATTGATTTATGGTGCCATTATTCAGATAAATTGTTGACCCACTCCACCTTGCTCCCGGTTTCTGGTTGTGTGGCTTGTCTTGTTTTCACCGCGGGTACTTTGGGTGGGCATGGTGGAGGGGTCAGCAAACTGGACACACTTGATGTCTGTTTACCATGCGCCTTTAAAACCCTCTGGGAGCTCAGTACCACTGTCCTCCCTGAGACAACTAACTGTTTTTTGGTTTTTTGCTGCATCTTATTACAGCAAAGACTCATACACTTCTCCCACTCATGCACTCACTTGCACCACTGATCCTACTGATGTCACATACTACTGTTAGTCAGCTTAAGTTATTCTTTTCTAATAAATAATTTGTTAATTGGCTTTGTTGTGTCTCCCT
Organism: Protonibea diacanthus; assembly: GCA_028641955.1. Classification (NCBI taxonomy): domain Eukaryota; kingdom Metazoa; phylum Chordata; class Actinopteri; family Sciaenidae; genus Protonibea; species Protonibea diacanthus. The sequence goes on from CM053987.1 coordinate 23,753,146, forward strand.
CCTTGGTCATGGCTCACACTTTAGACAAACTATTCTTTGGTTTTGCCTCATAAAATACTTGGAAGACTCCTTAACTGGCTCACACTGGCAAAAGTCTTTTCTGTCCAGTGTTCCATGTTCTATGATCACAAAGGACAAACAGTGGACAAAGCAGGCCTTTACACTGAGACAGGGGTTTGCATCTTGTGCCTGTGTGGTTAGATATTTTGACTAAGTCAGTGAGATTGTGGTTTTCCACCATGGACATGACCTGTTCAGCCATTTACTGTGAGAGTTTAACAGAACCATAAAAGTTCATCAAGCTTTCATACAAGCAGAAATACTGAAACAAACATTGTTCATATTGACAGTTTACAGCTTGTATTAACAGGGGTTGTGTCACTGCATTGCATTTATTTCAGGTGCAGGATTGACTTTATGTGAAAAAAACAAACAAATAAACACATTGAAGCATCGCAGCATTTTTCTCTCTTCTCTCTGTGAAACACACTACTTCACAAAAGTTTGGGATATTCAGCTTTCAGATGAGGGCGCATCTAAAATGCACTCAAACCTTTACAGGTGAACTTCATTTGACCTTCTCTAAACTTTTGAATGCACGTGTCCAACTGTTCAGTGTTTCAGTACTTATTGCAGAACATGCTGTTCTAACAAGGTGATTACAAATCACAACAAGTGCAGATTCACTGCACCACTAAATGTTCTGCTTCAATGACAGTTTGTATCTAAACAGTCCTCATCATGCTGTTCACATTCTGACATCATGACACCAAGATGACACCTAACAATCAATCAACAGTACCTGGTCATTGCGAGGCCTCAAACAGAATTCACTGAGGAGGGAAATTAGCACTGGAGCGCTGACTGTCACAGAGTGTCATCAGCAGGCTGAATAAGTCCACTGTGAACAGCAGAGATCGCCTAGTCGTGGTATACACACCACTGTTGTTAGCTTGTTTCAATACATTTTTGGAGATGAAGAAATTACCATTGCATGCTTCTATTTAAATGCCCTACTTTCATGATATAAGATCACTGTAGCATGAACTTTTTACATTTTCCATAAATTTCACCCAAAAGTCAAATATCCTGAACTTCTTGTGAGTAGTGTGTGTGAAAGTTGTAGTTTGTGTAGCTGATGTAAATAAAAAGACAATTGCTTGTTTTTACACTCCAATACTGTGTAATGATGATGATGATGATGATGATGATGATGATGATAATAATAATCAATCAATAACACAAGTGACAGTATTACTGTTACTGTTGTTGTTTTGCTGCATTTGTGCATTTAGTGAGATTCACTGTAGTTGAGCCGCATGTCTGTACAGAAAGAACCAGTAGAAAGAAATGTGTGTTATGAACTGTAATACTGCTGCAAGTCTGTGCTCATTTAAACCATACTGGAAGTTTGATACATAGCATTCATATTAATTCTGGAATCACCTCGACCAAGTTGTGCCTGTTTGTGTGCTTATGTTGTCCTGTTCCATGTGTTTACCTGAACTCATAGAGCCTGCAGACTTCAGTTCCACTCTGTCGTAGCACAAAGGAGCATCCAAGCAAAATCCAAACAAGCCTTTGAAAGAGTTGGTAGCTGTGTTTGTGGTGTGTAAGAGGATGATGTTGCTGCTGGCTACTCACTGAGAAGATGTGCTGAGACGCCAGCTGTTACAGGTGCAGCAGAGAGACAGAGAGAGTGCGAGAGAGAGAGAGAGAGAGAGAGAGAGAGAGAGAGAGAGAGAGAGAGATCTACATTAATACCTTTATTGCATGCTTATGTACAAAGGGTTAATCATGGATACAGGGTCAGTTAATCTGTGATGTGGAAGTGACTGAAAGAATCACTCAACTGAAAAGAATACACACCCACAGACACACTGTATTAGTGTAGGCCTGCATGTCTTTGGTGAATCTTTCTGGAAATGTATTCCATGGATTAGAATCAGACACCAGATGAAATCTCTGATTCACCCTGTTTGGCTGGAAAAGTTGTTATGTTGTCATTTAGATGGAGGCTTTTGTTGCACATGATACCAGGATAGGATAGAGAGAAAACATGAAAATCAAGATTAGGAGTGTGATGACAGCTGTCTCTATCAAACATGAAAACCTCTGGTCAGACCTCAGAGCTCATCAGAGGATTTTTCACATGACCAGGCTGGTAGACAGTCACCATAATGTGCCGACACTGACCACCTGTCGACTCACAATGATACAGCTGGATATGTCAACTTGAAAAACATGGCATCATGCGATTTCACACTGTAGTTTGGTTGTCGTCCCCATTTTTGATCTCCCGTTGCTGTTCTTCACTGACACAGCTTCCAAACTTCCCACAAACGTTGCCTGCATCGACTCGATGGATGGATGAGACATTTGGACTTTATTCCCATATTTTCGAAAAGACCAAAGGCCAACCTGCTGTAAAGTCTGAAGTTGTGTCTTTGTATTAAATGGTCTAAAATGAGGCTTCAGTTAGCTGGACCTAAAAAAAGCAGTTGTTACTGTTTTTGCTCCTTATTTCCACACTCCATTTGCTATCATAGACCCCAGTAATGTTACAGATCAATTATTGATTAGTAGACCACAGATGCGGCAGCCCACAATGACAGAATATGAGCAGAGTGGTGCAGCGGAAGGGTGCTGGGTCCTCAAAGCAGAGGTCGATTGATCAAAACCTTACCTGCAATTTCTTGGCATTGTTCTTCTTCATACTCTTCATTGACAAGGCAAGACACAGTGCTCTTTCTATCCACAGACGCTGTCATATTCTCAGAAGAGCTAGTCTATGCAGTTGTGTCTTTGTTACTGTAGATGCCATGAATTAATCTCCAGCAAATGCTGTTGTCGTATTCCTTGTTTTTCACGTAGAATCTCCCGTGGTCTCTGGACACTTTTCAGACCTGCACTGATGATTCTTGAAGGACAGGGAAAAGTCAGCAGAACGTAGTTCACTGCAAAAGTCTTTAGTTTGGATCTTGTGTTTGTCAAGTAAAATGTATTCTGTTTTTAGTGCTTAAGAAAAGCAGTTACAGCATATGGTTCTCCTGTGTTCGCCCTTGACTTAACTAATAATTAGGTATCATTACAGCTCAGTCCTTGACTTGTAAACCATAGACGCTGGAGGAAAACCTGAAAACAGTGTGGCATCCTGCCTACCTGACTTTCTGACAGACTGCAAAAACAAGGATGTCTGTGCTGCCAGGTAGTGGCCAAGTGGTCTATGGTGCTGGACAAGGCTCCAGTCTCTAAATCAGGACTTATAGTTATCACGTGAGCAGCTATCACTTGGACAAAGTGTTAGCTACATGTAATGTGATGGCTCTACATACAGCCCAAAAGGACGCGCTTTCAGTCAATCCTATGTTGCATGTAGAGACTTTGTCCACAAAAGCAAATAAAGCTTTGAAACTGTTAAGCAAACTGCTCTAGTGAGCAGAGAGAGGCAGCACCTATTCTGAATTTCCTGTACAGCAGTCCACATAGCTTGTAATTGTTTTGAACAGATTATACAAACTTATATAACTTTTTTTTTTTCCAGCTCCAGCACCGAGTCACACCTCACCCCCGCCAACAAAACCCTGGGCAGTTTTTCCCTTCTGGTAAGTATGCACCATCTGTTAATACTTGTCTCTGTGTGTTGTTAACAGTAGGCCTAATACTTTTTAACATTTCCCTCTCCAGACTCTGCTGAGATTGATGATGAGGAAATAGTGATCTGTTACAGCGCAGTCAGAGTACAGCTAACAAGGTGCGGTACACACAAATGCAAATATGATGTGAAATGTGTAAAGAACAACACTAAGAATATACTGTGAAACATTTCTATGTTTTGTTCCCACACAGCTGTAAACCACATCAACCAGGATGCAACCTTTTAAAGATGTGCATAAAAGGTGTCTCTGTTTTTCGTATTTTTTGCTCAACTCCACTCACTAATGTGCCCTAAATCAATCAATGGAATTTTAACTCAACTTAACTCTTTTTCTCACACCCTTTTTCACAATTACACTGCATGCTCCTCATTCACATTTTAGCTCCTGTGAACCGCTGGGATGGTGGGACAGGTCGTTATAATCATTACAATAGTAGTTGTTACTGTGTCCAGTGCATGTTTCATGTCTGTGGGCATCTGTAAGGAATTCATTTGCATTTTTTGTTTTTTGCATAATTTCCATGTGCTTACACTGCTCTTGTTTAATATTACTTAATATACTACTATCTACTACTAATCTTAACATTGTAAATATTTATCATTAGTATTATAAACATTGTATTTTAACACTAGTATTATCATTCTACTCGGCTCCACTGTAAATACCACTCTTTGATTCACAATGTTTTATTTGCTTATGATTAATAACAAACACAGCTCAAATAAAATGGTTTTAACGTTAATGCGCTGCTCCACGGGCGCAATAATCTTAATATTATCCTGTTGTGTGAGTGTGTGACCCAGGCTTTGCCTCGGCCGGGCAGGTTGTAAGTTCGAATCCAGCTCACGGCGAGGTACACGGCGGGTGACTCGGTTAAAATACGTCATAAATATCTATATAGAGATACAGGGGACATTGTCTATGATATTTCACTATTCAATCATTTCCCCGTCTTTTCCTTTGCGTGAGGGAGCGTAAAAATTGGCCCCCTTCCTATGCGCAGCGAGTGCTCTACCATTTGAGCTAGTTCCCCTGTATCAATAGTGCCATCGCATAGTGATTGTAGGACAGTGACAGAAATGTTGACATGTTGTGTAATGTTGGCCAGTTCCAGAATGTTGTCTTTTTCTGGAATGCTGGACTATTCTAGAATGTTGTCATATTCTGGAATTATGTTATGTTCTGGAGCTGGAAATTCTAGAATGATTAGAAGTTCTGAAATGTTTTCAGGTTTTGGAATTATGTCATGTTCTGGAATGTAGGCAAGTTGTGGAATGTTTTCATGTTCCAGAATGAAGTAATGTTCCAGAATGTTGGCAAGTTCTAGAATGATTGGAAGTTCCAGAATGTTTTCAGGTTGTGAAATGATGTCATATTTTAGAATGTTGGCCGCTTTCATAATGTTATCTTCTTCTAGAATGTTGGATGGTTTTAGAATGTTTGGACATTCCGGAATGTTTTCAGGTTTAGGAATGTTATGTTCTGGAATGTTGGTAAATTGTGGAATGTTTTGATGTTCCAGAATGAAGTCATGTTCCAGAATGTTGGCAAGTTCTAGAATGTTTGGAAGTTCAGATATGTTGTCATGTTCTAGAATGTTGGCCAGTTCCGAAATGTTATCTTGTTCTAGAATGTTGGATGATTCTAGAATACATACAACAATTGCCCTTGTTGCTCCACTCCAACTCAAAAAAGCTGCTCCAAAATATAAACCCCCATGGATAACACACTCAAATGAAATAGTAGGAAAGCTGAGCGTAGATGGAGGAAAAGCAAACTCTTGATCCACTATGACTTTTTACATAATTGATCAGACTAGGACACTAGACAAGGCACTAAGAAATGTCCTGTACAGTGTCATGGAGCAGTGTGGAGAAAATGTACACTGGTGTAATGTCACAATCAATATGCCTTTAGTGACACTGCCCTCCATGACAGACCTAGATAGATTGACTGAAAATCTACTTGAGGTTAATGATACTTAATCCAAATCAATGATGTTTTTAATTCAAAACTGGCAACACGCAATCAGGGTTTGTTCAAAACAAATTCAGGCAATTTCCAGCAAATTGTCAAACTAAATGTTCCGCATTAATCCATCCATTAATCCATCTCTCTCTTCTCTTCTTTTTAATAATAGGAAATGGCAGCTCAAAAATGCCGACTTCATGTCCATACCTCCATGGACATTGTCCGGAAGATGACTTTCACATCCAGAATCTGTGGATGAGCTAAAAACAATGCTTAAAGAAAGGTTTAAGCTAGACTTTGACTTTAGCTTAGCATACAAAGATTCAGACTTTGATGGGCAGTTATGTTCCCTTGTAGACAGTGAGGAGCTTCCACAGAAGGCTGTACTAAAAGTTTTACGGTCTGAGAGTGATACCAATTCAGTGCCATGACTCCAGACAGGGCTGAGAGATGGCCTGATGTTTTTCCAGTGCCCACTTTTTCCTACAAGGTAGAACTTATACTTGGTGAGGGAAATGTTGCATATGAGAGAACAGGGAAAACTGTTAAGTTATCTATGGGACAAAAGCATGACATCCTTGAGACCCTTGCAGCCAAAATGCATAGCTTCAAAGCATACTCTAATGCAGATGTGTCAAACTCAAGGCCGGCGGGCCAAATGTGGCCTGCCACGTGATTTTATCTGGCACACAAGCACGTGATAGGTGCATGATTGTCTTAACATACTTTCATTCCCAACTCGTAAAATACAGACAATTTGTCATGCCCCTAGGTGTCTGATACTGACGCAAAAGGTACCCTCCACGTCGGTATGAAACGCTCTGGGTTCTCAATTGACTCCAATGTAAACCCGTCTGCAGCGGTAAGAGACACTCAGAGCAGAGGCTACAGCCGTCCATTCACTCTAATAATAACCTGATACAGCGATACATGATGCTGCAAGCTTCAATTTGATTGGAGAACCAAGGACTCTCTGCCCAGAAGTATTTTTTCACTATTTTAAGGACTTCTTTTAATGACATCATTGACATTTCTCAACACAAACATGTCAAAGTATCACTGATAATTCAACAATAAGAAGCTTCATGTTGTTGCCCTCAGTATGATTTTTTTCTCCTTCGATTCTGAGAAATAGTTTTATTTGTATGTTTTGGATAGCAGAAAGGCCTACATTACCCATAATCCTTGACCACTGACAATTTGTCACTGGGCGTCTGATACTACGCAAAAGGTATCCTTCCACATCTGTACAAAATGCTCTGGGTTCTCAATTGACTGTAAACCTGTCCGCAGCGGTAAGAGATGCTGTCCATTCACTCCAGTAATAACTCGATCATGGTGATATATGATGCTGTGAGCATCAATCTGATTAGCAGAGGGTCCTCGGTTCTATAATCAGATTGAAGCTCACATATTTTTCTTTATTTGCTTAAATAGTTTGAACACTGATTCAAGTAATGTGGGTTTCAAACTGAACATTTATTTTTATATCTATGCAAATGCATATGTAATATTTGTAAGCTGAATACATAATAAATACAGAAACAGTTATTTAACAATATCATAAGGTAGTAGTTTAATTTATTTTAAATTACATTGCATTTTGTTACATTCATACTGTTAATGTGGCCCATCGAGGGCAACCATTATGCTGATGTGGCCCTCTGTGAAAATGAGTTTGACACCCCTACCCTAATGATAAGGAAGTTTCAGTGATAGCAGAAGCACTTGTCCTTGTCCAAAAGAGCCAGGATCTCAGACAGGATGGTATGGTTGGAAAAATAGTCTGAAGTTGAGTCGGGCAGGATTTCATGAGGTAGCTGTAAATTCAGGGAAGAGGAGTTCCCCACACTAACATCAAAAGACCGAAGAGGGCAGAAGTTAATTTTCTTCCTAACTTCCCAAGAGGTAGGCTGGTGCAAGCCTCGAGCTATTGAGACTCCAAATGGTAGATGAAATTAGGATGAGTGACAGAAACCAAATGATTGCAAAGTTGATGCAGACCACCTTTGCCCTCGTCGCAACAAGGTCATCCATGAAGACCTCCCTGTTGGAGAGATTCTGGAATGCTGGCCTGCCTTTAAAATAGAGTCACAGGTGAAAATATTTTACTTAGTACACCTTCTCTCACATTTTCTACAGGGCTACATATACAATACACTCTGACCTAAACAGTCATTTTATGTCTGTGCAGATTTGTGCTGAGTTTCACAGAATCACAAACATCAACCTAAAGAGCCACTTAAGGCAGATACCTGGATCAACTTGATACCAAAATTTCAGGATTATTTATATCCTAGATATTGTTACTTAAGATGTTCATTACACTTAATCTAAAGTGTTTTATTTTTAAATAATTAAAGTAGCCTAATTGTAAGACCAACAGGTTGCTTAACAGCTTAGCTGCTTAACACACAAGTCAATAGAGCAGAGTTAGCTAACGTTAGCATGGCCGCGGCTCAATTAGAGATGTTTACGGCCTGGCTTGAATTAGTTGACAATTCAAGAAGTTGGCTTGCATGATATGTCGGTTGGCGTTTGTATGGTCTTCAAACCGCTACACATTAGACGACGGTAAACTTACACTTTTGACGTGAAGTCGTGCTCCCAGCTGCTCCTTTCATGAGGTAGTCTGCCATGTTTTCAGTCTGTGGAAGTGGAGAAGGAAAGCATCAGGAGTCACAAAAGTGGAACTCAACTCAACCTCAACTCGGGGAAGAGGTGGCCATCTGGCTTAGTAACATCATGTTGCAGCACATGGGTCTGGGAGGGCACATCAGAACAACGACATGTGAGAAACATGTGAAATGTGACATGCGACATGTGAAAAACAACCATCAAGATTAGCCAACAGTTCAGAATTATTCAAACGCCCATGAACAACAGCGCTGGACAGAGCAACGTCACCATCAGAATCCACATCCTCAGATTCCAGCAGATCAGCACCGGACAGCGCCACAGCAGCGACAGCCTGATCAATAACTTCAGCACCAGACAGTACCACAGACATCAACACAACAGGAGATGGTGAAACAGACCCTCGCTCCAGGTAGGGCTTCAACATGTTAACATGACAGAGCCGACTTTGCTTCCTGCTGTCCAGGGTTAATGACTGCAGGAGCAGTGATCTTACGGAGGGGGATAACCTCAGGAAAATGGGTGGTAGAACACATGATGGTTAGGAGAAACTGATGACCAGCCTTGGTGCAGGGAAGAGGGCCTACACAATCTACGATGACACGTTCAAAGGGCTCCCCTACAATAGGAATCGGGTAGAGGGGAAATGGGGGAATGGTTTGATTGGGCTCACGAGAGAGTTGACACACATGGCAAGTCCTACAGTGGTGACGCACACTGGACTTAAGACCCGGCCAGAAAAAAACACACTCTATCATCTATCACACTCTATCATATGTTTTATTGACCCCGAGATGGCCAGCCAGAGGATTATCATGGGCCAGCTTCAGAACTTCTGGTCGAAACAGCTGCAGAACTACAACCTGCTTCACAACCCCCCAATCATCTTGAGAACCAAAATGTGGCGGTGCCCACCTACGCATCAACACACCCTCTTTCAGAAAATAACTGGGAGACCCACCCCCTCCATCATCATCCAAACCCAAAGCCACAAAAAGAGAAACCAGCATGGGATCACGCTGCTGTTCAACCATAAACTGTTCACATGACAATTTAGTTCCTGACCCCTCCAACGGAGAAGGGGGAGATGGCAGAGGAAGAGAAACTGGGTCTGGGGAGGGAAGGGCTGGCAGCACTGACAACCTGCCCTCAGCCATAAAACTGCCTCTCAACTCCACTTCCCCATCACTGGACTCAGTCTGCAGCTGACGTTGCTTCTCTGCCATGGAACAGGTAACAGCGCAGATGGAAAACACCCCTGGGAACTTTTCCACCAACTCGTCTGGACAATCGGACCAGGGTACAGCTGTTACCTCTGGATTAAGCAGGACCTTTCCCTGATTTCCCTCGTTCCCAGATTCCAAATAAATGGTGTGCAAAGGAACAAACTGCATCCCAAACCCACGGACTAACGCAGCCGACTCAGTTGAAGATTTCTCAGACAGAGGCAACACCCCACTCAAAATGACATTCTGAAGGACACCGCAGCCTCTCAGTCTAACGACAGGAACTTTTGGACCATCAGAAGTCAGCGAGACCGCCCCCTTCATGACGAAAGGCAAAAACACATCATCAAGCTAATAAATTCTCTACTTCTCTCTCTCAGCACAGAGGAGACCTCAGGTCATCGTCTCATCAGCTTGAGCTGACTTAAGGAGGTGTCTCTCTCTTGTCGAGCTCTCTACTCTCTCTCCCTGCAGGTGACCTGGTGAGGAGGGAGGTTGAGGCTCCGGTTCCCCCATGCCAGGAGTCCGTTGAGCCATTTGGTTTTGTTATTTTAGTTTTGGTTTGGAGGTTTTCTGGTAGTCCTGTTTTCGGTTTTCTTTTCTTTTCAGTTATGTTTAGTGTTTTTTAGGCAGGTTTAGACTGGGGGTGGACACTGGGTACGATGGCTGCTGGCTGGCTCTTTCTTTTGTTTGTTTTGGCCGGAACCTCCAACCCTTTTGTTTTGTTGTTTTCTTGGGAACTATTTCGTTTGGTTTTGAATTAATAAAAGTTATTATTGTTTCAGTGGCAACTTTTGTCTTTATGTTTTCTTTCGATATGTTTCGGGCCTTCGGGCCTTGCCTATGGTTGAGCCCATCAGGTCCGTAACATATTTGAACACCTAATAAACTGGCAATTGAATATATACAGTATATTAAAAGTATCATCTCACTACACTGAACATACATATGGTGTACACACATTTATTTTCTACTCAACAACGATACTACACTTGACAATGAAAGCTCTTCCTTAAGTGTGTAATTCAGTGGATTTTTGTTTATCTCTTTTAGAACCATAATGTCTTGATATATTGTATTGTGTGCCTATGCTGTTCAGCATCCAAAGTGAAATAATAATATGTTCTCACACTCGAGGAACAAGTTGACATCCATGTCAGGTGTCCTGCTGTCCTCCATGCTCTCCCTGCATATCTGCAGATGACTCTGGGCTTCTGAAGCAATAGGATGTACGTCAGGTTACTAATTTTTTGGAATTTATGTGACAGTCGATCATAGAAAGCATACTTTTTTTTTTTTTACACTTACAGAGTTACATTGTCTCAGTTGTTTAACACACAAAGAACATTCTCTTAATTTTATAAAGATAGAAATTACAAAAGAATGAACTGTCTTGGTGTCATCAGAGCTTGACTGTGTCAGTGGGGAATAAGTCAAACTTGTGTCTCTTCTGCTGCTCGGATTCAGGTTTTAGTTGTAGGTTTTGAATATTACCTATATAATTAATATAATAATATAATAAGGATTATGCTGTGTTAGTAGGATATGGAATGGATGCAAAACAAGCCACATATACATATTTATAAAGACATCCTAAGTGGGCATCATATTCAACACTATGATGCCCACTTAGGATGTCTTTGAAATTAAGCTCCTCGGGTTTCAAATTTACAAAAAATGAGCTCCCCTAATGTTATGAATGAGGGAGAGCTTTCTTTGTGTAGTATCGGTGTATCAAGTGTAGTATCGATGTTAAGTAATACGTTGTACGCTTGACGACGTATGACGTGCTTTGTGGTAAGCGTATTCTGTCACTTCCAGTTATCGGTGTTACTGCCACGGTGCTCTCTGCTCTGCTCACCTAAACAGATTTTCATATATTTTTCACATCAGTGATTATCTACATAACTCTACACTATCCTTACACTTGTTCTGTTTGTGCACGAACAAGTTTCTTAACTCTAGTAACCACAACCCAATAGTCTTCCCAGTTTCTGTTAGTCACACTAACTACCCTAACTATAGCAATGGCTTCTCCCTGCTCCTGCTCTTTCCTCTCCTCCTCTCCTGCTCTCTCCTCTCCTGCTCTCTCCTGCCCTGTGTGCCACATGTTTAGTTACTCCTCGTCGTCCTTTAGCGATAATGCAAGGTGCCAAGTGCTCATCAGTTCGAGAAACTAACCATTCACACACGACCCGCTCTACCTCCGAGCCACAGCCGCTAGCTTCAGCTAGCTGTCCCCCGGTAGTTCCCGAGCAGCCGGGAGGCTGGGTGACTGTCCGAAGGACGCATAGCCCCAAACTGAAGCCCACGGTACACCACCAACCTCTCCACGTTTCAAACAAATGTTCCCCACTCAGCGACACACCTGCTGAGAAGCCAACTCTGGTCATTGGCAGCTCCATTTTGAGAAACGTGAAGTTAGCGACATCGGGGGTCATAGTCAAATGCATCCCGGGGGCCAGAGCGGGCGACATCGAGTCTAATTTGAAACAGTAAGATTGTTATCCACGTCGGCGGTAATGACACCCGGTTACGCCAATCAGAGGTCACTAAAATTAATGTTTCATCGGTGTGTGCATATGCCAAAACGATGTCGGACTCCGTAGTTTTCTCTGGACCCCTACCCAATGTGACCAGTGATGACATGTATAGCCGCATGTCGTCATTTCACCGCTGGCTGTCGAGGTGGTGTCCAGCAAACGATGTGAGCTTCATAGATAATTGGACACCTTTCTGGGGAAAACCTGGTCTGATTAGGAGAGACGGCATCCATTCCACTTTGGACGGAGCAGCTCTCATATCTAGAAACATGGCCAAGTTTATTAGTCGACCAAAACCGTGACAACCCAGAGTTGAGACCAGGAAGCAGAGCTGCAGTCTTACACGCTTCTCTGCGCCTCCATTAGAGCAGCTGCCCATCCAGTCCTTTAGTATAGAGACTGTGTCTGTCCCCCGTCCACCTACATTATTTAAAGATAAAACAAACAGAAGAGGAGTTCATCATAAAAACTTAATAAAAATTAAATCAACATCTCCAACAGTCCAAAATAAGAGAATTAAATGTGGACTCCTGAATATCAGGTCCTTGTCCTCTAAAGCTGTTTTAGTCAATGAATTAATATCTGATTATGATATTGATTTATTTTGTGTCACTGAAACATGGCTGCAGGAGAATGAATATGTTAGCTTAAATGAATCCACTCCTCCCAGTCACTGTAATACTCATATTCCTCGTAGTACCGGTCGAGGTGGTGGAGTTGGAGCCATATTTGACTCAAGTCTTTTAATAAATCCTAAACCTAAACTAAATTATAATTCATTTGAAAGTCTTGTTCTTAGCCTCACTCACCCAACTTGGAAAACATTACAGTCAATTCTATTTGTTACAGTATATCGAGCTCCTGGCCCTTACTCTGAATTTTTATCCGAATTTGCATCAGGCTTGATCCTTAAAACAGATAAAGTAATTATTGTAGGTGATTTTAATATTCATGTGGACAACCACAATGATAGTCTTAGTACTGTGTTTATCTCTTTATTAGATTCAATTGGCTTCTGTCAGTGTAAATCAGGGGTGGGCAATTATTTTTTCCATGGGGCCACATGAGAAACAGAAAATACTGTAGAGGGCCGGGCCAAAAGGCTGAACTCAATTCCGCATAATATTAATTGTATTTCTTTATAAAAAGCAGTAAATAGCATTGTTTTGACAAGCTGGTATGAGTAGGCTATACGTTATAATTAAGCAATGAAAAAGTGAGGTTGCCTTACAAAAAATCCTTTCTTCAATCAAATTTCCCAAACCAATGGCAAACAAAATATGAACTTTTTTTTTTTTTTTTTTTTTTACTATTTATGACTTATATTAGTGAACATTTTCAGTTACATTCACTCCAAAATACATTCTGAGTTTCAAATACTGTTGGCAAGAGGTTTTTAGCATTCTAAGGACATCACAATATTGTCTTTGTGCTCCAAACATTAAGCAAGACACATCATATTACAAGTTACTGTCATTGAACATCACTGAACTGTGATTTTGAGAAAAAGGCTTCCAAAGAAAGTGTCCCAGTTCACTGCTAGTTGGTGCCTTTACATGCCTACATTTGTAGCCTAACCACCCAGTTTGGTGTTTTTAAGTTCTTTTTTCTTATTCAGTGAGTGAAATCTAGTCTCTGCTGGGCTTTAACGAGTGCATCAAAGTCAGGTTGAATGTTTGAGGTGGAGATGCGAAGCACAGCTGACAGATGATCATTAGTGAGAGAGGATCTATACGTGGATTTTGTAAACTTCATCATTGAGAATGTTTGTTCACATATGTAGGTAGAGCCAAAGAGAACCAACATTTTCTGAGCATGTCTCCTCATGTTTGGAAAGTTCTCCTCCTTAAGAGAAGAGTAGAAATCCAGCAGAGATCCTGACTTAAAGTGCTCTGCCAGTACTGCATCAGACTGCAGGTCAATGAGCTCCAGCTGAACATCACTGGATGCATTATCCACACTGTAGGTAAAGGGAGAGGATATCATGTGCATTTCATCCTCGATTGTTCTGAGATCTTCAAATCGCCTTGAAAACTCACCATGCAATGCAATGCAATAACATGGATGAGTACCTGCAGAGGTGATCAGTTGATGGTGTGACTTCTTTCAGGGTTTGCATGTGAGTGAGAATGTTGCTCTCCATTTGGCTTGTAGGAAACTGCAGCTTTCTCATGAAAGCCTTCACCAGGCTGTGCATTTGATGAACAAAAAGGCCCTTGTCTTGCAGTTTGGTGTTCAGTTCATTCATCAGTGCAGTCACATCGACAGCAAATGCAAAATCTGCCATCCAGTCCTCATCTGAAAGCTCTGGGATGTCTTTGCCTTTCTTCATACAGAACTCTTGAATCTCTGCTTTCAGGTCCCAAACTCTTTTTAGCACTTTGCCCAGGCTGAGCCATCTGACAGCTGTGTGGTAGCCAATGTCACTATGCTCAGACTCATGCTCCTCTAAAAGTGCGACAAACTGTCTGTGATTCAATGCCCGTGCCCTGATGAAGTTTACTATTTTACTAACAACATCAATAACATGGGTAATTTTTAGCACTGACTTGCACAACACATGTTGGTGTATAATACAATGCAAAAATACCAACTTCTGATCTGCGTCAATTTCAGTCACTTTATCTTGCATACGTTTCAAAAGTCCAAGATTTTTACCTGTAAGATTTGGACAACCGTCCGTTGTGACACCTGCTAGTCTGTCCCACTTCAACCCCAGGATGAACCTCCGCAAACAGATCGCTCCCTGTTGTCGTCCCTTTCATCGACTACATTGCTGCAAGCTCCTCCGTAATCTTGAAGTCCGTTATCCCACGGACAAATATGAGTAGCTGGGCTGTGTCGCGGACATCACAGCTCTCATCCAAAGCCAAGGAGAAGAAGTCAAAACCTGCCATTTCGCGTTGCAGCTGAAGCTCTAAATTTCCCGCAATTTGCTCGATCCTTCTCGTCACGGTTCGCCTGGACAGCAGGACTTGTTCAAATGCTCCTTTTTTGTCAGGGCATATTAGTGCTGCAGAGTCCACCAAACACTCTTTGACAAATTCCCCCTCCAAGAATGGCTTACTGTTTTAGCGATTTTGTGGGATATCAGAAAACTGGTCTTGGTTGCAGCATCCCTGGATGCGTGAAGCTTGGTAAAAAAAGCCTTGCTGCTTTTGCAGCTTAGCTAGCAATGCTTCTGATGTCCGCGCCCTTTCAGCATCACTCAAGTTTTTGTATTTCTCCACGTGTTTCGTCTCGTAATGCCGGCTATAGTTATAGTCCTTTAACACAGCGATCTGCTCCCCGCAAACTAAACACACGGCTTTACCTCCGACTTCGGTAAATAAGTACTTAGCAGTCCAATTTTTGTTGAAATGCCTGCATTCGGCATCTACCTTTCTTTTTTTAGCAGAACCGGACATTTTTGAGGGCTAAAGTCATCTTGTCACTTGCTTGTAACAAGGATCTAATCATCTTGATATATGTACTGTATGCGTAATTACATACGTGAATAAAAACAACTTCAAAATAAAAGCACTGCAGTTTTAGTCCATGCATGAGGTAAAATGAGAAAACAAACACCTACATTTATTTTGTAATTTCCAATTAACCTTACGCGGGCCGGTCAGAGTCAACCAAAGGGCCGTATGTGGCCCGGGGGCCGTACAATGCCCAGGTCTGGTGTAAATAAATCGACTCCTTGTCTGAACCACACTCTTGATCTTGTTCTTTCATATGGCATTGAAATTGATAATCTAATAGTCTTTCCACAGAATCCACTTCTATCTGACCATTTTTTGAATGCAGCATAGGTAACTGAACCTGAACCTGTCACTTCTCCCGCGTTTATTTTCAACTGTTCGCTGCCGACATACCGGACAGGCATTTTACAAGTCAGTTTTTTTTTTTTTTTTACAACGAGGAGTAGCAGTGGAAACAGCAGTTCCACTACCGCAGATCCTGTTGCCAATTTTATCGCCGAACAAGCCGTCGGCGGCTGTCCTGCCTGACTGACGTGTGCTTCAAGTGGAGTAACGTTAGCAATGAATAAAGAGGGCGACAGGATGACTGAATCTGGTGAGTGAGCGACAGCGTTTTAGTTTGTGGTGGGTTTTGATTTAAAGTTAGCACTAGCCCCAATGACTGTTAGAGCAGTGAAAAACTGCTAATTAAATGTTAAGACACATTTGGCTAGCAGTGTCAAGCCTTTTAACGGACGTTTTTCTCTTCTTAGACACATAGCTTTAGTGGCTGTATGTGAGCAATGAAAACGACGTTTTAAGTATTAACACTGATATTTTCACTTGTGAGCAGTGAAGAATACGTTTCCCCCAAAGCAGTTAAACCAACATTTTGAATCTGCTCCACACATTTCACCTCCAGGAGTTGTGGCCAGTTGAAAAGGTGGCTTAAACAGATATTTGAAGCTTCTGTTTTTCAGCACTGGAAATTTTTTTGCTCTTGCCACGTTAATTGGATATTTTTAGGGTATTTTTTCACTCAAGATAACTGCCCTTAATTGTTAGTAAATCACTAGTCAAATGTTAACTGTTAATGTTAATGCATGTGACCAAGCTGTGATATTGCAATGCGTATGTGACCCTCTTTACTTCCACAAAGTAATATTACTTTGTAAGAAGTGAATGTAAGAAATGTCATAATATAGTTTTATCACTATCCAGAATTAAAGTCTCAAAAATATAGATAGATTGTGGGGGATAATCTAACATTACTTTCCTGTCTCTTATGTTTGTTTGTCTTTTTTTTTTGCTTATTTATTGTGTTGCAGATCTCAAGAAGACATGTTGTGGAAGTGTAAGTACTGCCCTTTCATCTGTGAAAAGAGAGAACTTCTATTTAAACACTATAGACTAAAACATGGGAGCTATGCAAGAACAGAACCATTTCCATGTTTACACCAGGAATGTCTGTGTACATTCAAATCACTCAATGCACTAAAAGTACACTTATCCCGCCATCACACCAAATCTTCAGAACAGCAGCCAACTGTAGATGTACCAGTAAAGTTTTGTCTGTCATGTGGGTTTGCTGAGTCTTGTACTGAAACTGACTACTTTAGTCACCTGCATAATGCACACTTAAAAGTCAACCATAAAGTCAGTTGCCCTTATAAAGACTGTGACTTTGAAAGCAGTGTCTACTCCACTTTCAAAGCACACAAGAGTAAAGCACACAAGGAACAAAGCTGGAAGAGGTTCAAGTCAGAAATCATTGGTTGTGATTATGAAGGTCATGATCAGGAAGGTGCACAAGAACAAATATCATTTGCTGATGACATGGCAGAGTTGGAAGGAGTTAGTGAAGAAGCTAGTGAGAATGATATTCATGATTTACGAAAGCAGCTAGAGCACAACTTAGCATCTCTTCTGTTAAAGATGCAAACTGTTATGCACATACCAGAGAGTGCTGTGCAAGAGGTATTACAGCAGCTTTGTCAAATCAATAAGCTGTCAGAGCCACTTCTGCATAACACAGTGAGGGCCACGCTAAATACATACTTTGATAATGTGGATGATACAGTTGTGAGTGAGATTACCAGTGCTGTGTCAGAGTGTAACATGATGGCATTTTGTGCCAAAGATGGACCCTTAGGAACTGCTAAAAGGAGAGCAGCATATGTACGCAAAGAGTTCCCACTGGTAAACCCTATTGAATATGTTGTGGAAAAAGGCAAAAAAACACTTGCATATGTACCCATTCTTCCAATGCTCCAGAAGCTGCTTAACAAAACTGACGTGTTAGACAAAGCTATGTCAGAAAAAGTCCATGTACTGCAAGAATACACGTCTTATGCAGATGGACAGTACTTTAATGAAAATTCTCTTCTTGCAAGCGATGAGTTCACAATTGCTCTTGGCCTTTATATTGATGACTTTGAAGTAGCCAATCCTCTAGGAATGTCAAAGCTGAAACATAAAATGTGTGCAGTATACTGGGTCATTGCCAACATACCTGCAAAATATAGGTCCACCCTCAACTCAATCCAGCTTGTTCTACTTTGAAATACCTCCACAGTAAAAGAGTGTGGTTATGCAAAGGTTCTGCAACCTCTCATCTATGATCTAAAGATATTAGAGCAAAATGGTGTTTACATAGAGCAACTAGGTGCAAGTGTGAAAGGCACAGTCTTATATGTTGCCGCTGATAATCTTGGTGCTCACTCTCTTGCAGGATTCCTGGAGAGCTTCAAGGTCAACAAGATCTGCAGATTCTGTTTAGCAAGCAGCGGAGACGCACAACAACACAAGGTTTCTTCTGGATTCTTTCAGCTCAGAGACAAAGACTCTCATGATAAGCAAGTGCAGGAGGTGAGAGAGGATGCAGCACTGAGTCAGACTTATGGTGTGAAAAGAGTATGTCCATTAACTGAGAATCTCGAGCACTTTCATGTGGTCACCGGGTATCCTCCTGATATCTTGCATGATCTCTTCGAAGGCATTGTTCCAACTGAGTTGTCCCTATGTCTTAAAGATCTGATAAGCAAGAGGTATTTCACGTTAGATACACTAAATCAGGCCATCAGACACTTTAATTATACATTTACGGACAAAACAGACCGCCCTCAGGTGATCGGAAAGGGATTTTCCACCAAAGGGAGCATTGGTGAAATGCCCATGAGAATTGGTGTCTCATAAGGCTTCTCCCATTTCTTATTGGTCACTGTGTTCCTGAGGGTGATTACACTTGGGAAATTCTTATGCTTCTCAAAGACATAATTGAGCTGGCTGTGGCACCAAGGCATACTAAAGAGACACTGCATTTCATGGACTGTAAAATAACAGAACACAGGCGGCTGCTGCAGTCAACTTTTCCAGGTTTTCACTTAAAGCCAAAGCATCACTATCTGGAACACTATCCTTACCTTGTGAGGAAGTTTGGTCCCCTGTGCGATGTTTGGACAATGCGCTTCGAGGGCAAGCATAAGTTCTTTAAAAAGGCAATTCACAACACTCAAAATTTCAAAAATGTTGCAATGACACTTGCTACAAAACACCAGAAAGCAGTCAGTTACCATCTTGACTGTAGCTCATTTTTCAAACCATCAGTGGAGATGACAAGGGTTACCCCAGTTTTGCTTGCCTCTTTCCCTTTGAATGTGCAGAGAGTATTTGCTCGAGACATTGCAAAGGTAGAGTCTGTTCTGGATATCATCTGTCTGCATAGATGGAATCATGTATCATCCAGGCATGATACTCTCTTTTGGCTCATGCTCAGGTCTCTCTGAATTTGCCCAGATTGAAAAGATTGTTACAGCTAACACAGAAATTCTGTTCATCTGCCACAAAATGACCGCATGGTACTGTGAGCATTTGAGATCTTACCAAGTTCTCTGTGGCGATATCCCCTCCATGTATGTGGTCAAGATATCGGAGCTGAATGATGTCCTCCCGTTATCAGCATACAGTGTACAAGGAGAACTTATGGTAACATTGAAACGATATGTTATTTGCTAAATACTTGTGTATATCCTTTCTCCCCAGATGGCTCTGCAAGAGAAATTCATCATGGTTATTGTCTCAGAGGGAGATATCAGAAAGTTGACAATGAAAACACGACCGGACACACTTAAAGATTTGATTGGCTGGCTTAAAGGCACTCTCCAAGCAAATTACAACTTCATCCTACAATACCAAGACCCTGACTTTAACAACAAACTGTGTAACCTTGAAGATGTCTCAGAGCTCCCAGACAAGCCAACCATTAAAATCATCCCTATGATTGTATTGGTACCAGTCACTGAGCCAGTTGAACAATCTTCATTGTGTAGTGACACAAGCAGCCTGGCAGACACTGAGATCCGCCTCCTCTCTGGATAGAAGTGTGCCATGGCCAGAGGTATTTGAAATTCCTAAATTTTCAGTTGATGTTGAGTACCGACTCCGTCAAGGTAACTTATATCTCAGGGATGGAACCTCTCAAAGTGACAAAAAAGCTAAAGCATGATATCCTTGAGAAGTTGGCGGAAGTAATCTATGCATTTGATGCATATCCAACAAAGGAAGATTTAGCAGCTGTTGCAAAAGCTTTAGTAGAAACGCACCCATGTCTTAAAGAACCAGGGTCACCCTCTGGCTGTGTTGGATGGAAGAACAGCTTGAAGTTCAAGGTGGGTAACTACAGAGCCAAAATGCGCAAGCTGGGCCGACTTGACGTCACAGTGGTAAACGTGGGAGATATTCTTCAAATGGCGACCCTCCAAACAAGGACATCAAGAAGCCAAGGAAAGGAGAAATAAATTTCCTGCCTCAGTATCCAAAGGGGTTGGATGACCACAACCTGGAAGCAGCTCGCCAGGTTCTGGTCAATGAGATGATGAAGGCAAAGCCAAATGGGTCCCTTATTAAGAAAGAGATGGATATGACCTTTGCTCTTCGGAGAAAAGAAGTTGTGAAAGACAAGCCTGCAATTACCCAGATTGTACAGCGATGGCCAGCTTTTTTCTGAAAGCCAGGTTAGTATGCCTGTTTTGAGTATTTACAAAAAGTGGTTAACCCTGTGTGACCCCAATCATGTTGTGCTGAGGGTCATAGATTTCTTTCATTTGACCATGGGCCTATACATGTTGGGCTATGTTTTATGTTTTCAGGTGTGTTGCGAGTTCACCCGAGTGGTGGGAAAAAATCTCAAAGAAAACTTCTTTGAGGCACTTGACCGTTTCTCACCAAACTTGATGGACCTCTTCAGGAAGAGGAGGGGCCTCAGTGGACAGCTTTTAACTGACCTTTTACATCAGACAAAGGTAGGCTGACTTGTCTACCTAAGCTGTCTCTCTTGCCTCTCTATTCTTCCTCCCCTTTCTTCTCATCTCATTACTCTTCATTGCTTTCCTGTTCCCATTTCCTCCTCTTTTCTCCTACTATTTATACTTTGCTCTTTTCTAGTTTTTATCTCTCCTCTTCTGTCTTTCTATCCACTCCTCTCTACTTTCTAGTCCAGGAAGTTTGTAATAAAGTCATTAAAGTGTGGCGACTTTCTGGAATGTATTTAACCATATACAGTATGAGTGTACTTAGTTATGTCCACTATCTTCCAGACCACTGAGCCAACAGACATCAGGTGCCTCTGTCTTCGGGGACTGCCAGTCGTCTTGGGGGATGACCCCTCTGCATTCTTCAAAACCTGCTTGGTAAGTAACTGAACTTGTTCTGAATATCTGCATTATTGATTCACAACACAACCATCTGATATGAAAAAAAAGAGAATTTGAAAACTTCTACTACTTACAATAGATTGCAAACAAATTAACATTGTACAAAATTTTGAATTTTCACCTTTGCCTTTATCTCTGTGAAACTGCCATCAGCTAGTGTGAGATGGGGCCACAGGGAGGGACCCATCTTTTTATGAAGGCTATGAAAAACACTGAACATAACTTCTTACTATTTGAGATTTAAGGACAATACTGGTCTTAATTTGTATCAACTTCAACAATTGCATCTGTACTACCTGTAATAGTTTTTACACAACTTTTCAGCTTGACTGGGACTGAAGCTCTCCATCTCTGCTGAGATACAAAACTATTTCAGCGCACAGGTTTTCAAACAGCTCTTGTAATGCACAGATCCAATTATGGCAATTTAAAATTGGTGTTGTCCTTTCTTAATTGTTGTGGTCAACACAGCATTATTGACATTATAATGTCCTCTCTTTGTCTGTTTCTTTTTCTGTTAGGATGCAACTGACAAGGACTTGTACAGTGAAACTTCAGTGGGAATCCTCTGCATTGACGAACATCCTCAACTCAACCCATCCAGAGTGAGCATCGTCTTGGAAGGGAGTGTGGTGATGGAGGAGCTGGCCAACCTGCCACAGGCTTTCTGTGTCCTTTTTGGACTGATATATGCCTTGCACTTAGATTACCCCAAGTGCATGAAAAGCACCTTCCACTTTATTCAACAGGTCATGCTCAACCTGGGCAGAGGTGACTTGAAACCCAAAATTCAATCTTTGAAGAATCAGCTATCTGTTTAAAACAGGGGTCTGAACACTTATACCGCTGCTCTGGATCTGAGTGCTTGGTTATTTGTAATGTTGCACTTCAAAAATACCATGTTTACTGTTGGCACTGTTTGATATGCAGGTTTTTTTTATGCATTGCCACTGATTTTGCTATTTGATTCCATCCTGATTGGTGTATGATTCATGTTATTAGCACTGATCTAGCAGTTTGGTTCCATGCCTATTTCTAGCTACAGTATGTTTTATGGCATTGGCACTGATTTTGTATTTTAATTCCATGCTGATTGGTGTATGATTCATGTTATTAGCACTGATCTAGTTTAATTCCTATTGCTAACTATGTTGTATAGCATTGGCACTGATCCTATTCAGATTTTTTGATTGCAAATCTATTTTGTTTGATAACATGATAAAGACAAGTTTAATAAAACACGAAAAGAATGTACTTCTGTGGTTTGCTTTTTATTTTCTTAATTTATTTAAGCTGTGTAGTTTATTTTTTTTATTAGACAGATTTTATTTCACTATTCAGATACTAAGTGGAGTAATTGGGCAAAGGAATTTTAAAGGTAAATCAGCTTGGAGGTTAGTGTATTCAGCTTAAAGTCATAAGTGGGATAAATATGCAAAGCGCTTGATATTACTAATGTTTTTAGTTTAATCATCTTGGAGTTTAGTGCACTTAGCTTTAAGTCTTCAGTGGAATAAAGGGGCAAAGCAATTGATATTACTAATGATTTCAAGTTAAACACACTTGGTATTAAGTGTATTGAACTCAAAATAACAATGTCATCCACTATTTTTTTTAAGTTAAATGCACTCAAGTTTTCATCAAACATAACTTAATTTTTTTAGGGCAACCGGTTTCCTAAAATTTTTTAAGTAAACTCAACTTATCCGGGTTTACAGTGCACGTGACATCCATTGCACGTCTGTCCGTCCTGGGAGAGGGATCCCTCCTCTGTGGCTCTTCCTGAGGTTTCTTCCACATTTTTTCCCTGTTAAAGGGTTTTTTGTGGGCAAGTTTTTCCTCATTCGAACCGAGGGTCTAAGGACAGAGGGTGTCACTCCCTGTACAGATTGTAAAGCCCTCTGAGGCAAACTGTGTTTTGTGATTTTGGGCTATATGAATAAAATTTGATTTGATTTGATTTGAAGTAGTAAATAAACTCTAGTATGCCCCATATGTATTTTCAGTGTAGTGAGGGGAAATGATACTATTAACATACTGTATTTATGTATGTATTCAACTGCCAGTTTAGTAGGTACGCCTGGCTAAAACTGATTGTATAATACAGTCCTTTAACAAATCCAACCATCATGAAGGTTATAAAGTTCAATAACTGTGTTTCACTGTTCGGAAATTATGTTTATGAAATGTGATTGCTTGTGAAGGTCTCTTTGGACTTCTGACAAGCTTTTCAGCATCTTTTGGATATAGTTTCCTCAATCCGGGGTAATCTGGGGTAGTTCCCTGTTCTTGTCTTCAGGTGGCACAGTCTGATGAACCAAACATCAACAAGATACCGGTTGGGCTCCTCTTGATCAGTGCCAATTCAACAGATGCCATGTTCTTTTGCCCAGAGAGGATTGCGGTTGTGCTTGAGGATAACATAGTTATAATGCACCACATTGGCTGACACATTTGTCATGCTTTTTGCAGTGATTTATGCCTTGCATCTAAGTTACCAAAATGCATTTGTCAATACATTTGACTTTACCCAGAAAGTCTTGATGGGCCTGGAAGATAGGAAGTTGAGGCCCAAGGTAAAGGAGAACTGTTACACCCCTTTTCCACCAGTTCACACAGGTCCCAGGCACCTTAATGACAGGTCAGTGAAATCCTTTGGTCAAAATTCCTTACGGATCAAGTACAGCAGCCCTCTCTGTACCCTGCCTGTACCGCGCGGCGCTCAGTTTTCGTGTCTATCCCTTTAAATGCAAATGAGCTGCTGTCAGCTGCCGCTCCAGCGAGGCCGATAGCGCGTACGGGAGTGACGCCATCGGAGTTTACCTAGTCAGACTCTGAGCACGAAGAGGCAACAGAACTAGTCCAAAAAGCGAGCAGAGAAAAGAATATTTCTGAATAGTAAGTTCATGTAATGTGTTTTTATATCGTTTTATATGTTTGCACTCACTGGCTAGTGCTAGGCTAATGGTGCTCCCCTGTAGTGTGTTTATGTACTGGCTATTGGAAAGCTACGTAGATAAATGTAATTCATTACAAGTAAAGTGCATTACTCAGCTATTCCCCTTACACCAGCAACATACAAGCTCAGCCAGCATGTTTTCTCCACAACCGTACAGCTGGGAAATTATTTTTTTAGACACTCACCAGCTGTTTATTAGAAGTCATTCTTTTGTCTGAACTCTGTTAGCCACGTTACTTTAGTACAGACATTTGGCAGAGCAGACTATGGGCCTTTATGTCTAAGGGGAATAGAGCAGTAAGTTATTTTATGCATATTAGTAGTCTGTTGGATACAAATGAGGTGACTGGAGCTAGCTTTGCCAGAGCAGGCAGAAGCCTCTTAACGTGTATGTTTACCAGATATTGAAGCATAGATAATGTGTACTTATTGACATGAACTTGAATAAATTGTTGCATTCTGTAACCTGTGTGCTTAATAATTTTCATAATTTCTATAATCTAATGCGACTTACTGTTTCCAGTGTACTAGGTTACAAGAAGACTACGGCAGGTTCCAGCCCACCAACAGGCATGGTTGACCACCAGCCTGCCTTGAACCTGTGTGTAATCTATCTACAGAGCAGACTATGGGCCTCTATGTCTAAGGGGTATGGAGCAGTAAGTTCTTTTATTCATAGACGTAGTATGTTACTATTGTAATATACATGAGTAAGGATTAAAGTACAATAAAATACTGTCCCCTCTGTCTTACATCGCTTACTGTTGATCTGTCATGTTTGTTACTCATGTTACATATCAAACACTGAAAGTACACAAAACAGTTCATATAGATTTAACCTTTATTGTCATGATTACTTCAAACATCACACAACTTTTGAAAACAAATTTATTCAATATACTACCTAGAACAGCAGTCTGAAAAAGTTTTGGTCAGCACTTAGGTTTCACAGAATTTCAGAAGAAAAGATGGACATGTTATAAAAGCATGTCACTGTGTAGTTTAGACTAACCATTATGTACACTGTTTCAGTTGTTACAGATACTAGGCCTACAGGAGCTCTGTAAGCTGGTGTTGGGGATTTCTTAGCCGGAGAAACAGGGTGGTACTGCTCAGCTGTGTGGTGTGACGGACTGGTCCTTGAGTAAACCTCGACACATAGCCGGCTACAACCTCTTGCTTCTCTGGTCTTGCAAACTGGGCTGCGAGATCCACAGGGATGGGGATCTTCAGCACCTCATCCACGTATGGGCCAGAGTCTAGGAAAACCTTCTCGAAGATGAGGTCCAACATAACCTATAAGACAATATAGGAGAGAAAAAAATGAATATACTTTGTGAAATTATCCATCTTTCCATTTTCACTTTTCACTTTCACTGGCACATTCTTTGACTTATTGCCATTTTTAATAAAAGGTTGTAAAACTTACCGATGATTGGTTCTACTTTCACTGTCTTAGCTGTTGCTGTTGTTGGGAAGTTCAATCAATCAGCTCACCAGCTGATGTTGCAGCTTAGGGACGCCTAGCACTTATTATTTTGTATCGTTAATGAAGGTTACGGTCAACACAGCTGCATGTGGGACCGTGAGAGCAGAGGGTTATACACGTCTTTCTTTATCTCTGTAAACTGAGCAGGAACAAAAAGTGTTCGTCTGACAGATAGACATCCAACTAAAGAACTACTGTAGTCATGTTCGTGTGTATCACAGGCAAGTAGCTGAAATGAGACTGTAAATAGCATTTAGCGCCGATTAGCACAGCTAACGCTAACTAGCCGTTTGGTACAGGCATTACTTGCTTGCTACTTGATTCACACCAATGTAGCGCCAGTAGTTTGTAAACTGAGCAGAAACAAAAAGTATTTATCTTACAGAAAGTTATTTAACTTACAGAGATTAAAAAATGACGCCTTGAATCTTTGAGGCCTCTCTGCGGGTCGGCGGTGCTGCCTGTCTGCATGCAGCTGTGTGTGCTGAACATAACGCTACCTAGCTGTTAGCGTTAGCTCGTGGTAATCGGACAAAAGAAACACAAAGCACACTTACATTTCCGTCGTCTGTAGTTTTCCACGGACAATTGGTATTACTCTTTCGTGTGAGGTTTTGTTGCCGTCCTGTGGTTTTCTCTGCTGCATTGTATTGTCCGTCGTGAAACACACACGTCCCACACACACGTTTAGGTCTCGTCGACAGTGTGGGGACGTCTCCGGTAAAAGTAAATGTAATCCTCCGTTCTTCGGTCCTCTCAGGCGGGGGCCTCCGTTTTTTAGACAAGCAAGGTGCGCCAAGGTGCGCCGCAGCAGCGCACGTGAAATGGACGCGGTTGTTGTTTTTAAGACTTTCAGACTTTCCCATCTGGTTACTGTTGTCTCAGTCTTCGACTTGTCTCCTACTCTACAGACTGGATGCAACTTGTCTAATTTCAGGTCCAAATTAGGTCAAATAGTGTTACTCTACTTAAGTAGGCAATAACACACAGGATTCATCAGGATTGGTAGCAGATAGAGCTTTTATTATCTTGACAGACAAAACAAAGCCTGAGTGATGATGGTAAAGACTGAATTCCCTGACTCTGGCTTTTCCCTACAGATGTAGCAACTCAAAAGTTCCTGTGTTTCCGTGACGGGTCCCTGGCTGGTCCTTGACTGACCGGTCCTTCACAGGTCTGTGACGGGAATGTGATCCCCCATGATGACGTAGTGAGTGACGCAGTGAGGCCCTGACTGGAAACTCCCCTAAGCAGCCTGGGTGAAAACCAGCTGCAATGCCTCATTTGTCCACGGGGAGGAGCAGTGATTTTAATGTTCTGCTCTCACCGTAGACTGCATAGAGACACATCCGAACAGATACGCCGGGATGAGCGCGTAAGCCGATCAGCTGAGACAGAGCACAAGCATGGATGTGGCTAGTAGTGCAACGGATCATCATGATCCGTTCAGATCGCTCCCCACAGACCAGCACCAAGAGATTCGTGGATCGTTTGATGAAAAAATCTGTATAAAATCTGACTCCCCTCCTTTTTTCCTCTGTTAACACTGGTTAAAAAAAAGTAAAGTTTTAAGTAAAGTATCATTTAAATAAAGTTTCAAGTAAAGTAACGTTTTAAGTAAAGTAAAATTTTAAGTAAAGTTTTAAGTAAAGTTTTAAGTAAAGTAAAGTTACAAATAACTTTACACATAAGTAGCAGAGGTCACAATAAGCCAGCAGAGTGAAAATGGTTGGTGTTACATCTTGCATTTTAAATATAAGAGGGGAGTCCGATTGTGACAGATGTAAATTGTGACCTGAAGAAATCTGACTCCCCTCCTTTTTTTCCTCTCTGTTGACAGTAGTTAAAAAGGAAAGTTTTAAGTAAAGTTAAAGTTTTAAGTAAAGTTCTAAAGTATTAAATGAAGTAAAGTTACAAATAACTTTACACAAAAGTAGCAGAGGTTGTTACTTCTTACATTTTTGATATATGAATGGAATGACATTGTGCCATTGTGATGTACATTGTGATCCGAAAAAAATCGGACTCCCCTCCTTTCTTCCTGTTAACACTAGTTAAATAAGTAAAGTTTTACATAAAGTCTTAAGTAAAGTTTTAAGTAAAGTTTTATGTAAAGTTTTATGTAAAGTCTTAAGTAAAGTTACAAATAACTTTTCACATAAGTAGCAGAGGTCACAATAGGCCAGCAGAGTGAAAATGGTTGGTGTTACATCTTGCATTTTAAATATAAGAGGGGAGTCAGATTGTGACAGATGAAGGAGTTACAAATAACTTTACACATAAGTAGCAGGTTGTTACTTCTTACATTTTTGATACATGAATGGAATGACATTGTGCCATTGTGATGTACATTGTGATCCGAAAAAATTGGACTCCCCTCCTTTCTTCCTGTTAACACTAGTTAAGTAAGTAAAGTTTTAAGTAAAGTTTTACGTCCTCCTTTCTTCCATATTAACACTAGTTAAGTAAGTAAAAGTTTAAGTAAAGTTTTACGTAAGTTTCACGTAAAATAAGTTTGCAAAATGAGTTTTTGCGTAAGTTTTATGTAAGTAAAGAGTTTATGTAGTTTTTGCGTAAGTTCCAAATAACACACATATGTAACAGAGTGCAATATGTCCAGCCAGAGTGCAATGGTTGGGTGTGCATGCATTTTAATATAAGAAGTGGGTGTGACAGTCAGGTGTGACCCCAAAAACTGACTCCCCTCCTTTTTTCCTCTCTGGTAACACTAGTTAAAAGGAAAGTTTTTAAGTAAAGTTAAAGTTTTAAAGAAGTAAAAGTTCTAGTAAAAGTATTAAGTGAAGTAAAATTAAAAACTATAGCACACATAAGTAATAGAGGTTGTTACTTATTTTGATACATGAATGGAGATGTTATTTGTGCCATTGTGATGTACATTTAGCAATCCGAAAAAAATCGGACTCCCTCCTTTCTTCCCCTGTTAACACTAGATTTAAATAAGTAGTTTTTACATAAGTCTTAGTAAAGTTTACGTAAGTTTTATATGTAAAGTTTTATGTAAAAAGTCTTAGAAACCAAAGTTACAAATAACTTTTCACATAAAGTAGCAGAGAGTCACAATAAGGCTGTAAGTGAAAATGGTTGTGGTGTTACATCTTGCATTTAAATATAAGAGAGGAGTCAGGTGTGACAGATGAAGGAGTTACAAATAACTTTACACATAAGTGACAGGTTGTTTGCTGTACATTTTTTGATACATGAATGAATGACCCATTTGTACCCATTATGATGTACGGCTGCAGTCAAGAAAAAAAATTGGACTCCCCTCTGCCTATTTCCTGTTAACACTAGTTAAGTAGTAAGTTTAAGTAAAGTTTCACGTCAAGTTTCACGATAAAGTAAAAGTTTTAAGTAAGTTTGTGAAGTTTATGTAAACAAAGTTTTTGTAAAGTTTTACATTAAGTTCCAATCTTTACACTTATATAACAAGAGGTGCTGGCATATACCAACAATTGCAAATGGACTGGTGTTCCATCTTGCATTTTTAATATGAGAGTCAGATTTGTGACAGATAATTAGCATTTTAAAAAACTGACTCCTCCTTTTTTTCCTCTCTGGTAACACTAGTTAAAGGACAGTTTTAAGTAAAGTTAAAGTTTTAAAAGTAAGTTCTAAAAATAAAGTATTAAGTGAAGTAAAATTAAAAATAACTTTACACATAAGTATGAAGGTTGTTACTTCTTACATTTTTGATACATGAATGGAATGACATTGTGCCATTGTGATGTACATTTGTGATCGAAAAGAAATGGACTCCCCCTCCTTTCTTCCTGTTAACACTAGTTAAATAAGTAAAGTTTTAAGTAAAGTTTTACGTAAAGTAAAGTTTAGAAGTAAAGTTTTACGTAAGTTTTCATAAGTTTTAAGTAAGTTTCGTAAAGTTTTAAATAAAGTTTTACGTAAAGTTCCAAATAACTTTACACATGTGTAACAGAAGTCTGTGTATACCAACAGAGTGCAAATGGTTGGTGTTACATCTTGCATTTTTAATATAAAGGAGAATCAGATTGTGACAGATGTAAATTGTGACCCCAAACTGACTCCCCTCCTTTTTCCTCTACTGGTAACACTAGTTAAAAGGAAAGTTTTTAAGTAAAAATTAAAGTTTTAAGTAAAGTTCTAAGTAAAGTATTAAGTGAAGTAAAATTAAAAATAACTTTACACATAGTAGCAGAGTTGTTACTTCTTACATTTTTTGATACATAAGATGGAATGACATTGTGCCATTGTGATGTACATTGTGATCGAAAAATCGGACTCCTCCTTTCTTCCTGTTAACACTAGTTAAATAAAGTAAAGTTTTAGAAATAAAGTTTTAAGTAAAAATAGTTTCGTAAGTTTTATATAAAGAAGTTTTAAGTAAAGTTTTACGTAAGTTTTAAGTAAAGTTTACGTGAAAGTTCCAAATAACTTACACATGTGTAACAGGAATACAATATGCCGAGCAGGTACCGTGGTTGGTGTTACATCTTGCATTTTTAATATAAGAGGGAGTCAGATTCTGACAGATGTAAATTGTGACCCCAAAAAAACTGACTCCCCTCCTTTTTTTCCTCTCTGGTAACACTAGTTAAAAAGGAAAGTTTTAAGTAAAGTTAAAGTTTTAAGTAAAGTTCTAAGTGAAGTAAAGTATTAAGTGAAGTAAAATTAAATAACTTTACATAAGTAGCAGGGTTGTTACTTCACTTACATTTTTGATACATGAATGGAATGACATTGTGCCATTAGTGATGTACATTGTGATCGAAAAAAATCGGACTTACTCCTTTCTTCCTGTTAACACTAGTTAAATAAGTAAAAGTTTTAGTAAAAGTTTCGTCAAGTTTTACGTAAAGTAAAGTCTTAAGTAAGTTTTACGTGAAGTTTATGTAAGTTTTTAAGTAAGTTTTATGTAAGAATTTTATGTAAGTTTCGTAAAGTTACAAATAACTTTACACATATGTAGCAGAGGTCACAATATGCCAGCAGAGTGAAAATGGTTGGTGTTACATCTTGCATTTTTTTAATATAAGAGGAGTTCGATTATGACAGATGCCATTAATGACCCCAAAAATCTGTTGACTCCTCCTTTTTCCTGTCTATTTAACACTAATTACAAATAACTGTACTCATAAGTGAAAGAGGTCACAATATACCAGCAGAGTGAAAATGTTTAGTATTACATCTTGCATTTTTAATATAAAGAGGAGTCAGATTGCTTGACAGATGTAAATTAATGACCTATAGAAAAAATCTGACTCCCCTCATTTTTTCCTCTCTGGTAACACTAGTTAAAGGAAAGGATTTTGGTAAAGTCAAAGTTTAAATGAAGTTCTAAGTAAAGTAAAATATTAAAGTGAAGTAAGAGTTACAAACTAACTACACATAAGTAACAGAGGTTATTTACTTCTTACATTTTGATATATGAATGGAATGAAAAGTTATTGCAATTGTAATGTACGTGTGATTGAAAAATCGGACTCCCCTCTTTTCTTCCTGTTAACACTAGTTAAATAAGTAAAGTTTTAAGTAAAGTTTCGTATGAAGTCTTAAAATGAAGTTTTTCACGTAAAGTAAATATTAAGTAAGTTTTACGTAAAGAAGTTTTAAGTAAGTTTCGTAAAGCTTTAAAGCCAAGTTTTAAGTAAGTTCCATAACTTTACACATATATGTAACAGTCACAATATGCCAGCAGAGTGAAAATGGTTGGTGTTACATCTTGCATTTTTAATATGAGAGTCCGATTGTGACATATGGTGTGACTAAAAAATCTGACTCACTCCTTTTCCTATCTGTTAACACTATTACAAATAACTGTACTCATAAGTAGAAGAGGTCACAATATGCCATGGAGAATGGTTAGTATAAGGCGAAGTCAGATTGTGACAGATGTAAATTGTGACCTGAAGAAATCTGACTCCTCTTTTCCTCTGTTAACACTAGTTAAAGTTTTAAGTAAAGTTAAAATTTTAAATGAAGTTCTAAGTAAAGTATTAAGTGAAGAAAGTTACCAAGCCAACTTTACACACTAAGTATGAGGTTGTTACTTCTTACATTTTTGATATATGAATGGAATGAGATTGTGCCATTGTGATGTACATTGTGATCCAAAAAAATCTGACTCCCCTCCTTTCTTCCTGTTACTAGTTAAATAAGTAAGAAAGTTTTATGTAAGTTTCGTTAAGAAGGATTTGTAAGTAAACTTTACATAAAGTTTTAAATAAACTTTACGTAAAGTTTTAAGTCAAGTAAGAAGTTTTTCACGTAAAGTTTTACGTAAAGGTTTAGAAGTAAGAGTAAAGTTACAAATAACTTTACACATAAGTAACAGAGAGTCTGTAGGCCAGCAGAGTGAAAATGGTTTGAGTGTTACATCTTGCATTTTAAATATAAGAGAGAGTCAGATTGTGACAGATGTACATTTGTGACCTGAAGAAATTTGGCTCCCCTCCTTTTTCCTCTCTGTTAACAGTAGTTAAAAAGTAAAGTTTTAAGTAAAGTTAAAGTTTTAAGTAAGGATTCTAGAAGTAAGTAAAGTATTAAGTGAAGTAAAGTTACAAATAACTTTACACATAAGTAACACAGGTTGTTACTTCTTACAGTTTTGATAGATGAATGGAATGAGATTTATTGCCATTCAAAGTGTACATTGTGATCGAAAATCGGACTCCTCTTTCTTCCTGTTAACGCACTAGTTAAAATAGTAAAAGTTTTAAGTAAAGTTTAAGTAAAGTTTTACGTAAAGTAAAGTTGTACGTAAAGTCTTAAGTAAAGTTTTACATAAAGTAAAGTTTTAAATGAAGTTTTTAAGTAGAGTTTTTCACGTAAAGTTTAAGTAAAGCTTTACGTAAAGTTTTTTAGATCAAATGGAAATTTTACGTAAGTTTTTACGTAAGGTTTAAGTAAAGTAAAGTTACAAATAACTTGCATAAGTAGCAAGAAGAGAGGTCACAATAGGCCAGCAAGTGAAAATGGTTGGTGTTACATCTTGCATTTTTAAATATAAGAGGAGTCAGATTGTGACAGATGTACATTGTGACCTGGAAAATTTGACTCCCCCTCCTTTTTTTTCCTCTCTATTATAGTAGTTAAAAAGTAAGTTTTAAGTAAAGTCAAAGTTTTAAGTAAAGTTCTAAGTAAAAGTAAAATATTAAGTGAAGTAAGTTACAAATAACTTTACACATAAGTAGCAGAGGTTGTTACTTCTTACGTTTTTGATATATGAATGGAATGAGATTGTGCAATTGTATTGCATTGTGATTGAAAAAATCGGACTCCCCTCTTTTCTTCCTGTTAACACTAGTTAAATAAGTAAAGTTTTAATAAAGTTTCGTAAAAGTCTTAAGTAAGTTTACATTAAAGCTTTAAGTAAAGTTTTACGTAAAGTTCACATAACTTTACATATGCCAACAGAGGTCACAATATGCCAGCAGAGTGAAAATGGTTGGTGTTACATCTTGCATTTTTGTATAGAGGGGAATCGATTGTGACATGTAAATTGTGACCCCAAAATCTGACTCCACTCCTTTTTTCTATCTGGTAACACTAGTACAAATAACTGCTCATAAGTAGAAGGGTCACAATATGCCAGCAGAGTGGTAGTTTAGTATAAGACGAGAGTCAGATTGTGTGAATGTAAGTGTGACCTGAAGAAATCTGACTCCCCCTCCTTTTTTCCTCTGTTAACACTAGTTAAAAGTTTTAAGTAAAGTTAAAATTTTAAATGAAGTTCTAAGTAAAGTATTAAGTGAAGGAAAGTTAATAACTTTACATAAGTAGCAGAGGTTGTTACTTCTTACATTTTTGATATGAATGGAATGAGATTGTGCCATTGTGATGTACATTGTGATCCAAAAATCTGACTCCCTCCTTTCTTCCTGTTAACACTAGTTAAATAGAAGTAAAGGTTTTTTTATGTAGAAGTTTTAAGTGAAGTTTTAAGTAAACTTTATAAGTTTTAAGTAAAGCTTTCACGTAAAGTTTTAAGTCAAAGTAAAGTTTTACGTAAGTTTTACGTAAAAGGTTTAAGTAAGTAAGTTACAAATAGCACACATAAGTAGCAGAGGTCACAATAGGCCAACAGAGTGAAAAATGGTTGGTGTTACATCTTACATTTAAATATAAGAGGAGTCAGATTGTGACAGATGTACATTGTGACCTGAAGAAATTTGACTCCCCTCCTTTTTTCTCTCTGTTAACAGTAGTTTAAAAAGTAAAGTTTTTAAGTAAAGTTAAAGTTTTAAGTAAGTTCTAAGTAAAGTAAAGTATTAAGTGAAGTAAAGTTACAAATAACTTTACATAAGTAACCTGAGTTGTTACTTCTTACAGTTTTTGATAGATGAATGGAATGAGATTGTGCCATTGCGATGTACATTGTGATCACGAAAAAATCGGACTCCTCTTTTCTTCCTATTTAACACTAGTTAAATAAGTAAGAAGTTTTTAGTAAAAGTTTTTAAGTAAAGTTTGCGATAAAGTAAGAGTTGTATGCGTAAAGTCTTAAGTAAAAAGTTTTACATAAAGTGAAGTTTTTAAGTAAAAGTTTTACGTAAGAGTTTTAAGTAAAGCTTTGCGTAAAGAAGTTTTACTACGTAAAGTTTTAAGTCAAGTAAAATTTACAAAGTTTTGCGTAAGGTTTAAGTAAGTAAAGTTACAAATAACTTTACATAAGTATGAAGGTCACAATAGGCCAGCCAGAGTGAAAATGGATTTGGTGTTACATCTTGCATTTTAAATATAAGAGGAGTCAGATTGTGACAGATGTACATTGTGACCTGAAGAGAATTTGACTCCCCTCAACTTTTTTCCTCTCTGTTAACAGTGGTTAAAAAGTAAGTTAAAGTTTTTAAGTAAAGTTCTAAGTAAAAGTAAAGTATTAAGTGAGAAGTAAAGGATTACAAATAACTTTACACATAAGTAACACAGGTTGTTACTTCTTACAGTTTTGATAGATGAATGGAATGAGATTGTGCCAAGTGCGATGTACATTGTGATCCGAAAAATCGGACTCCTCTTTCTTCCTGTTAACACTAGTTAAATAAGTAAGAAGTTTTAAGTAAAGTTTCACCGTAAAGTAAAGTTATGCGTAAAGTCTGAAGTAAAGTTTTTAAGTAAAGTTTCGTAAAGTTTTAAATAAGTTTTTCACATGAAGTTCACATAACTTTACACATATGTAACAGAGGTCACAATATGCCAGCAGAGTGAAAATGGTTGGTGTTACATCTTGCATTTTTAATCTAAGAGGGGAGTCAGATTGTGACAGATGTAAATTGTGACCCGAAAAAAACTGACTCCCCTACTTTTTCCTCTGGTGACACTAGTTAAAAAGTAAGAAGTTTAAGTAAAGTTAAAGTTTTAAGTAAAGTTCTAAGTAAAGTAAAGTGATAGAGTAGTAAGTTACCAATAACTTTACATAAGTAACTGAGTTGTTACTTCTTACGGTTTGATAGATAGATAGAATGAGATTGTGCCATTCACGATGTACATTGTGATCGAAAAATCGGACTCCCCTCTTTTCTTCCTGTTAACACTAGTTAAATAGTAAAGTTTTAAGTAAGTTTCACGTAAAAGTAAGTTATCGTAAAGTCTTAAGTAAAGTTTTAAGTAAAGTTTTACGTAAAGTAAAGTTGTACGTAAAGTCTTAAGTAAAGTTTTACATAAAGTAAAGTTTTAAGTAAAGTTTTCTGTAAGTTCAAATAACTTTACACATATGTATTTTTAGAGGTCACAATATGCCAGCAGAGTGAAAATGGTGGGGTGTTACATCTTGCATTTTAAATATAAGAGAGTCAGATTGTGACAGATGTAAATTGTGACCTGAAAATCTGACTCCCCTCCTTTTTCCTCTCTGTTAACAGTAGTTAAATAAAGTTTTAAGTAAGTTAAGTTTTTAGTAAAGTTCTAAGTAAAGTAAAGTATTAAGTGAAGTAAAATTAAAAATAACTTTACACATAAGTAGCAGAAGGTTGTTACTTCTTACATTTTGATACATGAATGGAATGACATTGTGCCATTGTGATGTACATTGTGATCGAAAAAATGGACTCCCTCCTTTCTTCCTGTGCTTACTAGTTAAATAAGTAAAGTTTTAAGTAAAGTTTTCGTAAGTTTTAAGTGAAGGTCCACATAACTTTACATATGTAACTGAGGTCACAATATGCCAGCAGGTGAAAATGGTAGTGTTATATCTTGCATTTTTAATATAAGAGAGTCGATTGTGACAGATGTAAATTAATGACCCCAAAACATCTGACTCCCCTGCTTTTTCCTCTCCTGTTAACACTAGTTAAAAAGTAAAGTTTTAAGTAAAGTTAAAGTTTTAAGTAAAGTTCTAAGTAAAGTATTAAGTGAAGTAAAGCTACAAATAACTTTACACATAAGTAGCAGAGGTTGTTACTTCTTACATTTTTGATATATGAATGGAATGAGATTGTGCCATTATGATGTACATTGTGATCAAGAAAAAAATCGGACTCCTCCTTTCTTCCTGTTAACACTAGTTAAATAAGTAAGAAGTTTTAAGTAAAGTTTCACGTAAAGTTTTAAGTAAAGTTTGAAATAAAGCTTTATGTAAAATTTAAATGAAGTTTTAAAGTAAAGTAAAGTTTTAAGTAAAGTTTTACATAAGAGTTTCTGTAAAATTTTAAATCAAATAATTTTTTTTTTCATAATTTACGGCTGATTTGGACAGGAATACAAAATTAGGTTAGAAAAAATTGTCAGAGTGAATTACAAGGTTAGGTTGGGAAAAAATTCACAATCAAAAAAATTAAACTCTCCTAATGTTAGGTTTGAATAAATCCTATCCACTGAGGATACATTGTGGTGGAAGGACTGCGTGTATGGAGTGATGTTTTCCTGTTCATGGCAGAGATCCCCACTGGCACATCATTGTGAACTTCCCTCATCATCAACGTCCTGAAAAAGACAGGGTATGATCACATCAACACTTTGACAACTTATAGCTACAAACACCCTCTGCTCATTTTAGCCTACATGTCTCTGCCCTATCAGTGTCTACCCACTGTCAGTGCAGCGACCTTCTGAAAATCACTCAGGACAGGTGCAAAAGCATCCAGAAATGATCTGGGGTGAACACGAGTCTGATTTTGCCTCCTCCAGAGATTTTTATTTTCAAACAACAATAACAATAAAAAAGAAAGTATTAACACATGCATACCTTAAAATAATGTGTAGAGAGGAGGAGGAGTATAGAGAGAACAGGGGAGGAGTAGAGAAAAATTAAAGTTGTATCATCACCAAGAATGACAGGGAAGCCCCTGAGGACAAGGCATCTGACTTCTATGTCACATCGAAGTCTAGTGGACTGAGGAGCAGAAGGACATCAAACACTTGAAGTAGGGTCCATATGTTACTGTGAACACTATGTGCACACACATAATCAATAATACACAGCAGAACCATTTACGTACTTGACCCCACCTGTTAACTCACACACAGTGTTCTTGACATTATACATGTGCAGGTAGTTATGTAATTACTCTGAGAAGTTAGCCAACTTGGTAAAGTTGATAAACTACGCATCAGGTCAGCCAAGACCTGCCCTGCAAAACCCCTCTTTGCCCTGAGATTTCTATGAGTCTGGGACTGTGATGGTCAAGGGCCTCGTAGAACTCCTGTCTCAGGTTCTTACCAACCACCTGCTGAACTCCAGACACACCTGAAACATGTAAAAACAAAACATGTTCATGTTCAAATGAGTTGACACCATGATGTGATCTTTTTATGCAACAACCCAGTCTGCATGTATTACTCTTTAATACAGTTTTGAGAAGCCCCTCTGGTGACAGCAGAGGAGCTCCGTAGAAGATACTGCATGAGTCAAATCTAGAGCTGGCCAATGTTGACATATCTGGGAGATGTCAGGCTTGTCCTTCACAACTTCATTCCTTCGAACAGCGAATGACAGATCCATTTTCTGCTTGATGAGAGCTCCATTTGGGGTTTTCTTTTTGATTTTGTTCACCATGAGCTGTCGAGCATCTTCAAGGCTGGAGTCATCCTGTCCAACTGGATAATCTGGTAAGTAATTGACTTCTCCTCTCTTTGGTTTCTTGATTCTCTTGTTAGGTGGAGTGGATTTTTCTGTGGAGTACCCTCTGGACGTTATCAGGGAAAGATGATACAGAGACTGTAGTAGCGTTCTCATCTCAACTGAAGGTTTGAGCAGTGAAAACGAGCCAGGTCCAAATGATGGCTGACTGCTTTCTGGTGGTTCACAGCAAATTAAGGCTACATTCCTGTAGTTCTGGCGTCACGGATATATTTTGAAAAATTTGTGCTTGCCCTCAAAGCGCATAGTCCAGACATCACACAGTGGACCAAATGCCTTAATAAGTTGAGGGTAATGTTCAGTGTAGTGGTGTTTGGTAAGTAATCTTAACTCTGGGAATGTAGACTGCAGTAGTTCTCTGTGTCACCACAACTTGTACTCAGGAAGTAGAGGAGTGTCTCTTCCAGTAAACCTGGGTGCAACTACTAACTCATTCTTTGACAAGCATGAGAACTTCCCTTTTCCCCGGAGATTATACTGACCAACAAGAAATGGAGGAGCCTAATTAGGCTGGTTCTCGCATGCACATTTCCCCCAATTGCTTGCCTTTTATTGGAAGCCTTTTGGCTGTGGCTGGTCAGTTTTGTCAGTAAAAAGAGTGTACCTGATAGCCTGATTCAGTGTTTCCTAGATTAAAATATCCACAAATCAGATCTGAAGAGCACAAGGACAACTCTTCCCAGGGACTATTCCCCTCCAGAAGATCATGCATGAGGTCAGGAGGGCAACGCTAACAACATCAAAGTGCTCCAGTTTTGCAGTCAAAGGGCACTCTTTTTCCTATATTCTACAGTTCTGGGTTTTCCTTCACTTCACTGCACTTGTCTTGTGCCTGTCTTTTGTCTCTGAGCTCAAAGGACCAGGGTGTACCTCTTGTTCCTGAGTGTCACTTCTGCTGCCATGCAGGAATCTTTGCCAGAACTTATCCAACAAAGCTCGTAGAATCCTGCCGGTGCGAGCACCTACACGGTAAAATGGAGTGTCAAAATTTCCAGAGTCAACCTTTTTTAACCTAGATGGAGTATTTACAACTATATGCAGAGCAAATCCACTCTAAGAGCAGGTTAAAAGTCGGTGTAAAATGCTGCGAACATGTACAATAGAAAATTTTACTCTACAGGTGATGATTACTGGCGCCAGTCTCGTGACATCTTGGGCGATCCTGCCAAGTCCAGTCTGAAGGTGAGGGCGGTCAGGTAAGTAACATTAACGTTCCGATGTTAGCGACATAGTTTAAGGATTGTTTCAACTAAACGCGGTTTTATAATTTCATGGAGAGTTTTTGTGAGGATAATTGTGAACATATACCCCTCTACTGGATATTACGATCAGTGCAACATACATTGCCTACATCTAACAGTTAATAAGTTAGGCATGTGCTCTTAAGTGCACCTTCAGTATGTAACTAACATGTTAACTATGTATTTATTCTGAATGTTGGCGAGATATTAATGCGCTGCTTGTGTTATAGTGGCGTTTACCTCACTGTTTATTAGCATGCTAATTGCTAATTAGCTTGAAGCATACGACCACGGCACAGCGGCAACTGCCATGGTGCCCTCGCGTGGCCTCAATTTCCGACAATATATGTCAGTTTGCCGTGTCAAAGTGGTGCCTAATGTGTGACAAAGCGCGCAGCGGTGGTGTAGCTTGCTCCGCTGAATAAAGTTGTAAAGTGGTGCTTTTGCATTATGTTTACAGTGGAGCAATGAGCACGCCGTCACGAGAAGTGAAATCTCTTGTCATACTACAGTCGGTTGGTGCAGAAGTTTCAAACTTTGTGAAAATATTAAGCATACGATCACCATAACCCAACCCGAATGAGGCGCATGGCACTCACGTACTGCTGAGTGAACTCTCGATCGTTAGCTCATCATAGTTTCTTCTCCGAGCTGTTCTGTATCGTTAAACAAAATAAAAAAACCACAACTCAGCATTTCACTACTGATTTAATTGGGACATTTTGCCCACTGACGTAAAGTCATTAAGCGACGGTACCGTTTGGAAGGCTGGCCTTAGAGAGACCACGGGTTCTCTCCGAGGGAGGGAGAGGAGGAGATGCCCGGCCAAGGCTCCATCCAACATGGACTAAAACACAGCCGCGGACAGTTCAGAAACTATTTGAAATGAGTTAAAAGGAATTTTATGTTTTATTTTTAATTCTATGAGAGGAACTGGACAATTTAAGCATGCCATTTCCCAATGAAATATGATTAAAAGGTCCTCTTATACTCATACTAAGCTAGAAACATTTAAGTCTTTCTGTACTACTACCCAATGGACTTGAAATGAACTATTTTGTCTTTGTCATAGACTGTTAGCTGGTACACCAGAATGATCCATTTAACTTAGATCCCCAACTATATATTCCCTCAAAATTATGTGAAACCAATTTAGTTAACTGACAACGTATAAGTTTGTTAATCTCAATTTGACTTATATTATCTTTATCTTATTGTTCTGATAATTGCAATCAAAGTGGATAATAGCTGGTAAGTAGGTTAATGTTATGGAACTATACATTAACTTGGTAAATGTTTAACAGCTTTTATTAGGTTGTCTTCCCTTTGTTTATTTTAATAGGATATACTCTCGTGTTGTTTGATGGGAGCAGAAGTATGTTAGGCTGTCTGACCCTAACATTCAACTTTCATGAAGAAGGTTAGTGGTATCAGGATAAACAAAATCACAACTTTCTTGGTTAATATTACCTAATTCATCTTAAAACCATTCCTTCTAAACTACCTGAGTGGCTAATTGTTTCTGCTGTGCCTTAAAATGGATGGGAATGACCTATTGATTTAAGTTTCATCTCAACAGGATTTTGTGAGGACATGACACTCACTCTACTTGGTTGATGTTTTGATTCTCATCATGAAATTGTCTTTCCAGTTTTATTTACAATTGGTATCCTTTTTTATTTTCATTTACTTCAGTGTGCTAAAATTTAACATCTGAAGAGCAGGCAGCCAGATTTGAAGGTGTTTGACCAATCCGACACAGGATTGATGGAAGTCTTTGAAGAAGAAATAGTGAAGGTCACTGGAACCTTCAAAGTCATACTGAGCAAAGAAAAAGACTTGGTAATCACTGACCATTCACATATGTGTTCATATTAAACTTTAACCCTTTGGGGTCTATGATCACGCCGGCGTGATCAGATCGCATGCGTCTTCTAAGCGGTGTAAAAAAAAAATGAGTCACCTAGAAGCTCTGCGTCAACTTTCCCTGATGCGGACCTGAAACTATCTCCTATTTTTATTGACGTTGATACACCCGCGTAAACCGGATAAAGATAGTTTAATTTGTACGACAAAAAAATAAATATCAGTAAATGGGGTGGGTGGGTGGGTGGGAGGAGGGCCTTGGGTGTTGCATTTCTTTCCATATCTATTACGTCATTACTTGTGATTTTACAAAGCGGAAAAAGTGTTAAAATCTGCTGATACTACTGTCATGATAATATAAACGGAGACATCAGACTGGGGTGGGGTGGGAGGGGTCAACGCGGGAGTTTCTTGTGGGAGTTGCGGCGGGAAGTTAGCGGAGAAGAGCGGAGTATTTTGAAGAAGAAGAGTGTTTGTAAAGCGACAGAAAGCAAAGAAGACAGAGTTTTGAGGCGAAATAGGCGGTCATTGGATGTCCATCAAGCCCTCAGGCTGTTTTTTGCGAAGGGCGATGGCGAAGGTGAAACTATTTCATCTTCATCGTCTGAGGAGGGCGGCGATGAGGATGAGGTGGCAAACCGTCTTTTTTTGTCGCAGCGATGTCACGATGATGAGAGGTAAGTCAAAGTAATCATGAATATTTGTAGCTTTTGTTTATTTACTGCTGCTATTGTAGCGTTATAAAACCGTCTGATATGTAAATAATGTGATATATATTTAGGTAGGTTTATGTATACAGAGCAGGGCTGAACTGATAAATAAAGAGAGCATTTTGTTTCCCCCTTTATCTGAACTCTGTACTCAATTCGAGGAGATGGATATACTGATTTTTCTAGTGTTTATTTTGCGTTTTATTTTTATGTTATCTATATTTATTTCTAGTTGTATATATTTATTTATTACTTATGAGTTTTCTTTTGTAAAATGAGCATTCACATTGCTGTAGGGAGCCAGAGAATTACAATTTTAGTGCCCACATTTGAATTCTATCCATCATGTGCATATGAACAATAATCTGAACAATCACAAATTTTTATTTGTGGGTTGTCATGTGTATGCAGATATGAGGATAGTGGACCCTCAACTGCAGGAGGCCTACCCAGAGAGGCGTGGTAGGAGTCAGGTGAGGTCAGATCTCCACAGGCTACGGGCCACTCCCTTCGCTTGGAGGCCCTATGGAGAACTGGAG
The DNA here is from genome assembly GCA_028641955.1 of Protonibea diacanthus. Lineage (NCBI taxonomy): Eukaryota > Metazoa > Chordata > Actinopteri > Sciaenidae > Protonibea > Protonibea diacanthus. Next base: position 23,795,216 of record CM053987.1, read on the forward strand.
GCGACCCTGGCGCTCTCCTGCAAATAGCGCTTCATGCCACGAACACCAGGAGCCCAGGTGGACACTCACACAGCCTATACACCTCTGGACCTGTTTCAGCTGTACTTCTCCCCAACCACAGTGCGAACACTCTGCACCAACACCAACAGCGCGTCTGGCAAGAGCAAAGAAATGGGGAAAAGTAAATGGGCTGATGCTGGGATTGAAGAGGGTCTAAGTTCTTGGGCTCCTCATTTATACATCTTTGGTGCCACTGCCAAGCATCACAGATTACTGGAAACAGAACACTATTACATCCGTGCCGTTTCAGCTACAGTGATGTGAGGACCCGTTCAGGGCTCTGCTTTTGGAACATCCATCAGTGGCCCAGACAGGGACAAAACAAATGATGAAGAAGAACGCAGAATACGACAAGCTGTTCCAGGATCAAACCCCTCATGTGACATCTCGGTGCCTGTCTGGCGCTTATCACCTGAAGAAATTGGCTGTGGATAGAATTGTAGCCACCAAAGCAAAAACTGGCATGACCCAGTACATGAAGGGACAAACCAACCAGGTGGGATCAAATTATTTGTGTTGGCTGACTCAAGTAATGGCTACACAGTAGATTTTAGCAGCGTTTACACAGGCAAACACACACACACACATTGCATGGCTCTCATATGATGCTGTGATCTCGCCTGATTCAGCCATCATACCTCGACACGGCTACCATGTTTACATGGACAGATTTTACACAAGCCCCAGTTGTTCCGTGACTTGGACAATTTGAAGTTTGGAGCCTGTGGAGCGTACAGGGGAGAACAGGAAGGGGTGTCCAAAAGGGAGAAAAATGCTCTCAACAAAAAATCAGAGAGGGAGTGCTGTGAGATGGATCAGGAGGGTCCCTGGTCTTTGTGAAATGGATGGACACACGGGGAGGTGTCTCTGTGCTCCTATCCATCAGCAGTTTCTGGAGAGGTGGTCAAGAGGAGGGTGAAGAGGAGAAAGATGGATGCTGGGCAGTGAAAAACATCCCCTGCCCCACCCAGTCATCGCCTACAACAGGGTATGGGTGGTGTTGACCTGTCCGACCAGCTGCTGCAGTACTACTCCACCCACACGCCAGAGCTGCGGCGCTGGTACCGCACCATGTTTTGCACCTTGTGGATATTGCCACCTGTACCTACCTTCTGCATTGTGACATTTAGCGCCTCAAAACAGAAGTGAGGCACATGTCCCTAAGGACTTCCAGACAGAACTGGTGTCCCAGCTGTGTGTGGGGTGGACAGGTTCGTGTCCACAAAGAGAAGGCCCGGGGACCACATCCCTGTTCCCATTGCCGTGGTAACAGATGCCAGCCTGAAAGCCACACTGCAAGGCCGCAGGAGGTTGTCTGCTGTCACCAGGTGGACAAAAAGAAACCTCACTCCCTGGAGGTGCCAGTCCTGTGTTAATGGCACTGTGTCTTGTTATTGGACAGAAACTGCTTTGCAGAGTGGCACAGATAAAAATGTAAAAAAATAAAATAAAATCCATTGTATATAGTTTGATATTATATTTGTGTATAAATTTAGTTACCTCAATTTGTATATAATAATTAAAATGTAATTTACCTCTTATTACCTTATATTACATTTGCACTATTTGAGACTTTGAGGGAGTACAAAGCACTGAATTGTAGCTTTTGTATAATTTTGCTCTTACTTTGTTTTGAAGACAAGCTAAAGCCTATAAATATACATGCTACTTTTTATGGTAAATATTTGTATAAGTATTACTTTATTTCAATTTTGCATTTATTTGTTCATGTTTGTAACCTATGTTTACTTTCCAAGTTCCCAAAACAGTTCATGGAGCATGTTTGTGTTTTTATTGTAATAAATAGTATATTTTCAGACTGGATTTGATCATTTTCTGTGTATTTTTGTACCCAGTCTGTTTATAAAGTAGGTCAAAGTGAAAAATAATTAGCAGAATCATATAGATAAAGTTATGCTGAAAAAATACAAGCATGGGTGTAGCAAACAATTTTTATGTAGTATGTAAGGCAAAATCAAAAGTATTAAAAAGCATTACGGAAATGGGCTCCAGACCCCAAAGGGTTAAGGTTGGGACATGAGTAATAACAGTTCCAGTCTGTTTTTGTTCATATTCTTTATACTGAATACCTCTCTATCATCATCATCATCATCATCATACTCAGCAGCATCTGAAAGATACTATCATTCTGAACTTCGATGTGTGACCCTCCTGAAGAAGTACCTGCTGTTGAAGAAAGCCAGCCTAAAAAGTCATGCTACATTAACTTTGAGGCGGCGGTGAGTAGTGGGCATTGTTAAGTCTAATCTGGATTTGTTCCATTTTGATGGGGAATGTTTTTTCAAACACATAGGTAAGAATCGAGACATGTAGCCTATAGAACCATTGTTAGTATTTGGATTATTGTTGGTGGAGTGACTATAATGATTGAATTCATACATTAGGACATCCCCCAAAAGTGTCAGAGTGTTGTATGTGCAGGGGATAGTTATCATTCCATATCTGGAGGACCCATATTCACAGCATGGATATGTAGAAGTAAAAAGGTCCTCACTACGTTAAGCTTACATGCGCCCTTTGTTGACAGTATAGTCATTCATGTGTATTTTAATTACATATGAGAACATTACTACGACCCAGAGAGTGGGTCCGGGTACCTTGCATGAGCGGTTGAAAAACCACATCAACGAAAAGTGCAGAGAAAGAGGTGTGTGCTGAGCAAATCTCCCAAAGTAGTTTACTTGTCAAGTTACATACAGGCTTGTCACAGTTATCAATAACTTGAATGATTACAATTATTATGCATAGCTATCATAATTGTTTACATTCATCGATTACAAAAACGCAGGATGAAACTATGAAATGTATATTTCCATCCCTTTTCCATTCCTTCCATCCATATTTCCATATTTATTTCCCACCATTTAAGGTTTGATTGGTCCTCTTTTAACATCATGTCATTCATTCGAACCAAAGTGTCTAAATATAGATGGTACACGTTAACAGACAGTTTAACGATGGTGTAGCTAGAAAAAGAAAAAAGAAAGAAAAGAAATGCAGTTGTTAGATCGGTTGAAATCCATTATTTAAAGAAGTGCTGCAAAAGACTGACAAACAGAAAAAAGATTAAAACAGTTAAACAAATCTTTGTATGGCAGTTATTAAGTAAAAAAGTTACATATGATGATATTAATGAATTGTGTAGGCAGGAGTAAATAAAATTGTCTTTACAATGCATTGCACACAGAGTTGGTGGGCAAGGTGTGTTCAACCCAGACCCTTCACTGCTGACAAAGTGTTATCTGATGAGGATGTGGAAGCAGCTATTGCGTTTTGAAACACTCTGCTAGTGAAGACACCATCAGTGAAGATCAAGCTACCTTTATTTGCTCGTCAGTCAATGGTCAACAGTGAGAAGAGAGCAGGGGATGTGTTCTTGGTCTTCCCAAGATTTCTAGACACACCTGGACTGGTAAGACTCCAGTTGTTCAAAATGAGAAAAGCTTCAAAATTAAGTTTCCTCAAAAACAGTCCACAAATGTGGACATCACACATGCAGTGTGTCTCATCACTCCTTTCTTTGCACTGTATTTTTGCATTATAGATAGAACAAGATTTCAGACTGCTGTTTGGGAGGCCACAACCAACAAATTCCTTGAAAAAGTGGCCCACTAATCTGAAAGAAAAGTGATAACAGAAAGCCATGGACTGGGTACTGACCACAGAGCTCTTGGATTTGTCTTGCAATGTGCGGAGTCAACTGCTGAAATTGAGAATGGTAAGACTGGGACTGTTTTTAACTGCTATTTTTTTGTAATTGCAATTTAATGTACATTTGGCATAAATATTTCACATTTCACACTTATCTTACATTTCTTATATATTACACCTTGTCTTTTGTTTGATTATTTCTGAAATAGGCACAAAGACATTTCACTGTGCATAGTACTATGTATAAAGATGTATCTGACAAAGAAAAATCTTATCTTGTCTTATCTTAATGCTAAGCTGATGTCTGTTGAAGTCTGTAGGCTGGGACAGTGACATGTCTCTGCTATCTTTTATACTCCATCTCCTACCACCATCTGCACACAGGGAAGGAGGCCGGAAGTGTCAGCATGTCTGAGCTGTAGAACACCTCATCAGATTCATAAAAGTATGCTTTGAACAGTTGTTAATATAGTCTTCATCACCTCAGTTTCACTGCACAGTGATCTGTTGTAAGTGGTTGGTCACTAAATGTGCTGTTATATGTTTGTTTGGTTTAGACTGGAAACAGTGTGGCAGCACCTGGATAACATCAGCCAAAGCAGCCAGCCCTACCTCCTTGCTCAGGGGCCTGCAAGAAGCAGCATTCACACCTTCTTTATTGTGATTGACAAGTATGCGCTTCCATGTAAGGCAACAGGTTCAGTGAGAGCCCTAGACCTTGAACTCACTTTAAGGCCATTCGTCTTTGGTACCTCTTACAGCTCTTCTTTGGCCAACTTTTTCACTTTGCCAAGCGACCATTTACAACATTGATGTTGGGGGGAAACAAGGAAACTCCCAAGAGTTGCAGAGCTGCGAGCAAGAATGGTGCACTAGTGTCAAATAATGAAGTGTTTTCTTTGTAGAAGGACCATGGAAGACCAAACAGCCTTAAAACACCTTAAAGGTAATTCATGGTCTCTGCACTGGCAAGGACTCTTCCGCCTTAAATGTGGCCAGTTGGATGTTCCACGTTCTTTTGGTAGCTTTTTCGGGCTTTAAGCTTATCTGAACAAGTGCCATGTAAGCGGTTCATTTGATTCTGTAGAAGAAGTGATTTTCACACACCAAAGTGTTGAGTGTAATCTACTGATGTTGACGTGTCGTCTGAACATTTGAGGCACAGTCACATATCTTCTTCCCTTTGTAAATAGTTGTGCAGCAGTAATTTCTACGGTTGCAAGGCAGCAGGTGTAAACCAAAGTGTAGTGAACTCTGTTGTGACGTCCATGGAAGAGATTGTTCAAGATATACAGCAGCATGCTAAAGAAACTCTCATTAAGCATGTATTTGGTGATGAGAAAGAAGCTGAAATGTGCAAGAAAGTTACAATACAAGAATACAAGCGATCAAATTTTTATCAGGCAAGTGGGAAGCAATTAGAACCCATTGAATGTGTAATTGGCTGAATTTGACACAGAGGAGAAATAAAAGACGGAACATATGATGGGGTTCAAAGATAGAATTCTTATGTTTCATTTATCTACATTGGGTCAATATTTAAAAGTCGGTATGTCGCTTGAAAAGAGTTGTAGGTCAGACACAGTGACTCAAGACTCCAGAGATATTCATGATGGATCTTTTTTACAGACTCACCCTCTGTTTTTTTAACTGAAAAGCACACAGTGCAGATGCAAATGTTCTATGATGACTTTGGGTTGCAAATCCTCTCGGTTCCAAGCCCAGGCATTCATAAATTAGGGTGCAATATATTTTACCTTAAACTTCTCTCCAAAATGGAAATTCTCTTTTGGCCAACATACACCTGTATTATTTCATACAAAATCTTAAGCGATATGGTTTAGTAAATTCTTACTCCTGTTGTTCAAGATATTGAGTTTTAGAGAATGATGGTATTGAGATTCACTATATGGTGAGGTCGTCCAAGTGGCAGTGTGGTACAGGTTACTGGTGATAATTTAGGCTTACATAGCTTGTTTGGTCTGGTCGAGTCCTTCAGTGCAAGGTACTGTTGCAGATTTTGTTTAACTGAAAAAGAGAACTTTCAAACAGAATTCTCTGAAGATTCTTCCAAAATAGTGTTGCGCACCAAAGGAAACCCACTGCTCACTGTCAAAAATGGCTGATAATCCATCTCTTCCTTATGTTTTTGGTGTAGAGGTCAGGATTCATTGAATTCATTGTCATATTTTCACACAGCTGAGAACTAACAGTTGATGCGTGCATGATATTTTGGAAGGGAGTGGTTAGTGCGGAGTGAAGCTCTTGTTTTTGTATTTTAAAAAGAACAACATGAACACTGGAGGAGCTGAATTTGAGAATGCAAAGTTTTGATTATGGATTTATGAGGAAAGAAACAATAGGCCTGTATCTGAATTTAGGTGGGGAGTCTAATGATCTGGGACTGAATGCAGTTCAGTCATGGTGCTTGTTGCGGAATGCACCACTCCTCTTTGGAGATTTGGTAACCTCTATGACCAACATTGGGGCTTCTTCTTTTATTACTACAAATAATGAACATTATATTTCTCATATTATCTCAAGATCTGTGTATATTTGAAACATTTGATTGTGGGAACACCACAAACTATTCAAGATGTTGTATCCCCAGAAAAAAACCTTTACCTTTACATTTTCTTATCCATTATCCTCGCATTATCCAGAAAATAGGACCTGTACTTCATAGTTGGTGCATCGCTGAAGGCAAGCACAATTTTCGAAACAGCTCAAGTCATTTAAAAATATCACCAAAACACTGGCCAAAAAACACCAGCATCATATGGTATATCTTTGGCGATCTTACAGCAACTTTTAGTCGGTTAGACATGGTCCTGAGGAAAATGGTGTCTTTGGAAATGGTAAAAGGAGGTTCTGAAATTGTCAGGCAGTGCAAATTGCCTTCCAGTGTTCAAGTTATGAAAGTGAATTGGGCTAAACACAATGGTTTTGTTTACCGCCCACATCTGGTTATTTGTGGCAAAGTTGAATCTGAAATGCCCGTCTTTTACCAGATTGAGTCAGTGCTGATAATACATGACAGAAATTGTTGCTGCTCACTTTGCCTATATTTACAGTTACCTTTAAAGAACATTACCACCATGCATATGAGGTAGCCAGGACAAAAAACAATTTTGTAGTCTTTCATGCTGACAGCCTGCATTATCAAGACCTTTTGACATGCAAATGTCATATGGAGGGAATGACACAGCTCTTTTTGTTGTTCCATATTGCTTTATCTGTTGAGCAATAAAGCACACTGTTACTGTCACCTTGTCTAAATATGTTTCAATTTGCTAGGTTTGCTCACACACACACACACACGTCTGTATGTATTATATATATATATATATATATATATATATATATATAAAACTAAAATCATCACCTAGATGTAAAAAAAAAATAACTGTATGGAAATAAAAATTAAATATTTTTGCACATTGGAGTGTCATTTTAACTCTATTAGGAGTAAAATTGGCTCTATAAATTGTAATCATATTACTCTGAATAGTGTGAATACACCTCAGTGTTAAACATTTTTACACATTTCATTGTTAATTTTGACACTAAATTGAGTAAAATTAACTCTGAAAAATTGACACTGGCCATAGAGTCAATTTAACTCTAATTTTGAGTGGGACCAAATGTTATCTGAAACGGAGTTAATTCCAACTGTCTTAGAGTTGAACTGACACTCTGTTTTTTACTGTGTAAGTTGTAAGCAGCTACATACAAAACCGTTCCTTTCACACTTGCGCCTAAGGCCTCTACGTAAACACTGTCTTTTTCTAGTGACATCAGATCATGTATAAGTGTGTCCAGCACTTTATCATAACCACATTCTTTTACAGTGGTTGTGTTGCATATAAGAGTAAGCTGGATAGAGTTGAGTGATGCTCTATGTTCTGCTGGCATATTGGCAAATACCCAGTACACAGCACACATCTTATGCTTCTTCTTCGATGTTCCTAATGGATTGGCGACTTCAAAGTCATCGATGTAGGCCTATAGCCCGTTGGCAATTGTGAACTCATCACAAGTTAGAAGGCCATTTTCTCTGCAGTATACTCCATCTACATGAGTTTTGTATTAATTTGGAACATGAATTTCTTCAGACATTGCTTTATTTAACACATCTGTCCTGCTCAGCAATTTCTGCAGCATTTGCTGTATGGGAACATATACAACCGATTTCCTATCTTTGTCAACTACATACTCTACAGATGCACACATACGATGCTCTCTTTTTTGTGGTTGCTAAGGAACCAACTTTGCAAAATGTTGTCATTATGTTGTTCTCTGAAACAGCACTGCTCACCTGTTTCACAATGGACTCATCTATCTCGGATCTATCATACTCCTTAAGAATCATTTTCACCTTATGATGCAGAAGTGGCACTGACAAATAATGTATATCACAAAGCTGTTTGATAACTTCGTGTACAGAGCGTTCAGGTATGTGGAGGATAGTCTGCATCTTTAAAAAAAAAAGTGCAGCCAAGTTGTGCTCTAACTGCTTTTCCAAATCATGAAGATTTATCTCACAAGCTTCTTCACTGACATCATCTGTCTCCCCCGTGTCTTCACTTGGCAATTGCTCATCTGCAACATCACTGTCTTTGTTTTCATCACTTATGTCAAAATTAACAATTTCTTTCTTGAACGTCTTCCAGTTGTCTTCTCTATGTGCTTTACTTTTATGTGCACTGGAAGTTGAATACACACTGCTCTCAAATCTACAGCCTGCATATGGACAGAGGTGGGTGAAAAATTCAGTTTCAGAGCAGGGCTCAATGAATTCACACAACTGACAGCAGAATTTGACAGCTTCATTTTCTCCCGGTTGTTCCTCATGAGTTATAGAGTGAACACGAGATATGTACGCTGTTGTGAAAGGACTTGAATGTGCAAACAAGGAAATGGTACTGTCCTTGTGTAACTTCCATGTTTTAACCAGTAGTGTTTAAATAGCTGTGCCCTCTTCCCAGTAATAAAACCACAATACTTCCACTTCCACTCCATCTTAAGCTAGCTGAAGTTGCATGAACTAAGGAAAAATTAGTTAGCTAACAGTGTAAAGCTTCTGAAAAAAAAAGCTTCAAAACTATTTGAAATTGGCTTGAACACAATAGCCAACAAGCTAACATTAGCTAAATAACAAAACCTTGAAGAGGCATGACAGCTAAGAGTGGGACAAACAGCAAACTAAAAAAGAATAAATCAAAAAATTAAAGCTAATTAGCTAACTAATAATGTGAACTAGTGTGCACCAACTTACCAGGATGTTTGCAGTTCTGTGGCTAGCTGCTTCACTGTCTCAGCTCAACTTTAGCTGTCTGAAAGCAACACAGTAAAATAGTTTCAGAGTCGAGCGGACATAGCATGTAGACATGAAGACTGCCTGTCGAGCAGTCTATTATGTGACCGAGTACCGTACCCGGACACCGCTGCGGACTCGAAATGTACCTAAAGCGGACAGTCGCCCGACACGTTGGCGCAAAGCTGACCGGGTGGACTCCGCATGCTCATGCTCGGTGTTACACAATAGAATCCACTTTAACAAGGCAGCTGGGATCTGCGTCAGCTTACCAGGACATTCTCTGGTCCGTGGTCTGTGGTTGCGCTAACGATAGGTAGATGGATAGGTGTCTGGCTCAGAATCATCAATGCCACTCTGGTTATAAACTAGATTTTTGGCGGTTGCATGGGGGACATCAGTGTGTTGCTTTTGGCAAAACTTGATGATATTGAGTTGTTTGAGCTCAGACACATAATTACAATAAGACAGGCCATTAAAAAGTACAGTTTACTCAGAATTCATAATTAATGTAAAGAAATGACACGTTTAAGTAATACAAACTCAGTTTGTTTGAGTAGAAGCTACTGATTGGACTTAAGAAAGGACATGAAAAAGTTCAGCTTAATCAGAATTAACAAGTAATGTCAATAAATTAGACACATTTAAGTAATATGAAATCTTTTTGTTTGATGAAAATGTTTGTTTGATAGGTAAACCTTGTATGGAGCTACATTAGGGTCAAACGTTTTATACTTAAAAAAATAGAATCTGAAACTGAAATGTCAAGTTTTGATCTTGAATTATGAAAAATACAGCAACGTATTCAAAATAAAAATAAGTGTACACATTTTTTTTTCACGGGATAAATACAATTAGGATAAACTGTGGTAATTCTTTTGAATAATTTATTTTCATTTTTCACTTTCATATTTTTCTTTCAGTTGCATGTTTTAGCTTTTCAGATTCAGATCTTATTTTTTACAGTTTAAAAAAAAAAAAATCAGTTTCCGATCTTTCTTTTTCAGTTTCAGTTTCCAGACTTTTGACCCAAATGTCGCGTGGGGGGCGTGGCAAGATCAAAACTTGAAATTTCAGTTTCAGATTTTATTTTTTCAGGTCCAAAAATTTTGACCCTAATGTAGCTCCATAGATTTGTATATTTATTGTCTATGAAGGTATAATTTTTAAACTTAGAATTACTGTTTTTGGTTTCTTTGGTTGACAGTGATGTTTTGACTAGCATATCCTTCAAGTTTTTATTACGTTTATGTGCAATAATGAGCTTGTGGGACTGTAAACTCAAAACCTGTTGTTGAGCCTTGTAAAAATGTTGTTTGAACTCCTTATGTAAAGGCATTAACTGATGTGATAATGCGACCATAAACAGAACAATATGTAAATCTAATGTTTTGTTTTTAATATAAGATCGAGTACCTTCAAACATTTTCGCGACCTCACTTTTAATATATCTAAGAAATCTAGTCGAATAGTCCTCTCCCTCTTAGGGTCGAGAATAAGATGGAGGTAGCCTCCTCAACATCTTCCTTTCTGGTACAAATTCGATGAAAATGAATTAACTGTGATTTAATGATTCCTTTAAAAGTGTGTCAATGATGATAGCTTTTATTATGTAGGACAGCATGCCTGTCTCCTTCCTTAAAATGTACTTTAGTAGCAATCTTTTTTATATTATCCCTATAATTATAAAAGAAAACTTGAGTGTCCAGGAATGGTAGCTTAAATTTATCTATGTTATATTTCACTGATATTTTTGAGTGATGACCATTTAGAATATAGAGAAACTGTTCAAAATCTTCCAAAAAACAATGCCAAATTCCAAATATGTCATCTAAATATCTGAGATATAATATTGTTTTTTTCAAACACTTTGAGAGAGCCGTATCTTCCCAATCTTTCATATATATATCAGCGTTCGCCGGGGAGTATTTTCTCCCCATTGCACAACCCGATAATTTCAAATAGTGTTTTCCATCAAATTCAAAGTCATTCATACAGGAGGGATCTGGATATTTTTGGAAAATGCTTGAAACAGCTTTTAATCCAAGTATGGTATCAATATTTGTATAAAGAGACTCAATATCAATTGTGAATATATAACTATTTATAGGGATAACTAAATTAAATAATTTATTTATAAATTCATAGGAATCTTTTATATTGCTAGGGTGTCTATGTGACAATGGATTTAAAAAATAATCTATGTATTTAGTTATATTATAAGATTCCGACTCACAGTCACTTACGATGGATTGGGATTAAGTGTGGCACCGACCAAGTATCCGGAGGCTTGTGTATTTTAGGAAGAAGATAAAATATACTTGTCTAGGTTCCAAAGGTTCCCTTAAATAGGTTTTTTGTTTGAGGGTAATAAAATTTTCCTTTCGTATTTCCAGGGCAACCTCTTGAATAGGAGGCTCCCAATTAGAGCTGCTTGTGAAGGATACTGGTTGTTTAATATTCGTAAGGTTCACAAAATAATCTATTAATTTAATTCTACGATGGTAGTTGTAGATATCTCTACGTAAGTCGTCCCTGCCTGTGTTTTGGGGGTCGGGATAAACGTTAGGCCGTGCTCCAGCAAAGAATAATCAAAACAATTTAAATATAAAGAACTCGATAAATTAGTGACATTAGATGAGGGGAGTGATACAATTAAATCATTCTCCCCTCCTACAAGTTTAATTGGCTCCTCCACGATACCAAGATCTGCTCAGCTTAATCTTTAGTCCAGTGCACCGGATCCTTTGGATTAACCCTGAAGTTTGTTTTGTCCATTCGTTTAAGATATGGCAGTTTCTGATAAATTTTCTTATTTAAGTCCGAAGTTAGCTGTTAGCTGGTTTTCCGGAAGTCAGTTTGAATAGTGTACTAAGGGGACATAAATATTCGCCTTAGGAAAAACTGTCTGGGCCGTGGAGTATAGCAATTGTATGTTCCACCAGATGGTACCTAATAATTACTCACGCAAACAGATATTCAACCCCGACAAAAGGACTACATTTATTACTTGAGGTTGCATAGGAAGGACAGGAAGGACATTTGAGTATTTAATCCTCTCATCTGAATTCTGAATTCTGTGCTCGTAGTTTGTGGCACGGACTGACTAACATCCGGTTGAGACAGTAAATTTGGTAAATCATCACCGTTACGATGGATCAGGACTTCAACTGTAAGTTTTTTTGTGGAAACACTGCATTGATTTTCAAGTGATATCGAGTTTTGAGGTTCAGATGTTTTTTCCACATTCATTATAGGCTCTAGAGTCTGGTCACCTTGTGTCTCACTTGAAGACGGCGCAACAGCACCCTCTGTTGGAATTTCAGAACCTATTGCATTATTAACCTCCAGTTGATCAGTCACCGAGCTCATGCTCACACAATGAATTATTAATTGATTAGGATTCGCTGCTTGGGGAAGAGGAGGATATTTCATCTGATTAAAATGTGTTTCTACTGGTGAAGTCCTGTTTGTCCTGTTAGTCTGGTGTTTGGAGGATCAAATTTCTACACGTATCTATAGAGCTTGAGGTAAGTTTGTGACGATATCTTCCTTTTGCCCAATTAACTGCTTTTTGAAAGCTCTGTTGGTCAAAAGTGTTCAAGTCCTCCAGTTTGTGACAGATGTACATTGTGACCCAAAAAAATCTGACTCCCCTCCTTTCTTCCTGTGTTAACACTAGTTAAAAAAAGTAAAGTTAAATTTTTCCTCATGGAATTTGTTTTCAAAAGCCAGTGCATATACAATAACCACCCCAGGCTATGCAGAATATATATAAACCCATAACATTTCATTCCCCACCTGTCACAACACGCAGGCTATCACTCGCACAGTGCATGCGTGTTCACGCGAAGGGGAGTCAGATTCTGACGGGGAGTCGGAAAATTACACAATACAACACAACACAAATCTGTCTGTCTGTCTGTCTGTCTGTCAAAACATCAGACACAAATCAAATTAACTGCATTCATGAAATAACCAAAGCCAGAACACAACAGGTAGAGCGTCAGAGTGAAAAGTTTCACGTTATAATGTGATCAGCTGGAGGGACACCAAGGGCTCCACGGGCCTGGCGTCATGCTGCGGCCTCCAATCAGACGCTCGGATCAGTCAAACCTCCACAGACAGCCTGAAATGTCTCTGAAGCAGAGACTATCCAGGTGGATTAACAGACTAGAGTGTATAGAAGAAGGCATATTTTGGCAGTTTTAACAGTTACTGTGATTATCTGTGATCATTAGACTGAGGACCGAATTAGTTATTTTTTTCTTTTCACTACAGGTTAAGAGACACTACCTGTAACTCTATTAGGCACATTTGGTTTAACTTTGGCTACATTGAGTGAATTTATGGAAGAAAATTGACCAATATATAGAAAACTATCATCCTTATCAGTTTCACCATAGTACAGATCTTACCGCTCTGCACCTCCCCTGGAACATCTTGATAATTAACACCCCACAGTTTATAATCAGGATCACTTTTCAATGGCTGTTTAGTGAAACACCACAGCTCCAGAGGTTCAGTCAAAGGTACAGCAGCTGTGACTGTTACCTTAAATGTCTCCAATGTCTTAATCAGAGCTTTATCATGCGTTGCCCATGACCATTTGCCTCGATAGAAAGTCAGGGGGTGAGCAATATAACATTGAAAACGTCATTTTCATCACATCTGTCAACTGGACACTCAAACATAACAGGGTTAAAAGTTTGGTTAGTTTGGGTAATAGGCAGTTTGGTTAGAGTGCAGGAAATACAAACAGACATTTGATTAATACAGAATTTCCTTTATTAAAAGGATGAATTGGTTCCTCCAATGGTTTTGGGAGCTGTTCAGACACCTGTAATGATAAAATTCAAAATGTCAGTTAATCTTTTTACATATTCAGTCAAACTCATCTGTCCAAAGCAGAGAAATTTTGTTTGGTGTCAGAGGTTGACTTGTCCCTGTGGTCTCCCCATTAACACCTCATGAGGACTCAGTCCTATATGTCCTTACACAAAAGTGGAAGATTAATGTTGGAATAAAACAAGATCAAAATAATTTTTTGCTGTGGAAATTTTCTGTCGAATCTAAAACCAAATGTGGAGGTTGCTTATAAACTGTCAGTCGCTGACCAACACACCCAAGACTGGAAGGCAACTATGAACAAAGCAATGGCTTTGCACAGGAATGAGGTTTTAGTCTCCATAAACCTGCCTACAGCCCAAAACAGATGATGCAGTATGCGCCACAGGAAGGTGGTCAACACAATAACAGAAACAAAGGTGGACCAAAACGTGGTAATTGTTAATAGGAGTGGTTGTCGCTGGAACAGACCCACTAACCAAAGCCAGGAACGAATAGCTACATATCTTCCTGCTCTTCCAGCCCCTCCTCCACTAGCTGCTGTCATGCAGCCCACATATTATGACCAAGCATGGAAAACATAGAGGGGTGGGACCAGAGCAGCCATTTCATATTCAGCTACAATGAATGAACTTTCTAATAATGCCACCGAAGATCCAGTAATGCACGTTCAGCTTAATGGAAGCACCATTGAACTTTTGGTAGATAGTGGAGCAAATATCTCTACTGTACAGATTACAGAGCAGATTACAGAGCACATCTACATGTGTGCACACCTACATCCAATTTTATTACCGCAGGAGGCGTTTCCAGAATTCCCATAGAAGAACCATGATCACAGAAAACGTATTTATTTATAAATAAATACAATAAAAAATAAAACTTTGAGGGCTCTGATGTGATGCATTCTTTTCTGATACCTGTTTAAACCTGATACCTGGTCTTTGTCCCACTAAAGGGAACGTTGCCCCTTTCTGTGTTTGTATAAAAGCTGATATTTTATTGACAGATTATATGTTTATTCTACTGTATTTTTATTGTATTCAAATATAGTGGACTGCTACGACGACCTAATTTCTATCTATAAAAAACACAAATAATGAAAAAGCTTTCAGTTTAACCACTACAGTCTGTTTGTACTGTTGATTATGTCCAGGTTTCAATTTGCTTTCCAATTTCACTTTCAACCATTCAGAAAAATAAAATAAAACTAAAACTTCCCGAGCATGTGAAACAAAGAGGCCTCATTGAAGTGCAGCATTTAACCCTTCTGAGCAGTATACACATTAAATTGCTGAGTTTTTAGTTACACAAGAACTATGAATAATATTGTGAATAATATTTGTTTGTTGGTTCACCAGAGATGTGCCATACCAGTCCAGCTATCCGACATACAGCAGGGATTGTTTAATGCTGTCATCACCGTGGCCGTTACTCGTGGCTGTGAGCTGTAACACCTTGGACATGGTGGCTCAGTGCCAGGCCTTGAGAGAAGCTGTACCAGCCTCTCAACACTAAAGAGTAACACACTTAAGTGAACACATTCAGTTATCACCGTCTACATTTGCCGCCTATTTCCACACAGTATGAACCTCCTTCTGAGTTGTCTGAGGTTCCATCCATTTGTCAGCTAAACATGAATTTTATGTGCGTTTTGCAAATCTAGCTCCATCACATAAAATCACACTCAAGCCTAATGCTAAGCTACCAATGACTGAATGTCAATTCACAACAATTACAATTACAATTACAATTTACAACAGCTTTGTGAGGCAAATTGTATTGTTCAGTCTCTATTGGATCAAAACGTGTTTGCAAACCGCCCCCATGAATGGCGGTTCATGCAGGACCTGCAAGTGATTAATAATATAGTGGTACCTGCAGCTCCAATTGTGCCTGACACCAATTCGATTTTAGCTTCTCTACCACCTAACTCCACACACTACACAGTCGTTGATCTAAGTTCTGCATTTTTCTCGATAACCGTTGCATCCAGATAGCCAGTATCTGTTTGCATTCACATTCAAAGGTAAACAGAACATTTGGTGATGTTTGTCGCAGGGTTGTATCGAGAGTCCCACGGTGTATGCAACGGTGGTAAAAAGAGACCTGCATGGACTCCACCTGCCAGAGGGCTCCACTCTCTTGCAGTACGCTGATGACCTTCCAATAGCTTCTCCATCAAAAGAAGCTAGAGACTGGCCAAGTGTGGTCACAGAGCGTCGCTGACAAAGTTGCAATTCTGCCGACCTGAGGTGACATATCTGGGTCATGTTTTGAAGGATGGACAGCGCCTTTTGTCACTGGAGAGGTGACATACCTCCCCCCACAACTAAGAAACAGATGTTGTCTTTTCTGGCAATGGCAATTACTGCAGACACTGGTTTTTTGAATATGCAACTATGGACACTGTTTTGCGAGCCGCCACAGTGCAGTCAGCTCCATCCGTGCTACAGTGGACTGAGAAAATGTACAAAGCCTTTCAAGATCTGAAAAAATTGCCCTCACGATGGCTCCAGCGTTGGGTTTTCCTGAGTATCATCAGCCGTTCCATCTGCATGTGCATGAGAGAGATGAGAGAGAGAGATGGCTTCATCACTGGCATTCTGGTACAAAAACATGGTTCTCATTGCCGTCCCGTTGCGTGCTACTCCTCTCGACTGACCCCTGTGGCTGCTAGTATGCCAAGTTGTCTAAGAGCAGTGGCCGCTGTTGGCATTTTAATTGACAAATCCCACATTGTACTGGCTCATGACTGTGTTGTACACATTCTACATGCAGTATTACACATTTGAATATCCACAACTCAAAACATGACGCAGCACGTCATTCAGATTATGAGGCAATATCCCCACATAACTTTAAAGAGCTCACCTCCATTGGTTGACACTGATGATGAGCATGATTGCATTGCCACTATTGACATGTACATCTACTGCAAACACCGACACCAAATTCTGATATGGTTTTTAATACTGGTGGTTCAGCTAGCAGACTATATGACAACATACACCTGGCTGGTTATGCAGTAGTAAATTAAAATGATTTAAATAAACTGGGAAGTTCAAATCAAATCAAATCAAATTTTATTTATATAGCCCAAAGTCACAAAACACAGTTTGCCTCAGAGGGCTTTACAATCTGTACAGGGAGTGACACCCTCTGTCCTTAGACCCTCGGTTCGAGTGAGGAAAAACTTGCCCACCAAAAAACCCTTTAACAGGGAAAAAAGGTGGAAGAAACCTCAGGAAGAGCCACAGAGGAGGGATCCCTCTCCCAGGACGGACAGACGTGCAATGTATGTCACGTGTACAGAACAAATCAACACAAACATATTGTACAAATACAATGAATGATAGAATGACAATGAAATACAATGAATGATAGAATGATTACAGTAGCAGTGGAACCTGTGATAGAGTTAGAGAGGCACAGATGCACAGCAGCAGCAAATCATTAACTGACTATAAACTGTAATGGAGATATGGTAGCAATAATGACAGTAATAACACATGTAGTAGACGTCAGCAGCAGACCACAGCAGCAGCCACGAGAACCTGCTGGATGAGAAAGCACAGAAACTCCAGGGAAGAAGTTTAGTTAGTAACATGCATTGACGGTAATGGTGATGGGGAGAGAGAGAGAGAGAGAGAGAGAGGGTTTTCAGTAAAGGGAGATGTGACTGCATCTTCAACCATTACCGTGCCTGGCTAGGCATAACCCAGAAAGAGACAGGCGGGGGGGTGGGGGGGAGTCCCCCAGTTGTAGAAGTTGTAGAAGTAGACTGAATTTTTTCAGTTTTCAGCTGTAGCCAAGTCATATCCCACAATTGCAATTTGTGAAACATGTTACAGATTATGTAACTTGACACCTGCTAAATATAAAAAATAATAATCATAATCATGTTTCCTAATGAATCTATCAATCAAGTTTAAATATTTGACAACACTGTTTTACAGGAGGATCCTCTAAACAGCTGTTCTATTGCTAGTTTTTGTCTTTTTAATATAATTCTCAATGTAGGAAGTCAAACTGATACTTTTGCCAAGTTTGTTTCAAGTTTTACTCTTTTAAATATCAACCATCTACAGAACTTTTCAGTAAGTTATTTTTCTACTCCTTCTGATTATTATCTGTGGCCACACACCAGTAAGTTACATGGCTTATTAAAAGAATCAAATTACAGCAGCAATTTTCATTAGTTTACTTTTAATATAAGTGATTTGGCCCATTTAAAATGAAAAAGACAAAAATCTTGTTATTCATGAGATGTGTAGTATGTTATATGTGAGAGTCCTACTTTGGCCATGGGAAGAGTCCTGCTTTGACCTAGGTGAGGTCCAGTTGTGGCCTGGCTTAGGGTCCTGTTCTGGAAAAAATGACACATATACACCTTTCAGACATAACATTTTGTTCACATTAAAACATTCACATTTTGCACAATGACATGTGCTCGTGATACAGTGTAAATTCCTGCAACTCTTTGTCTGTAAAACATCTAATTACTCCGATTTTTATTAGCATTTCTACTACCCATACATTATCTCGTAGTAACAGCATTTAATGATTAATATCCATAAATAAAAAATCTTAATAAATGTCACTAGAATATGCACAAATCTGGCTTAAATTTTACCTTATTTTTCACGTCTGTCCTTCTCACTTCTCCAATGGTTGTACACTTTGTCCAGGTTGATGGCTTCGTCTGCTTCTTAAAAGAACCGCATTCCTTTTTTACTTTGGCTTGGTGAGTGGATGTGTCGCTGCCTGTTCGTTTTGCCATGATAAGGGGTTAGCATTTGCATCTCTTAACTAGGCCGCACTGTTGTTAGCTAGCTAACCTGCACGGCGCATATAGGCATGGCACATATGCAAGCACTGTCAATGCTATGATTAGCTGCGCAGCATAAGTGAACCTTATCGTATCATAGGCTGGACACCTGTCACTCACTGAATTTTATTTTATGCGCTGCATAGATTTTCTTATGCGCTGAGAATGTGCGAGCAGTGCGCAATTGCGCAAGCGCGCAGCTTAGAGGGAACTCTGCTTCAGACTATAGTTGTTGTTTCACACATGTACTGTATGTGAGTTCTCACATGTAAACCTTTACAAACCAAGACTCAAAATGAAAACATAGCTCGTTGAAAAACTTATTGATAATGTCGCAACGTGACGTGTCCATGCTAGATAAGCAGCTAAACGTTAGCGCAGATGCTCCATGTTTTGATCCCACGCTGGGTGGGTCATTTCACTGTTATTGGTCATGTGGGCCCATACTGTAAAAAGTACTATTTGCTGTGTAGAGTGTGACAATCTGTCCAACACTTTTTCTCCTCCAATCTATACTGATCTTACAAGTGGCCTCAGTGAACTCTGAAAGACAGAAATCTGTCTTAACAACGGAGAACTTTCCATGTTCCAAGTCCATGTAGTTTGCCCACGAGCTCTCCTACATGTGCTGGCACGGGTTGCATATGGGCCAACACATGTTGGAAGAGGGGTGATAAATGATGTTATTTGATCAAAATGGTTTGCGCACTAGTAAATAGACTTTGTACATATGCAAAATTGTTAAGGCAATAAATATCTGTTAGTCATAACTGATTCTCAAAGTGAGTCGAGGGTTTCACGACAGGAAGAACAAGGAAAGAAGACACTGGAACAGTTCTTAAGTGTCTGCTAAAAGAGGTGAGCCCCAGGTTTGGGGTGCCACAGAATATAGATAGTGACAAAAATCCAGTTTTTGTATAAAAAATCATGCAGGATTTGTCAGAAATTTTAGGGTTCAAGTTGCAGTTGCATGTTCCGTATCACCCACAAAATTGTGGTCAAATTAAAAGAATGTACGCAATTATCAAAGAACAATTAAACAAAACAGTACTAACAAAAGGTCTGAAATGGCCTGATGCACTGCTTATTGTGCTGTACTCCATCCAAAGCGCACCAAGCGCAACAATAGGTATAAATTCAGGCGTAAACTATATTGTATTTTATTATACATTATTATTATCATTATACTATTTTATATATATATATATATTCACGGGAGTCAAAGATGTATCATTGTGACAAAATAAACAAAAGACAGTAAATAAACATACACAGCAGACAGACAGACTGCCGTCTCCTTTAAACATGGGACGGATAGTCACGTTAACTTGTGACCACACCTGGCTCTGTTCCTGCTAAAGTCTCTAATAAATCTCTAATACAAATACTGTATATATGTCCATATACGTCTATGGAGCCTGTCTGAGTAAACAAGTGTCACCACATGTATGTCCTTTGAATAGAAAAACAAAAGTAAGAAAACATACCAAAAAAATATACCAAAGATACTTAACACAGTTCACCACAAGCACCTTGAGACCTTGTCATAAAATACCATATACAGTACCCACATTCTGCCGTCTCTTTTAAACATAGGATAGATGGCTAGGTTAACTTGTGACCACACTTGGCTCTGTTATCATATGAGCCCTCTGTGCAAATTCCTGACAGGGTCTGGTGTGTCGTGTTGAAGCGCCTTTCATATACAACATACAGTCTCTCAAGTGTTTAATTGGACACAGCACTTGGCCTCTTATCCTGATTCCACCTGAGTGTGGCCAAAGTTTTTTGTGGGTGCAGTGAAGGAATACTCAGGTGGAATCTGTGTCCAATTAACCAACCACGAGAGAGAGAGAGAGAGAGAGAGAGAGAGAGAGAGAGAGAGAGAGAGAGAGAGAGAAACACCAGAGGTACACAATTAAAAGAAGAGCATCCAATTTTGTGCTGAAGGGTAAACTTGGCCATGGTAGTCACTTCAGCTACTCAGGCAAACAGGTGTTCCAAGACCTGCATTGCAGCAGTCTTGGAGCACACTGTGGAGTTGATAAGGCACAACATGCGATAATTAGCTGTGACTACAGGCCTGGCACAGAAGGAGATATCCGCAAATGGGTAAGTTAGAAGGGTCATCCAAACTGACCTTTTTGTACATGAATGCAATAACTAGAGCAATTCACATGTGGGCTGTGTCTTTTACTTGGTATTTTATGCATGACCAAAGGTCTATGATTTGAATATTATTTGACTTCAGACTGCACAGTGTCCTGACTGTCAGCCAAGTGGCCTAATTTAAAAGAAAAACAACACAACCCAATAGAGGTCAGATGATTTGTGCAGCTGTCTGTCTCATGCAGTGAAGTACATGCTACCTGCTTCTTATATCTAATCATTACCCTTTTTCCAGGTCACAGAGCCATTTGAACTTGCTGGCATGGACCTGATCAAACTGACCAAAATTGAGGGTGGTAATCAATACATCTGTGTGATAATTGATTATTTCAGTGGGCAGAGGCCTACCGTCTTAAGAGTAAGTGTGCAGAGGAGGTGACCAAGTGTATTCTAGAGTTTGTATACAAATTTGGTGCACCTCAGAGACTGCTTACAGACCAGGGGACAGAATTTAAAAACCAGGTAGAACAGTCAAGATAAACTATTTAATTCTGAGTAAGTTATTCTGTAAATGCTGACTTCTGTGCAAAATGGGATTTAAAGTCAATGCCAGACTCTGAGTCCCTCAGCATTAAGAGAAGCTTCTGTGCACCATACCATCCCCAGACTAATGGCTTGGTGGAGAAACTTAATGGCACCATCCAGAGGTAAGTTACATAGTGTCCATCTGCCAGATCCTACACACTGACATGAATGCTGTAGACTTAATTGGTGAAGGGGAATGGAAACCGATACGGGAACTGTTTCAAACTGACACTGATGCGTCAAACTGTGTTTATACGGAAGCACATCTGTCAACGGGATGCATCTGCCAAAAGAATCTCTAATCTTTTCCAGTTCACAATCATCAACAACTATGGAGCTGCCTCAGGGAAAAAGAAGGTTTCTGCTGTATGGGACCATTTTGATGTCATATCGGAAAATAAGGTATTTGTTTTAATTTCTTTGTTGTTTCATCCTGTTCCTCTCAGAGTTTCCACTTTATCTATCTGAATTCAAATTCATTTCAAAGTCTCTTAGTTTACTGTTCATATTATTTTCTGCAGGTTAAATGTCGCATTTGTTCGACTGAACTGTCTTACTTAAATAAATCCACCTCCTCAATGCTGAGGCATTATACAGCCAAGCATGAGAATGAAGTCCCAGATACACCCAGGATAACCTCAGGTATACAGCCATTCTACAACTTACCCACAGTTGCTTTTTTGATCATTTATTTGTATTAATTTATTCTTTACTGCATTTTTAACCATCAAGCTTCCAGGAAGCAGATACTGATACTTGAGCCCTCATATGTTTTGCCAACCAGAAAGGTTTGTTATCTAAAGTAGTAGTTGATATATCCAAATGTATTTAATCTTTGATTCAAATATGTTGATTTGATTTTGGTTTGACTTGGTGTAATTTTCAGACCATCAAACAAATGTTGGCCAAAAAGTACAAGGAGGAACGGGAACGAGTGAAAATGGAAGTACAGCAAGCTGTGGCAGTGAGTATACCAGCAGACATGTGGACATCTGTGAACATGGAGGCTTACTTGGCTCTTACCTGTCACTACATTAATGAGAATTTGCAGTTGTGTACATCTGTGTTGGGAGTGCAATACTTTCCATAAAATCACACTGCTGACAATTTGGCCCGAGTCAAAAGGGGCATGTGGAGGACTGGGCCATAACCAATAAAGTGAAGTGTCTTGTGACCGACGCAGCACCAAACATGATTGCATCGCATCCACTAGACAGTTCCAAATTCGCACTCAATTTGCATTGCACATAGTTCCAAATTTATTAGTTAGAAAATCATGATCAGATCCCACACTTACATCCATCAGACACAAAGCTAGGCACATTGTTACTCTGTGATCAAGCACTACAGCCAAGGAGAAGCTTGCTCAAGTGCAGCAACAGATGGGACGACCAACCCTGAAACTTATCAATGAGGTGCCAACATGCTGGAACAGCACATATGAAATGCTGTCAAGGCTACATGATGAGAGGGAACCAGTGTGGGTATTCTCTGGCCTCTCTAAAAACAGATTTGACTCACTTACAGCTGATGAGTATACCAACACAGGAGAAGCACTTCTGTGCTTGCTCCCTTTCCATCGCTGCGGAGTTGTCTGAAGAGAGGCGAGTGTCAGGGTCAAAGGTCATCCCGATGATGAAAATGCTCTATCTTGCACTAGAGCTGCAATGCTTCAACCTTGCACACACAGGCAGCCATACACCTACATGAACAACAACCTCCGGCCGGGCCGAAGGTCACAGATACTGCTTCCCCAATCTGGAGTCATTAAGTGTGCTGACCCTACAACACACTTCTAGACCCCTAGATTTAAATCACTCGGGTTCCGTGAAAGCCCTCCAAGTGCAATGAGGCCATTGCTAGGATCAGGTCAGAATGTGCGCTCTGTAATTGACGCACAGAGCCTCCCAGCCAGGACTGTCTTCAGAACAGCTGCCTGCACCTACTCTGTGTATGTTATTCAGCATTATTTGTTGTTGTTGCTTGGAAATCATGTATCAAAATGCCAATTTGTTTTTTAAATACCTTTGCAACACCTAGACAATGAAGTGGGTAGCAGACCAAAAGTGCCAACTGATGCCATCCAGAGGTCCAGAGATACCTGGCAGAGGGGGCAATATTCCCAGGTCACAGGATCCTTTGAGATACTGGGACAACCGGCTAACATACCCAAACCTCTTTCCACCTGACCTTACATTTTCTCTGCACTCCAGCCTCATCTGTGCTATGAGCTGGTAGCCAAATAGCTGGAGGTTGCATCAAAACGAATAGACTAAATTTCTGTGAACACTGGGGAAAAAAATCCCAGTCCACAAGCATCCTCATTCACATAAACGACTTAGATTTTCACGTTATGATACGTGAAATTATACGATTATGTATTGACTGTATCAAAAAATAGCAAGGATATTTTAAATTTAAATGAAGATATGAAATGATACAATATAAAGTACAATGATCAAATTATATTATTCTATACACTTGGTCATCAAATCAGTGTCAGTTGAGTCTGTCAACTAGGTTGTTTGTAGGGATCTTTAAGGTCCAGCAGGAGTCAGTATTCAGTGACAGTATCAACACAGTTTGGCAATGTGTCGAACGCTTCATGACGCTCATCTACCCATCACTAATGGCCATGTCGCGGCTGAACTGGCAAGATAGGAGGCTTGAGACAGGAGTTGTGTTGAACCAACCAGGTGTTCATTCACCAACATTTAAATAGACATACAGACTCGATCATGGACACAGACTGTGGACCAGCACACAGTGGAGCAGCAGGAACAGCAACAACATCATGCAACAAACATGTTCTTCTTTCTTCTTTTTTGTTGTTTAACAGCAGTCGCATCCTTAATGCTGCATATACTGCCTCTTCTTTACTTTACTTCTTTCCTACTTGCCCTTATTATTATTATTTTTAAATTCTTTTATTAATCCAGTTACAACAAGGTACTCATAATGATTCCCTTCCTTCCTAGATTTCCACACTTATTATTTCGAGACTACTCTCCACTGTTCCTGCTCTCTCGCAATCTGCAATCATCTTCCTTTCATATAGTACAACAATCAACCATCACATGCTCCACTACACCACCAGTTGATGTTTCTAATATGTTGAGTGTTATTCAGTTTAATGTGTTCTGGCCCTTAATTCCACTCATGTGACCACCTGCTCTGCTCTGCTACTCCAACAACACCCTACATCTCCTACACGCTTTGTAATTTATATAAATGTTCTTCCCTGGTTCTTCCAAAGTGTTGTTTCCATTGATTAATTATGCCCTTCCATATTAAATTTTTCCTTCTGCTTTTTTGATAATTTATTTTCATTTCCACTCTCCTCTTTCTTTTTACTGCCCCCTTTGCAAGTTTATCTGCTTTTTCATTCCCTTTGTATCCCTGAGTGAGCTGGCACCCACATGAACGTTATTTTCTCCTGTTGTGTTACTCTGGATGTTTTAACAGTATTTCTATAATATTTCCTGGTGTTCATTGCCTGTTTTAATGCTTAAGAGTGCTGAAACTGAATCACTAAGCATATGGATTATCTTCCATCCACCCTGTCCTTCCACTCCATTCTATTGTCATTGTAATAGCTCCACCGCATATATACTTAAAGATCTGACGCTCTTTTGATATTGTGATATGCTTGCTGGGAACCACCACTGCTGCGCGCCTTGTTGTTCTGTTTCTGATTCTTTGATCCATCTGTGTATATGTATACATATTCTCCATAAATCACTTATAGTTATAAACTGCAACAAAAAACCACTGATTATTTATCTGATATTCTATATCAGATCTACGCCATCTTAACTTCAATAATATCTTCCAAACTTTGTTATATCTTCATGTGTCCTTTAGATTAACCCCAGTAATTAGCTGCTTTCTCTCGTTTACAATGGCATTTCTCCTTCTTCCACCTGAAGGGAGCATACTGGAGCCATTTTCATTGCTCCTAGGCAAGTTCTTAATGCTCGAGCTTGAATGACGCTATCTGTGAGGAGCTGCTGACCTCGTACCCCACTACCGCATTTCCATTCTAGACCTAATTAGTGCTATATATATATATATTTTAACAATGTAAAATCAGCTCCCCAATTCTAACCCAGCCAGACACCCATAATATCTAGTACTCCCTTACTTTTTTCACTATTCCCTTCATACACTTTCCAGGTTAGTCTAGAATCAAAAATCAATCCCAAGAATCGATGCTGCTTACTCTTTCCAAGTTCCTTCCATATAAATTCTGTTTTATTTTCACTGATTTCTTTTTGAAAAGAACATTACTTGCATTTTTTCCACTGAAAATTTGAAACCACATTCTGCTCCCCATTTTTCCACTTGATCTATCCCTTCCTGTAATTTCCCCTGTATACCATTTCTACTAATACAACTCTCTGAAATTCGTAGACCAATTTTCACCTGGATGACTCCTTTCCCTTAGAAAATCTATAACCCAGTTAAATAAGTTTCTCAATTCCCATATGGTGCATCTTAACTTCAGTAGGCCCTCTCTCTACAAATATGTCATATGCTTTTTCAACATCAAAGAATAATTGAACAGCCACTGTTTCTTTATTTACCTGTGCTCTGATGTCATCTTCTAGACACAATACTGGATCCATTGTACTTCGACCTTTCTAACCACTCTTGATATTTAGTCACTAGTCCCCTTTTTCATTTCAGTACGTGAGTCTCTCGTTAATCATTCCTTCCATTATTTTACCTATGTGTGATGTAAGTACATGGGTCTGTAGTTTATTATTACCGGATCTTTCCTAGGCTTCCTGATGGGGATGATTATTGCCTTCTTCCAAATTCATGGGACTTTACCCTCCTTCCAGACTTTATTGTATAATGTTAATATTTTCATTAATCCCCTCTCTTCACTTAGATGTTTAATATAATACAACATATTATCTTTTTAACACTCCTGTTTCATTTCTAGTTTTCTCCTACCATGTCTTCTCCTCCTCTGTTAAATTGTTTGAGCTGTGCACTGCAACAGCTGGCCTTAACCATTAACTCTGCCTTTCTTTATTGGTTACAGCCACTTCATCTCCAGAACCTGACCTGCAATTCTGCCACCTATTTTCCTTCAACAACATTCCCCATACTTCTCCTATCTTAGTAGCTCCCAATCGACTCCAGACCCAAAACTTCCTCCAATACGACTCTCTTTGCTTGTCTTATTGTTTTCTCTTGCCACTGCTTGTGCTTGTTTCAGGCTTTGGATTAGAGATAAGGAAATTATGGTATGTTTTAACTAACTTAAATGCGTTGTTTCTTCTCTTTACTGCTTGCTTGCATTTTTCATACAAACACATGTGGTGCAACTGGCAGCTTTAAATACCCCTCTGCTGCTACCAACCAAGACCTTAGGGGATTCTGCCTCCCATTACACATCCACATCACAAACAATAGACAAACCTTAAAATACATTTACCCTCTACTATAACATCAGTCAAACTTGGATCTTCTTCAGTTTCTAAACACTATGACAACATCAATTAAAAACCCCATGAACTGATTCAGGTGCACTCCCCCTATACCAGCTGCCCATGGTGTATGACCCGAACCTTTAAATACTGCCAAGTGAATGTGGGGACTCTTGGCTGAACACCCTAGAGAGGAGACATAGGTGAGGCACTTGCACATACACACATACTTCATTTATCACATGGCACAGTCACATCACATTTTATCAAGTACCTTTAGCTGCCTATTATCACAAAGTTTCAGGTTACCACTAACTAAATGTTTCTTTTGCAGGCCTGACTCCACTCATTCCCGCTGAGGCAACACAGGGCTGCACACACACACACATTGTTAACAATACACACATTCAATAAAACATTTGCTAATTTGTTTGTGCCTCATTCTTAAAACATGTTAACTCATTGTGATGTCAACAAACAAATGTGGCATAGTGAAGACTCTTCCTTACATTCAGTCATTTGCTTTTCTTTCAAATGTTCCCTCATACGCATGATGCCATTCATCCATTCACACAAAAGAGGAGTGGAACGGAAACACAACCATCCTTTCAGTCTACCGACGATTCCAGCTGTATTTGTGGAGAAAACTTCACCTTAAATTGTGATGCCTGGTCAGATGTGTGTTTGTTTTAGCATACCCTTATCAATGACAGGTTGGCCATCTAATTTCACACTGGCTGTCGATTTTGGTGAAAATATTTGCTGTTGACTCAGCTTTGCTGAGTTATTTTTGTCTGCTGGACAGATGGTTACCCATTTTTTGCTTTAAGATATTACACAAAGATTTCAGTCCATAGTACAGCAGCATCAGTCTCTTTCTACAGCAGTGGTCTGAGGTGAAAGGACGAAACTCAGTTCTTTTCGCCTCAGTGTATACACTTAAAATCAGCGCTCACAGGACACAGAGCAGATGATCCCGATCTTGATTTAAACGTATGAGTACGCTTAAACTCCCTGAAAACATCTTTTCTATAGTTGAAACCTCAGGTGGGTCTCTGTGCAGAGTGCAGCCCAAACTGCCACTCAGCTGACGAGTGGCAATGCCCAACCTGCCCCCCTTCAGGTCCACACTGTACACTGCCCTGTAGTTAATTTTTGTTACAGCTCCTATTTTTATTATTTCCTTTTTACACCATTGTCACTTTGATTTCTCATTTAAACTCAATGTGCCAATTGAACATCTAACTGCTGTTGGTACACACATGTTCCAAACAACGCCAGAGGTTTCAGCCAGGACATTGTCCTCAAGACACTGAAGTTCTGACCCCTGTGGGTCTTAGATGTTTTTATATTCCAGGCAAATTAAATAAGCACATAGTTTTTGTTTTTTTTGTTGGTTTTATGGTTTTATCAAACGCAGACATGGTAAGGCATAGTAATAAACTTTGCACTTACGTCTTTGTTCTGTTGAAATCCTGTTCGTGGACGCCAATTATTGTGAGAAATTGCTTGTCAAAGGTCAATGGTGAGGCCAGGAAGGAAGAAAGTGTTCAGGCCTCTGGATGTCTTATGCTGTATTATTTTATTGACTCTGGCTAAGGAGAATTAGAGACACTCTCATAATGCATCAGAAGTGCCTGAGTCGGTCTCACATTCTGCCCAACTCATGCTGGTGGATAGACTTTAAACCCCAAGATAACATCACAAATACTAGTAGCCCAGAATTAAAGAGAATGTTTACAAGGACGGTGTCATTGTCAGCATATTCTAGTCTGGAGACACAGATGTCTGTTTATGCAGATTTGAAATGTCAACCAGCAAGCTATCTATTATGTCTAAGCATGCAGCACCAGAGTTCTTTGACCTTGGCCACCACAGTGCTGAGATAGACTGGCACCTACTGTTCTCAACTAAAGCCAAACAACTAATACCACTGAGGACCTAAGGCCTACACGTGACCTTTGTGAAACTCCAAGGATAGAAAATTTCCATAACAGAGATGATTAGCACACTCCAGCTCACTATCACTCTCCCTTTAACAGTAGTGTGCTAACTGAGGGAAGAGAGGAGTAGGAACAGGAAGAC
Source organism: Protonibea diacanthus (assembly GCA_028641955.1). NCBI lineage: Eukaryota > Metazoa > Chordata > Actinopteri > Sciaenidae > Protonibea > Protonibea diacanthus. The sequence continues at coordinate 23,824,164 of CM053987.1, forward strand.
ACACGACCAGATGGCAGTGAGGTGAAGAGAAGAAACAGTGTTTCAGACATTAGACAGGATTATTTTCAAGGAGATGAGTATATGCTGTAAAAAGATTCAACAGCAAAGGTAAGTATTATATAGGTTGTGTACACACACACACCAACACAAACATACACAAACACATACACAGTATACTCAGCAGCACACACACTTACTGGACACACACACATTACGCTCAGCAGCACACGTATTTACTTCATACATAGACAGCATAGTAAGATGCATACTCTTGTAGTACACATATTTACTGCACACAGCATTAAGACACTCACCGCTTTGAGCTTAATTCCCCTGTGTTAGCCACTGCATCACATGGCAACGAGCATTATGGACAAGCACAAACTAAAAGGAAAAGCCAGTACTGCCCCTATTTTGATCTCCGCCGCTGTTCTTCACTGACACAGCTTCTTCCTCAAACTTCCCAATAAACGTTGCCTGCACTTCATGGATGGGTGAGACATTTGACTTATTCCCATAGCCTAGAAAAAGACCAGCGCCAACTCAGAGCAAAGTCTGGAAGTTGCAGCCAATGTGGCTAAATGGTCTAAAATGAGTCTCAGCCAGCTGACCTTAAAATCAGCTGCAAATGTTGTCTTTGTTTCTGCAACTCCATTTGTTCATCATAGGCTCCTAGTAATGTTACAGAACAATTATTTGGATTATTTAGACGCAGCAACCCAAAACTAGAGAACGCGGCAGAGTGGCACATGAAGTACAAAGCATAACTGAGAGGTCGATGGCTCAAACCTTCCTCTGCTATTTTCAGGTGTCTTCATTGGAAAAGCAAGGCATTTTCTAAGCAAGGCTCTTTCTATCAGACCCCAATTGCATTCAAGTCTGTGTCTTGGTGCCATGACCAATACCAGTAAATGTTACTGCTCTATGAATACCTCTTCTCTCAGAAGAGCTAGTCTGCAGTTGTGTCTTTGGTGCCATTGTAGATGCCATGAATTAATCTCCAGCAAATGTTGCTGTCGCATGCCTTTGTTTTTCACGTAACTCCTTTGGGTCTCTGGACACTTTTTCAGACCTGCACTGATGATTCTTTGAAGGATTAGGGAAAAGTCAGTAGAACGAAGTTCACTGCAAAGTCTTTAGTTTGGATCTTGTGTTTGTCAAGTAAAATGTATTCTGTTTTTAGTGCTTAAGAAAAGCAGTTGGCAGTATGGTTCTCCTGTGTCTGCCCCCCTTGACTTAACTAATACTCCAGGTATCATTACAGCTCAGTCCTTGACTTGTAAACCATAGACGCTGGAGGAAAACCTGAAAACAGTGTGGCATCCTGCCTACCTGACTTTCTGACAGACTGCAAAAACAAGGGATGTCTGTGCGTTTTCAGGTAGTGTGGCCAAGTGGTCTATGGTGCTGGATTAAGGCTCCAGTCTCTCGGGAGGCATGGGTCAGAAGGATGCCCCGGCTGCTGTTCTTCAATGACACAGCTTCTCCTCAAGCTTTTCACGAACGTAGCCTGCACAACTAGATTTTGGAGGAAGTTAAACAACTGCCATTAATGGCCCTCAATGGATGGATGTGATGTGGATGTGTTTGGTCCTTTATACACTATGGAATAAAGTCAAAGGCCAACTCAGAGCAAAGTCTGGAAGTTGCTATGCGTAACGTGTGTGTGCAAGGTGTGAGTGGACGAGAAAGAGAGTGTGGATGTGTGTGTGGATGGAGGAGCTGAAGGTAAGCAAAGGAGTTTAGGAAGGGTTTTAAATTCTATTCTTGATTTTACAGGTAGCGAAACATGTCAGTACACATGCAACACCATTCTGAATCAACTGCAAAGTCCTAGGAGACTTATTGGAACAGCCTGATAACGAGGAGTTACAATAATTGAAACTAGAAGTAACAAATGCGTGGACTAGTTTTACTGCATCTGCTTGAGACACGACTAACTTTGATGTAAATGGAGGATTCATCAACATGTCCAACATGAGATCAATCTGAAAAATAAGACGTGTGTGTGTGTGTGTGTGTGTGTGTGTGTGTGTGTGTGTGTGTGTGTGTGTGTGAGAGAGAGAGAGAGAGAGAGAGAGAGAGAGAGAGAGAGAGATACATGCAATATACATCAAAGCATTCTGTAGAACCTTCCATACCTTTGTGACATCATCATTCTAGAACCTTGTCAGAACCTTATATTACAGGCTGCAGTGAGTGAACACAGTCAGACAGCTTCAGCTTCAATAGCAGATGGGCAAGATTCAAGAAGGTAAGTATTACATGCCTTGTGTACACACACATGCACACACACACCTCTGAATCTTGCTTTGCAAACTGATGTTAAAGTGAAACTGAAAGCTCCTTTTTGTGGAGCATTGCCAGCAAACTGCATGTATACTCATTCCTTTATGTTAACTTACTTGCAGTGAAGTTGATTGTGAATTCTTATAAACATGAAGGTCTGAGATGAGAAAAAGTATATGTGAAACATGACAGCCATTCTACACTCATTCCAGTTCAACAGTAAAATGAATTCATGTAACCATCACTACAAATGAAGGAAAAATGGAGAACATTTAGAGTTTATGATTTTTGATTTATTTTTATTGCACAGAATATGTTGTGGCAGAGGAAGGAAACCCTGGTTCCCTAAAATGTAGATCAGTTAAAGACCAATCAATCTTCACATTCATAATTCTTCATTTTTATCTGGGTCCCCATTCACTGCTCTAAGATAGCAGCTACTCTTCCTGAGGTCCACACAACAAAAACATGATGTAAGACATGATATAAAACAGACATATCCACATATGAAAAACAATGGCGGTTCTTTCACTTCTAATTTGAAAGATAATTCTTTTAATTTTTTCCTACATACAAGACATGATGCACGTTCTCTCTTTCTTCTTACTCAGCTTTTACAGACAGTGGTGATGTAAACACATCTCGAACAACAAGTTTGCATCTGTATTAAAAGTCAAATAGAATAAAGGAATTCTGTTCTTGACATCTGGATTTAAAGAATTTGAAAGAGACCAATCTCTTAGACATGGACATGTAAAATTAATAAAAATAACAAACGAGTAACACTGGAAATGGAAAGTAGCTTAACAAGAAATGCAGGCATTAGCTGTTTATCTTATTAACAAAATTAATGCTACATCCATGATAATAAGTACATAACGTTATCATATAAAGTACATACATACAATGATGTAAGTAATACCTGGGGAATCCTTTATGAAGGGATAATGTTTGGTTTATCACATGTTTTATTGCTACATGACTCAAACTTTTAAGATTTAAAGATACAGACTGCACAGCTTCTCCTGACCAACAGTCACTGTACAGTTACAGCACAGCATGATACACATATTAAGTTACACAGAAGTTTTGTCCAAAATTACTTCCTATTTGCGACATGGTGCACAATATTTGAAGGTGTAACATACAATATTTCATCATGTTATTTTGATATCTCTCTTTTGTTCATTGTGCCCTCAGAGGTTTATCAAACTAACCAGTTGTGGGTTAATTCATGTTTAGAATGCTGTTTTTGTTTTTGAAATGAAATGAAATCTCAGTGTGAAGTGTATACAGTAATGAAGTAGTGCAGTATCTCTGTGTGCACACTGCTGTTATCAAAGCTGATATTTACAGTGACTATTTTAAACTGTTTCCACTGATTTGTGTCTGAAGTTTCCTGCTGGATTCCTTACATAACTATCGATGTGCCCCGTCGACATTAAGAGCAAAGTATTCTGGATCGTAGAAGTCTTGATCCCCTGATGTGAACCTCACCGCCCACTGGTCCCACTCTTTGTTTCTCTCTGTACACTGGGTGTATGAAACAACAACATTCCGCAGATCTGGAGAAGTAACACTTTCCACCATCCTGGAGAACTGCTCCACCAGCCGTGGATCGACTGTTGGAGGGCGGCTGGACCTCATCTTCACTACAATGAAAATTGGAATCACAGATAGGACACACGGTTAACTCTCATTAATTCTGTGTAGTAAATCATGAATTATCTTCCGAATTAAATCTGAATGCAATTGGTTAGATTAAACTACAGTGTCACAGCTCTAACACAGTGTCATGTGAACTAACAACTAATTTCATAGCCCTTTTTTAAATTGACTGCTTAGACTATTATTCTGTATTTAGTTGTTTGATAATTCACAAGAATTTATGCTTTTTAATATCAACATAAAAAAACAGTCTCAGGCGCACATATGTACAAAATGTTAAAGCCAATATCTAAACTGAATCCTGCAGATTTAAAAAATCCAATCATAGACTGTTTCTGTCTTCTAAATTTGTCAGTTTATTAGTGTATAGAAGTACACTGCAGACCGGAGAGTCTGTTTACAATGACAGCCAGAGTCAGCTGACTTGTACAATGGGTTCAACATATGTAGAGCAGACAGTGTCATCCATGTGTCTGCTGGGAGAAATGATCTCAAACATAGTACCTGTGGAATATCTTATATAAGACAGACATGATGAATCTGCAAAAATCTAATGTCAGTCGATACATTGGCTTGACCAATCTCTACTCGTAGAAATGAGTTTATTAACTTGTGATTAATAAAAACTCTTACCACATTTAAGCAGAAATATGGTTCCACAGCATATAACGGTGATTATTACCACGATGGAGCAGAATCCAAGGGTTCTTGTCAGAATTATCCAGTTGACACTTGACTTGTTATATAGGTGTCTGCCGTCAAGAGTGTTCCCATCTGCAATGAAAGAAGATCTGAAAAACTCATTCTGTCCACCAAAGTTATGTTCTTTCTGTTCATTCTTCCATTAGGAGAGATCAGACTTAAAATATCAGGAGCTTTGATTCAAAAGGTTCTGTCAGTCCTCATCTTTCACTATCATCCATTACAGTCTATTATATCTATTACAGTAAACTAAGAGTATAAGAAACACTAATTCAACAGATTTCTAAAATCCAAAAAGGTCTCACCCCAAAAGACAGTGAAGTTGTGACCTCCTGTTAATATTCTGCAGCCATACGTGTTGGTGTTTTGGCTCAGGGAGATCCGAGCTGTCAGTCTGAGGATCACGGATCCGTCTTCAGAAGGCACTGGTCCGGTTATGGTGATCCCATTGGCCTTGAGAGCCCCATCTCCAATCAGATGCACTGAGCTCACTGATTTGTCAGTACTCATCACGTGACATATCAGAATTGCCTCGACTGTGTTAACAATGGGCTTGGCAAAAACTTGTAGCTCTGCAGAGAAAGAAGGTGATATCAAAAATCAGGGTTAGGGTAAAAGGTGCACGCCATCCAGTGGACTCCACTGCATGCTGCTGTCCTCCTCCTACACTTCCAACATCCAACATCCAACACACATAGTTTACATGACCAAAACGAGTCATCGATTTCAGTGCCTGTTTGAGGCTGTATTCACGCTTTGTGTTAAATGCTAACATCAGAATGCTCAAAATGACAGGGCTAACAATCCTGATGTTTAATATTTCAGAAACAAAATAGACACAATTATATTGTATTTATGTCAATTTCAGCCTACCAATAAAAACACCCAAGAAACTTTGCTTTTATGTGAGGAAACGCTGGAGAAATTTGTCCTGGTTGATTCTGAAATGCTTGGTGAAGTTATGTCCTACTTTTTAAAAACAGAAGAACAGTTGCTTACAATTGCACAATTGTCAATTATTCGCTTCAGCCGTGTACTTTTCCTACTAGCCTAAAGACCATCATGGTTAAACCTCTTCTGAAGAGAAACAATCTTGATTCTTCAGTTATTAGTTATTACAGACTAGTACCAAACCTGCCATTTTAAACCAACATTTTAGAGAAGCTTGTTTTAATCAGTTAAATGATTTTATGAACTCTAACAACAACTTTTAACAATCTTTTTTTTCAAAAGTTTCAATCTGGCTTTAGGGCCAATCACAGCACTGAGACAGCACTAGTAAAGGTTGTAAATGATCTCAGATGCAATATAGCCATGAAGAACCCTTGTATCTTGGTGTTACTTGATTAAACTGCAGCCTTTGATACAATAGATCTTTCAGTTGTGTTTTTCTTTAGCATACATTCAGCAATCCTGACAGAACATTTCATTGTTTTTGTGATCATACACAAGCCGCTCACGACCAGTTAGTTAGTTAGTTTTTTTCGTCTTGCAAGGTCCAATATCCTCCTCCTCCCCTAACTCTTTGGTAGGCATATCTTTCTCTTCACGACTGGCTGTCCCAACCATCACTACATCGTGTTTTTTGTTTGTGTTTGTGTCAGTATGTATCCGTATTTGTATTTGTACTGGCGTCTATCGTTTTTCCAACCCAAAGGATGAAACCACGCCCACTCCCCTAGTATGGCAGCCTCGATGGATGCGTTCCCATAGAATCCGCGCTCACACGTCCCGCGAAATAGATGGTAAAGTGCCTCATTTATCACTGGCTAGTAAGTTTTTTTAATACACGCCAAAATGATTTTTCACCTGCATTTGGTGGGTGTTAATGCCATGGTTAAATTTTTACTTTTATTTATTTATTTAATATTATTTATTTCTCTCTCTCTCTCTCTCTCTCTATATATATATATATATGTGTGTGTGTGTGTGTGTGTGTGTGTGTATGTATATATATCTTAACCTTTATTTAAGCTATCTGTATATTTTACATGTATAGTAAAGTGCTATACAAATATTCTGATTGATTGGTTGATTGATATTTACCGTGCTAATCATTTAGTTACCAGGTTAGTTTGATGTATTTGCCCACTGAAAGTCATTTGTCTACATACGAATTGTCATCAAAGATATCAGGTTGTTTTGTACATAAATCATGACTTTATGTACTCATATACTCGTGCTATAAGTCAGCTAAACTCTGTTGACAGCAGCAATCCCACAACAGCTTGAGACCACGACCCTGCTTACTCAACGGGAACCCGTGGAAACAGCCCAATGTGACTAGAGTCTTCAAATAACAAGGAATCATGACTTACAACAAACCATTCACAGTTCCATCTCTACTGTGTCATTGCTGTGTCTTGAGGACAACTGAGCTATACCATAAAATGTGGTTGAAAGAAAAGTCTCCCTTGTTCCAGTTCCCCACCTGTTCTTTGCTGCGTTGATTTTAACTGAATTTTCTGTATCAGTAGTGGACATTGTTTGCTGATGAAGTGTCTAAAGGCAGAGCTTCTTGCAATGTTATTGTTCCAGTGACGTTTAACTGTTACAGCAGAGGGAGACAGGGCTGTCCAGCTCTGGGATTCAGGGTCAAAGCTTAAAAAGTCCCTCCCATTCACTGCCCAGGCTTCAAAAGCAGAGACACTCCCATTGGTTGACCGGATGCAGCCACGGCGTCGCTGCACAACATCTATAAAGTGAGAAAGTAAGATTTTTTGTTTCAGTGCACAAGATCAGACAGCTTCACCAAGTTTTAATCAAATGTCACGAAAACAAACATACACACTGTCCTGTTGGTAAATGTTGGAATCACATGGAGAGTCTCTAACATATTATCACACGATTCATCACAAGATTCAGGGAAGTTTTGGGATTGCAGAGTAAGTTTGAACTCTTCTGTTCTCTTCAAGCTGTCACAGTAGGAGATGGGAACTCCATCAAATACAGTTAGTTGTTCAAAAAGAGGTCGATCTCCTGGCTGCACATGTCCTGTAGACAAGAACTGCAGCGAGTGTGAACCTGAAAAATAAAGAAGAGTTCAGTCTCTATGCTGCTGACAGCCAGCGCTGTTAGTTTAGAAGAGTTTAGTTTAGAACCCTGTAGAAACTTTCACTTTTGGTCTGCAGTCTTACTTTAAGTCAGACTCTGAATTTAATTAGTCTGATTCTGTGTACACAACACTACATGTTCATTCCTCTGTACAGCAGTTCTGATTTTATTGTTGTCATTTCCTGTTTGTGAGAACCAAATTGACGCCCTTTAAACAAAACGTTAATCTAGTCCTCAGTTCAGTTTCAGTTTATTTCGAACATGTGCGAGTAACATAACAAACTAAACTGAAAACAAGCAAATCCAATAAGAATAGTCAGAACAAAAATAATAATGTGAACGCGACATGTCCGAAAAGGAGTAGGATGAAGCATATGCTCCAAAGAGAAGCTCTTACGAAGCCTATTGGGTGATCAAGTTTTTGCTTGGTTTATACTTCTTCACACACTATTTTAAACTCAACTCAGAACACCTCTCACTCTTCAAAGCATTATTGAATCAGCTTTAACTATTACCATAATGCTCATTACAAAATGATTATGCCAACCAAACTTTATCTGTGCAGTCTTGTGTTCAAATCATGCATAACAATGTGTTCTCAGTTCCCACACCCCTCTTCTAAGCTACAAACCATGTATGTGTCAAGATAAGGATTATATATGTATAAAGATAAGAACCACTCAAAAGCACAAAGAATTATATGCACTCCTGATCAAAATTCAGAATTACTAATATTCGCATTTTGCGCTGATGGAACTTAACAAGGTTGTAAGTAGAACTTCAAAATGCAAAAAGAAGAAACAGGAGCAGAGCCAACAAAATAGAATCAGCAGTTTATTGAAAAATGCATTTAAACTCTAACAGGCTGTTAATCAGCTGTTCAAATGCATTTTAAATAAGATGGAAACCTGAAAAAAACAGGCAATCTGGGTTCTTCTCGACACGTTGTTATCTTTTAAATCATCTCCGGTATTTACCGTGTTTTATCATGTCTGCTCATGGAGTTTTTTTTAGGTAGGGCAGAATCTAACCTTCACTCCGTTGATGCACTTCATTTGCTTCCATGGCTGTAGCATGTTTCATATCTGTCAACCCATATGGAAGAATTATCCTATCTTTATTCAAGAGCGTAGATTTTCAGTTTGAGAGCATGATTTCTCCTTTTCGTGCTCAGATTTATTCTCCTCGTGCTCACATTTTGTGCTCGCACTCAGATTTCTGCTGCTTTCTTTCAAAATGTGTGCTTGGACTCAAAACATCACATGCTTGTGCTCACATTTCTTCTTCTTGGATACAAACATTTCGCTCGCACTCAAATATGTCCTGTGCGCGCTCAGATCTAACGTATACGCGTTCAAACCTAAGTGTGCTCGCACTCAAATCTGTCCTGTGCGCTCTCAAATTTTTTGTGCTCACACTCAAAACAACCCGTCCTCTCAGGTTGAAGTGTCTGCTCAGACTGAAAGATGTCCCTCCCTGCGCTTAAATTAGTGTGTTTCACCAGCCAATAGGTAGACAGCTAGAGTGTGGCCCTATCTTGGGTGTGTTCCTTCGCCATCTTTGAGCGCTCCGTAGGGGCGGGTATATGGTCTGTTTGTAAAACTGCTTCTCTCTTTAAATACTCCAATTTACCATATTAGTCAGCTGTTTGAATCATCACCTATTTACGACGCCAGCTTATTTATGTATAATTAATCTTAAGTAATCCTAAAAAAAGTTATCGTAATTTGGATTTTTTCAAATTTCATATTAGCGTTATACTGTAAATACTCTCACTAGTATAGTAGTGTTACGATAGTTGAATGGTTAAGTACAATGTTGTTTGTTGCATTTTAAACTATGGGACGCCGGTTCGCATCCCGGCCGCCGCACTTTTGCTGCATGTCATATTATGATTTTAAATTTAAATGAATAAATTACTGTTACAGTAGTGGAATCAGTGTAACCAGCTGATTCTCTTATTGAAACGTTTAACAAGACATGATGGGTGAATAGGCTAGGCTACGTGATTAAAAAGGTATTGAGGTTTGAGCGGGATTCAGAGCGCGGCAGCCTGCTGAAATTTCAAAATAAGAAACATATTGACTATAGTCATTCATCAAGAAGCTTGTATTTTAGCCTTAATCTCTGATGATAGCATATTCATTGTATGATTTAATACAGTAAATCTTAGATATGGTCTGGAAACATGAAGAGAAGAGAGGGTCTTTAAAGCATTAGATAGTTTACAGTTCAGGTACAGTACCCTCCAAAATTCCATCAATGCAGGAAAACATTTAGCAAGCTGTGTATACCCTGGAAGTGCCACAGGATAATAGCATGTGATAATAGCATGTGCACACAGGATACAAAATGCAGGATACAACCCCTAAGTCTGACACAGAGACAAAGAAGAAATATGAACTTGGCTCAGCAGCTGAAATTCACAGAATGCCTCAAAATGCAAAGTTCAAATGTCACTCACCACATTCAGCTATGGACAGCAGGACACACTGAATTAAAAGTTGAATCCTCTTCATCTCAAATCTTGTAGCACCATTTTCCTTGTTTTACAAAAAGAAATACTTTGTTTACCTCCGAGCCTCTAAGCCTAACTGAACAAACTCGATGGACAACTATGTGACAAGAGTCTTAGTGACATTAAAACTGCAACGCCCTAAAACAAAACATTACTGACAACCTTCAACCGAGCCTATTGGCTGATACTGAGAGGTGATATTACGCAGAAGAAGATGCCTTTTCAGGATATCTCATCATTAACAATAACAACCAGTTATAATAAAATAGATATCTTTATTGTCATTATGCAATGCATAACACAATTTAGTGCCATCTTTCAGTGCAGGAAGTACAAATAAAACATTTAACTTTAAAAGCAGCTTTTAAAACAGTGCATACATCTGCATATATCTGTATATACAGAGCGGCAGTCCATGAGTTATTTCATGTGGTCATTTAGGGCAGTTATGGCCTTAGCACAGAATCTGTTTTTTAGTCTGTTTGTGGGTTTTAATGTTCTGTTTGGCCTGCCTGAGGGTAATAGTTCAAATAAGATGTGGTCGGGGTGGGATGGGTCCTTAATAATGTTCTGGGCTCTTCTGAGGCATCGGGAGCTGTAAAGTTCTTCCAGGGAGAGAAGGAGGCAGCTGATGATTTTCTGGGCAGTGATGATGACCCCCTGGAGTGCTTTTCTCTCCGCAACTGTGCAGCTGGCAAACCATACGCAGATTCAGAAAGTCAGGGTTCTCTCTATGGAGCAACGGTATGCAGCTTTTGGGAGAGTCGGGTCTTCCTGAGGATCCTCAGGAAGTAGAGCCTCTGCTGTGCTCTCTAATAACATTAATAATTATGCAATTATTACATGATTATTTCTTTGTAAACAGTGTTGTTTAAACAGATTTTAGATCATATCTTTAGCCTCTTAAAGCTTTTGGTTTTGATTTGATTGTCTAACTGGTCTAACCGGTTTGCAGCTTGGCAGGAACAGCATTACAGACATGACAAGTTTGTTTCAACTTGTTTGTTTCATTTAACAGATTGAAGTTCATGTTTCATCTTCTATTTGCTTTCTGACTCAGACATGGATTTGAAGTCCCTGAAGTGCAGTGTCATTTGATGTATGTTCTATTCTATTCCATAACACGTTTACAAAAAAAGTCGCCGTACTGTGTAAAATGGAAATAGAATCAAAATGCGATGTGAACATATTTTGAAAGATATCTGAGTGCTCACTTCAACTTGTTTCAAACATGTTGCTGGATTAAAATTCAAAATGGACATATCACTCTCTAAAAACAATTAAAGTTGTCTTTGTGCTATTTTCAATTACATAATGGGGTTTTGAAGTTTTGTTTCTATTTACATTTTACACAGCAGAACTTTTTGGAAAGATTTATTACATTGTACCTTATACTATATCACATATACACATACTGTATTATATTTATGTTATATAAATGGAGAACAGATAGAGTTTCTTTTTGATGATTTGTTTTTATTGCGCAGAATACACACTATCATTACATAGACAATACTTCTTGAGGAAAGCCACTACAGGCTCGGATCTGCCATCTCCTCCCTCCAACTCAACAAGCCCCAAAAATGTTGACACAGTTGTCTTCTTGGTGTCACTAACCTTACCTTATCACAACCTCACCTCAACAGTTACTTCAAAAAACACATCCTTAGACTTATTGAGCGGGCTGAAATGCTTGTACTGTAGCAAGTGCAAGTGTAGCCAGTCTGGCCTGACCTTTCTCTTGACTCTGCGTTGTATTCTTCGTTGTGTAGAGAAGGATGACGGACATCTGTTGTTTCGCCAGTTGGACAGGGGGTTTATTTCTCTGTGTACAACACAATAAAATCCACACACACACCTCTACTCTTTTATATTTCATTAATAAATGTCTTAAAATGCAAACATGAACATACACAAAAAAACTTTGTGGGAGGGGAGCACTCACATACCTGTGTACAACACAATGAAATCAGTACAGCACCTTCATTCCCACGCACACCTTTAAACAGGGGAGAGAGACAGCGAGAGACATGAGAAACTGCCTGTGAATCTGTCACAGCTAGCATCTCACAAAAAGTGTTGTACACCATAAAAATACATATACACATTCAAACAAAAATCACCAGAACAAAGAACAAAATTAACGACTTTAATACAGTAGTTTGAATCTCTATTTAGCATTTTTAACATGTTTTAAATAATTTCCAACAAGAGCACTCAGACTGTCTTACCTCTCCTCAGCACAGTGTACTGCTACTCAGGAGAATAGCGTGAATCCACAAGAAGTGACGTCATTTCAGGGTCAACGGTCAAACTACCAAAATACAATTAACAAAATAAAAGCTCCCCAAAATAAATTCACACAAAACAGGTTTATACAGAATAACAGAAATAACAAAATATCAACAAAGTTGTTTTTTTGGTCAAATATAACAAACTGTAAGAACACATTGGTTACATAAGAACACTATTAATCATTTCTGTGCACTTTGTCCTGTTCATTTTGAAATGGGTAGCAGCAGTGGAATCTGAGAAAGCAGCTCTACATGCTTCTTCAATGTGATCACATCACAGCATGGCACAGTGTTCAGCGATAGCCAATGCCATAGTGGCCCTTTTTGCAGTACAGTATTTTTTTAAACCATGAATGTCAGCTTGTTTTGGGTGAAACTGTTATAAGGCTTTGCCTTTCGAGTATGATTATAAGCTGTCGTTTTTTTTTTTTTACATTACTGAGTCTGGTGTAGAAATCAGCCTTACAAGAAGTATACCTGTGTACAGGGCCGTCTTAACCTAATGTTAGGCCCCGGGGCTGAGAGCTTTTGTAGGCCCCCCATCCCCTCGATTTATAGTTTCGTTTTAAAAAAAGTGTAATATCTAGGTAAACTACATCACAAAATGCATTAGTTTCTTTCCAGACATCCAACAGTGAGATTTCCATCTTTGAGCCAGAAAACACCATAATATTGTTATTAACATATCACTGAACCCACGTGAGCATAAACACAAGACACTTTATTTACCAACTACACACAGCAACTTATGGTGATAATAAAACCAAAATGTGTGAGTATGCTAAGTATTATTTCAAAATATTATTATGAAAAACCTCACCAACCATCACCTGTCTGCACAAACAGTGATAATAACTAATAAAACCATCCAACCAACAGCAATAGATCAAAGTAGGAACCTCTTCTCTGGCCTCAGGGGGCCCTGTGAACCACTCACATGCACCTTCAGACACACAAACACACCATTCAGCACCATGGATAGCAACATGGCCTAATAACAGGTACCAAAAAGATGAAACTGAGCAAAGAAGGTTTGCAGTATAATCTAGACAAACATCTAAGCAAATGTGCATTTCTCTTAAAACAATGTACAACCACAACAATTTATAACCTGCACAAGCTTTAATACAGCACTTTCTTACACCTCTTTTTAGAAGTGCTTTCGTCTGGTCTTCTTTGAAGAAAAGGCCCTAATTACGTCCTTAAAATCCAAATTGCGAAGGATGTCATTAGAGCCCAACTAATTTATTGGTGGGCCGATATTATCGTCCGATATTAGGCATTTTACAAACTATCGGTATCGGCATTTATAATGGCCGATAAATGAATATTTAAAAAAACGGACAAAACATCCTTCAACCACATTATGAATGTTGCCGTTGCATAGTTTGTCCACCAGATGGCACTCTACAATGCCCCTGTTGGCAACACGAACCCTACAACCAGCTGATCCAGCCAGAGTCGGGCAGAGCAAACGAGTCATCCAGATCATCGGTGAAGTGTGTTTATGGTAAGTTGGCAACTGTCATGAGACATACGTTGCTTGAATAAAAATTAAAAGAACATCCCCATCAGTTCCCTAAACTCAAATAAGCATGACAAAATTCATGCTGCTGTTACATGTAAACCGAGAGTGAAACAAATTTAGCTAGTACGTTAGTTGTTACAGTTTAGTTGACTGACTGTCGATTTAACTCTTGACAAGGTGACTGAAGATGTATTTCTTTAATAGCGTGATAGTTATAGCAATGAGACGTATCATCTCTCTCCGGCCTGTTATTTGGAAAAACTGTGTATCATTTGCAGCAGCATATGACGTTATCCATTGCTAAATTATGGCTTATAATAGACTTTAGCACAAAGCTAGCTAATGCCATGACAATCAGTGGAAGACCGCTAACATTAATGAGCATATCTGTAGTTACAGACATTGTAAAATGTAAGTTAGGCATGCGAGGAGTGAACATTTTGACACAGAGAAAAAGAATCAAACAGCCTGTGCATAAAAGTTAGCTTTTACACGAGTGTGAAATCCAATGACGCAGGTGTGCGTTGCTGACTGTCGTTCAGCCGCAGCATTAAAGAGTCACATAATGAATCTAGTGCATCACTAAGATGATGGACTTGATGGACAGAATTAAAAGAGTGCAGGTAAAGGGATAAGCAAGTTGACATTGTAATTATGAGGTAGCTCAATAGGGACTAATCACACACACACACACACACAAAACATTAGGAGTGACCTTTGTCTTGTTTAATAATAATACAAATGATAATGATAATATGATATCAGCCTCAAATTTAAAAATACATCCAACTTGTGGGCACACCTTAAATCAAAACACAAAAACATCTACGAGAAAACGCAAAAAGATGCACAGCTTCAGGTTCCAACCACATCGTTGATACAGCCAACCCTAAAACAAGTGCTAGAGAAAACCACAAAATGATCCAAGAACTGAAGAAATCGATGAACTCCTGATGGAGATGATCCCGCCTGAATCCCGCCTTTTGCAGTTGTTGAGGGTGCAGGGTTTAAAAGGGTTATGGCCATGGCAGAGCCCAGATACCCATTAAAAACAGAGAAATGTTTCCGTTACAAGTTACAAAACAATATGACCTTTTCAGCTCATCATGAACCTGAACTTGGGAGGCCCCTGGGCTGCGAGGCCCCTGGGCTTCAGCCCAGGTAAGCCCGTGCATTAAAGCGGCCTTGCCTGCGTATCATCTCCTATAAGCTGCTTTAACCAGCTTTTGAATTCAGGGTTTGATTCCCACTCCTTTCTGTATTTTTTAAGTGTTCAGTGACAGACATGACGATTTAGCCAACTACATGTGTAGCTTATGTCACGGAAAAGCACACACACAGTGGACGAGGTGAGTAAGTGACTGAAGCTGTGCGTGCACTTACCAACCTATCTAAGTGCGGACTTTGGCTACAAAACACATTCACCAACAGCGGACTAGGAAGCTAACGGGACATTTTTTAGGTTGCCTGTTGGAAATACTTTCAGTCATGTCTAAATTGCTCTGGTAATGTTAATATCAGATACAAATGTTAGGATAATTAAAATTATAAATGTATATTCTAAATTATTTATTCTCACTGTTTACATTTTGCTTTTGTTCTTTTTTGTTCTTAATATTAGATTATCGTTACTCACAAATAATCTACCCATGCTGTGCAATAATTAGTATATAACTATAATAATTAATTCAGTAAACCATTATTTGGGTGTATACTGCTGTAGGTCCATGTCATGTTATTTCTTTATAGGTTTATTTTTCTTTAATTATTTATATCAACAGACTAATAGTTTCTCTGTAACAGATTCCTAGGCTGTTAGGATCAGTTGAAATCTGGTTGTGTCCTTCCTCGCTGGCATGCAGCCCTCTTGTTTTGGTCTCAAACTCCTCGACCCCTCCCCGTGTGCCCGGCCCGCAGTGTCAGACTGGAGGCAGCGGAGGGGGGTGAAAGTTCGCCAGCATGGCTCTCGCGTATCAGGTGACAATGTTGGAAAGTTAGACACCACAAGCGGCTAAAACCCAGCCTAGCAAGAAGGCGACGGTAGGAGAAGTCAGCATGACCACTGAAAGGGGCTCAGCGCTGAGCGGGGAGGATGAAGAGGACACGGCTCTGGGATATTACGACGACGAAGACGACCTGGAGGCGTTTTCAGACACCGAGCTTGGCTGTGAGGACGGAGGTAGGCGGGTATTTCTACTGCTGAGGAAGGTCACACACCGGCAGGGAGCGAGGGGAGACGGGACGCTGTCAGCGCGGCTCTGCTGCTGACACGGCTCGGTGCAGTTTAGCTTCTGCTCGGTACTGCTCCTAACTTTAGCCAGGCTCCCTCCAGTTAGCTAGCGGGAGCTGGTCTCCATATTTAAAATACAAATTTGCTACTGCGTCAGATACAAAGTCAGCGGGCGTCATTATTTAAAGTTACTACAGAAGTAAAACAACGGGATACATTTACTACACGCTTTATAGTCATACACACGACATCATATATACAGTATAACTTTACATTAATCTCGAACATGCAGTGATATAATCCAACGTCCCCCAACCTCGCGCACACCTGTCCCGGAGCGACTCTCGCCTAAGCACCGCTCACCGACAGTATGCTTTAAAGTCTGTCTGTGTCTGTCAGTGTGAAACCTGCTGAAACGACTGTAAGAAACAGTCCACTGAGCCTCCCTGTCCCAAGGTAACTTCTGTGTCCCTCCGTAACCTCTGTGTCCCACTATAACCAGTCCACTCAGCCTCTGTGTCCCACTATAACCAGTCCACTCAGCCTCTGTGTCCCACTATAACCAGTCCACTCAGCCTCTGTGTCCCCCTGTAAGCAGTCCACTCAGCACTCATCAGTGTGCAGGATCCACAGCGTTCAGCCATACAGTCTGTGGTCCCAGCATGCACGTGTTGGTCACCATACATCTGATGTCTGATGTCACCTAGTGTGCTAGCTGAATGATCAGTCAGGTGATTGAATAATGATGGATTAAAGATCGATTAGGTGTGATAATCAGAGGCACAAACCTTAGCTAAGATGACGTCATCCCCAATTTTAGAAACCAGCTGTACTATGCAGTGGAAATAAGCTGTAACTATTGGTTAACATCATCGAGGCTCTGCATCATAACGTTTTAATTACATGAAGTAACTACATACCATAAGACTTGAAAACATCAGTGTGATGAAATTGATCTAAAATGACAGAAAATCTATGTACATTAGTTTGGGCCTTGTCACAGCTGCTAACAGCTGCACTACAGACAGCTAATTCACTTTTAGGGAGCTGTGTCGAGGCTAAAACACTCACCCAGTTTCCCCATGCTTGGAAGAAGGGAATAGGTGAAAAGGAAGCCAGCGGTTGTGAAAACCTCCCCAAAGGGAAAGCCTAGCATTTAATGTGATGAAACATTATGCGTCTGTCACATGCATGGCATAGAGTCACTCTGGTCCTGATGTCAGTGTCTTAAAATCTCCTCTTCTCCTCTCCTCTGTGGGAAAACAAACATCCTCACGGGGGCTGCATGAGCAGTTGGACCTGAGGAAGAGGGGCATTGAATTATTTTTATTAGCCACAGCAGCCACGTTCGTCTGTTACATTGTCATTGTGAGGAAGTTAAGCCTGTGTTAGCTTTACAGTGCAGACTCACAGAAATGCTAGCATGCCTGAAGACTTATTGCCCTTTTTTCATAACATCATAAAAATAATGAAACATGTCATATGATATTTTCTAATCAGAGTAATTATTAGTCCATGTGTGCACATTCTCTGTAACACCTACTAAATCATTTTAGCTGCAGTGGACGTTTTAAAAATCAAAAATAATTTGATAGTATTGAAAACTCGTTTGAACTGTGCTCCATTAGTCTTCTGTGATTGGCTGATGAACTGCAGGCTGGCAGAGGGCTGCTCCATCAGTCCTGGACTTCTACCATGACAGAAGTGTGTTCACGTCTGTCCTCTCCTTCTTCTTTGAAGTGACTTCAGTCAGGATATGACTGGTAGAGAGGGAGTGTTTGTTATCATATGCACACGGCGGCCTTCTGCTCTGCACTTCTTTCTGCCTAAACCGAAATAGAAAATGAGAAAAGCGCATTTGATGAAGTGAACAGCTGAGATATAATAGGAGCTATTGTTTCACCAAACACTGTGTTATTGACTTGTTTACTGAACGTTGATGAAACGCTCAGTGGAGTCCACAGTCTTCTACAGCAGAAAGCCTTTTGTTAGAATGAACTTGACATTCACAATCAAGGTCGTAGTGTCTAGATAGGAATGTGACACACACACACACACACACACACACACACACACACACACACACACACACAGTTTTACTGTAGTATTTGCCTGGGGTGATAGGAAACTCATGTGCACTCCATCCCTACCGACAATCCTCTCATGTTCCTGCTGCCTCCTATTCATACTGCAGAGTATTTTGGCACACTACTTTGGAGTCTTTGTACTACGAGAAGAATAATGAGAGCTACAAATTGGAGTTAAATTCTCAACAAAAAGGGTTGAATATTAAACTGCATATTTAAAATGGAAATCTAGGGTAGGTAGGGCGTAATCACACCTTAAAGCTGGTTAGTATAACCAAAGTCACATCTGATGCTGTGGAGGTTTGGAGCCTTGATCAGAGGTAATGAGGGGCCAGCAAGTGTCCAGCTCTTGAAATGAACACTTAAACCAACATTAGCACTGAATCAAAATAATGATCTTACCTCTACATGTCTGAGGGAATTTATGCCTATTTAGTCAAAAGAGCATCTGTGAGGTCATTCTTGACCCCACACTCTTTATGTGCTGAATGCAGCTGTTAGGATCAGTGTGGCTGAACTCAGTCAGTATGGGTCTCCACTGACAATAGTAAACATAAAAAAAACCCAAACCTGGATATTTCATGGGTTTTTTCCATCAAACAAAAGCTGCATGTTATCACAAAGAACAGAACTGCATGAATGTCTTAGTGTAACACATGAATCCTCTTCTTTTCATAATTGTCTGTATGTATGTGACCTTTTGGGAGAGTGCTTCAGCCTGAAACGGAACCAGCACAGGGTTCTCATGGGGAGGGTTCAAATTCTGTGAATTTTCATAGTTCAAAGCCCAACCTTCCATGGGAATTAACAGAAATTTATCTTAATAAATGGGAATAAACCAGGAATTTACAAAATTGAAGGTTGGCCCTTAACAGGGAACTGAAATATAGTTGGGGAAAATATATTGGCGCATAATCTTGACTAAAACAACCAGATTCCATGCAGGTACTTCAGGGCTATTGAGGCCACGCCCCCTACCTGCACAGGTGATTTCTGTACCTGGACCACACTTTAGAGCCCAGAGCACGCAGAGACTATTGAAGCCACACATTTGAGCTGGTGGACTACATAACATTGTTCAATAAAATAATTCAAACTTGATAAAGTTCTACTTACAAATAAATCTGTTGAAATGTTTTTAATTGTTTTATTTTGCATGTCTGCTTATAAAACAAAATGTTTAGATTTATGTTTGGATATGATACACTTTGTTTAAATTACCCCCAATTTACAGTTTATTCCCTTTGTGATTTGGAATATTCCAAAAATTCTTAAAAGCTTAACTTCCCATGGTAAGTTTCTGGAAATTTACCAGAAACGTTCTGCCCCTTTGCAACCCTAAGTACAGGTTGGATCCTACGTTTTACCTATTTGAACTCTGTAGTATCTTTTTTAAGACACTCTCCTAAACTAAGCATAGATAACCGTGATGATGTCATCAAGGTTATTAGTGGTGTGGAGGTAGTTTGCTTATAAAAGGTAACATTCACCATGAATAAACAGCATTTAATCACATTGTCATAAATATTGTGAACACAAAATTACTCTGAGGCAACATCACAACCTCTGCTGAACAGTAGTTGTAAACTGACTTCTAAAACATCCCTTGAAGTGTGTTATCATGTGGTTTAACAATCTTATTCATAATGCCTCTGTCTCTGTTGATGTGTAGTCTTCAGTGATTCTCTGAATGGAGAGGTCAAACCTCGCATACTGTTGATGGGCCTGCGGAGGAGTGGGAAGTCCTCCATCCAGAAGGTGGTCTTCCATAAAATGTCACCCAATGAGACACTGTTCCTGGAGAGCACCAATAAGATCTGCAGAGAGGACGTCAGCAGCAGCTCCTTCGTCAGCTTCCAGATCTGGGACTTCCCTGGCCAGATTGACTTCTTTGACCCCACTTTTGATTACGAAATGATCTTCAGAGGCACCGGTGCGCTAATCTTTGTCATCGACTCACAGGTCAGGCCACAAAGTACTTAATCCTTAATAATATTGTGAAGGATTTGTTATTACTCTATTCAACATTCAGTCTTTTCACTTTGTCTGCTGTTAAATCAGCTCCAACCACCTGTCCTTGGAGATGACTGACTGTACTGAAGTCGAATTTACTATTCTTTGGCTAGGCACAATCACTTTTTATCATGATAACAAGTTAGAGAGTTTTAGAGGTACTGGTAGGTGGATGTTTCTTATGGTTCAGAGCCAGGCTCGCTGTTTCCATCTGTTTCCAGTCTTTAAGCTAAGCTAAGCTAGGGGCTTTAATGAAAGACTTTGAGAGTGGTATTAATCCTCTTGTCTCAAATGTTTGCAACATTTGTACATTTGTGTACAGTCACCTCCATATTTCACAGATTTTGCCAAATGTTGCAAACATTAGTGCACAGCTTGTGAATATGTGAATATTTTCTCTTCCTTGTGATAGGACGACTATGTGGAAGCTCTGAGCAGACTGCATCTCACAGTGACCAGGGCCTACAAAGTTAACCCGGACATCAACTTTGAGGTGTTCATCCACAAAGTGGACGGCCTGTCGGATGACCATAAGATCGAGAAGCAGAGAGACATTCACAAACGAGCCAACGACGACCTCGCAGATGCCGGCCTGGAACGAATACACCTGAGGTGAGTCCTACCTGCAGCGTCTGGATGGCTTTATGATTTAGTTTGTTTAGATTTAATAGATTCTCAAAATGATACCCTACTACTGCTCATGAATCTTAACAGTTTGATATGTGTACCGTGGGGCAGGTCATATACTGATTCAATTCAATTCAGTTCAGTTTATTTATACAGCGCCATGTCATTACAAAAGTTATCTCATGACACTTTTCATACAGAACAGGTCTAGACCGTACTCTTTATAACACTATTTACAGAGACCAACACTTCTACCATGAGCAAGCACTTGGTGACGGTGGCGAGGAAAAACTTCCTTTTAACAGGCAGAAACCTCGGGCAGACCCAAGCGAGAGAGAGAGAGAGAGTGTTGACTGTGTCTGCCTCCTGAACCCAGAATGGTAGTTTGTTCCACAGAAGAGGAGCTTGATAGCTGAAAGCTCTGGCTCCCTATCTACTTTTGGAAACTATAGGAACCACAAGAGACCCAGCATTCTGAGAGCGCAGTGGTCTAGAGGGGTAGTAAGGTACTATAAGTTCTTTTAGATACGATGGTGCCTGGCCATGAAGAGCTTTGTATGTAAGGAGAAGAATTTTAAATTCTATTCTAGACTTAACAGGTAGCCAGTGCAAGGAAGCCAAAATGGGAGAGATGTGATCTCTGATCTTGGTTCCTGTCAGAACACGTGCAGCAGCATTCTGAATTAGCTGCAAAGACCTAAGAGACTTATTGGAGCAGCCTGATAACAAAGAGTTACAATAGTCCAGCCTAGAAGTAACAAATGCATGGACTAGTTTTTCTGCATCCGCTTCAGACCCGATGCGTCTGATTTTGGCAATGTTGCATAAGTGGAAGAATGCAGTCTTTGAAATTTGTTTTATGTGGACGTTAAAGGACAAATCCTGATCAAAAACAACTCCAAGATTCTTTATGGTGGAACTGGAGGAAAGTAACTAAGTCTCTAGCAACAGAGTTTCTGAGGTGTTTAGGTCCAATTACAAGAACTTCAGTTTTGTCTGAATTTAACATCAGAAAATTGTAGGTCATCCAACTTTTTATATCCTTAAGGCATGCTTGGAGTTTAGTTAACTGATTGGTTTCATCAGGCTTGATCGATAAATATAAATGGGTGTCATCAGCATAACAATGAAAATTAAATTGATTCATTAATTTATTCATTTATTATTGAATTGGACCACTTTCTACGGTGGTGATGGTGGTCCTATGAGTTCTTGGCAAAGGCAAAGTTCTTGTGTTCTGACACAGTGTGATAAATAAAGTGAGGTGTGATATCTGTACTATTATTGACAAATGTTTTCCTTCCTTTGCTGCGGGGCTTTCAAGGTTGAGAGTGTAATGCTATCTGAAAAGTGTGTGATAACCTTGACATGCTAATCTTTGGACTGGCGGTAGTTGCCTTGTTTTACATGCAGATCAATATAAAGCTAAGGATGATCGTGACTGTGAAGCAGTTTGTCATTGCAGTTTCTTCTGATCTCCATAGCTTCTATTTAACCAGCATATACGACCACTCCATATTCGAGGCTTTCAGTAAAGTGGTCCAGAAGCTCATTCCACAGCTGCCTACACTGGAAAACCTGCTCAACATTTTCATATCTGTGAGTAATCCTGCTGCACCACTGTGCTTCTCTTCTGTTACTGGACTATATGCATGTTCTCCTGTACTTGATGATCATGTCACTAGGTGGCAGTGATACCTAACAGATAGACTGGTTGCATGCCTTCACTGACTGTTAGGTGAAACAACATCACCAAGATGTACACTCTCCTGTCACTCCTCTCAAATCTAACTGATTTCAAGTCATAGCTGTACTGCCAAAGAGCTGACAGTCACATTCATGTTGTGCATGTCATACTGAATAAAATATTTGCTGATGCCATGTATACAAAACCAACTTTTTCAGTATTCTTATATAGTAAAAAGGAAATGTGTAATGTTGAACCAAGACGTTCTCCATGTACTGGACTACAAAAACATTATGTTTCTTATCGAGTAATATGCTGATTGATTGTTTATCTCT
The DNA here is from genome assembly GCA_028641955.1 of Protonibea diacanthus. Taxonomy (NCBI): domain Eukaryota; kingdom Metazoa; phylum Chordata; class Actinopteri; family Sciaenidae; genus Protonibea; species Protonibea diacanthus. Next base: position 23,847,196 of record CM053987.1, read on the forward strand.
TTGTCTTATCTGTTAATGAAAACATTCTGAGGATTTCCCACAGCTGAAGAATATTTGTACTCTGTTTAAAAAGAGAATGCACAAATCTGTGAAGAAAATATGTGGAGGTAAGAAAGTGTGTGAAACTGTTGTAGAAGAGGAAGCCATGTCATTTATTGTGCTGTGATTGGCTGTAAAACTGTATCCTGGCTCCAAAAATCCTGCCTCCAGTTTATACATTTGGTTCCACTGCTCAGTCCTTCAAAAGTGTGTCATAAGAAAAAGTTCTTTAGCAGTGTGCTTCAGTTTTTTGCTAATGCAGTCAATTAGCCTACCCATGTTGATATAAATATATATATTTCTCTGCAAACAATCAGCAAAAAATAAGCATTTCTTTTTAAGAGGTTTGTGTGTGTAATGTCTTCCAAGTACATCAACGTCTAGATCACATTTGACTTGTGACATTCTGACGATGTGATGTGGAGCCGTCCAAGTTTGTTGAACTTTTGAATTTTAGCCAAATTATTCAGTTTTAAATGGTGAAGGATGACGATTTAAAAGTAACTGACCTTATCGTGTAATGTTTCTCTCCAAATGCACTAAAAAAAAATGTATTGATTTTATTAGCCTGTGAGATGACGTACACCTTGATAAGCTTCCCATCTTGTTTGCACACATTTGTTTTTATAGTGACTTATCTCTTTGGAGTCAAGACTTCAGTATGGAATTGTATCTCTTTAGGTTACTGTAGTTTTGGCATACCTAGACCTAGACTTGATACTGTATGAATTACTGGGTACATCCTTTAGGGGGCAGTCATGTGCAGGGTAGAGCTCAGAAGCATGTGTGTGTGTTTTTTTTCCAGTTGCTTTTGAGATTTGTGTAGTGTCTTTTAAAAACAAAGACGTGTTGTCTGTCGGCTGGCTGACAGTTATCTCTCTCACATGTAGGTCAAAATTAGACAACCATGAGGAAGACCAGCTTGAAGTGTAAAATGTTGCGTTGTTCCATAATAAAACATGACTACTATGTGTTAATGATATTCCTGAATGTATGTCCAAACCAAATGAGAGGCTTTGTACAATTATAAGAAAAGACATTCATTATCCTCATTAAGACTTCTACATTCTGTGATATCTATAACCAATCAGATCTGACTGTAAATTGTTCTTACTTTTAGAAAAGGGGATTGCTGAACACTTCAAAGGCAATAAATCATTAACAACATAATCATGGGGTGTCTGCTAATTAAAGAAGCATTAAAGAGCTCATATCAGTCATTTTAGCAACCTTCTTAGGGTTTAAAAGGATATTGTATCAATAGCCTGTTTGATGTCATTTTGCATAATGAAAGTTAATGATTTTAATTTACTTGTGTAGATAAGTGGATATGTTATTTTTCAAATACTACAGTCAAACTGATTAGACATGCCTCTACTCTGCTCCACTAGCTATCAGCTGGAAAGCTTGTTTTGAGTTCCCATGAAGATTGTGCACGAGTACAATGTCAACATGCAGTAAATAACAGTTTCTAGGCTCCACTTACAAATTCTACAGTCAATACAGATGTTATTCTTATTTCTGAAGAAGAAAATGGCTGGCAGGATGGAAATGATGTTCTGAAAGAAACACGTTGCTGATAACGTCTTTGTGAAAAAAGATTATTTTTCAGACAGAAAAATGAGTTTCACATATTGAAGACATCAGAAAATGAACAGTAACCTGTATATGTGACAAGTACGTAAAAAGAATTTGATTGTACGTTAGACTGATCATGTGTGACAGGAGAATGTAAAAGGTCCAGCGCATATTTTGGCGTGTTCTGCCCCTCATACTGAACACTGTGTGTCTATTAAGTGTGTTTAACAGCACTAAATTAACAACCACACAAAAGATGAGAAAAGTTTACAGTATAATAATCCATCAAAAAACATTTTGATCTGGCCAGATCCCAAATCACATGACCTGTACAGGCTCGCAATTAGTCATTGAAACCGTAAATGCTAAATGCTTCACGTCTGATTAATGCTTTTATGGAAATGCAGCTATGGTCCCCACATATGGGTGTGTTGAGCACATTAGTACGTGTATATGTAAATGATTTAATGGTTTGAACGACTTAAGTTGGTGATTAAAATACATTATAACTCTGCCCCATAGTTAGAGTGATCGAAGATAAAACCAAAGTAATCCTTAATGGCTTGTTTCCATTGTGATCCATCACACCATTAATAGCTCAGAGATGAAGTGTTAATTAAAGATGGACGCTCTTTATAATGCAGGGCAGTCTTTTTTGAAAGGCTATACAGTAAAGTGATTAGATTCTATTCAGTCACATCTTCCTTTCACTCAGCACAGCTGCCATACTTTAGTTTTAAACTTGAAATTAAAATCCAAACTTTGTGTGGTGCCTTGACTGAATACTGAATAGATTGTTATTTGCTAATTGGATATCAAACTTTGAAGACAACAAATAACACTTCAGTCAAGGGAATGGTAAGGGAAAATAAATCAAAATTAATTGAAAAGAAATAATGAAGGTAGTACTTACATTAAATGATGCTTTCCGTCTTTAAACTTAGCTACATATTACAGGGATTGCTGATGTGTTTGGTTAAATAATGTGAGGTCAGTCACAGTGTTAGTCTGGCTATTATATTTCACAAGATGTCTCGAGTCCCAAGGCTTGTGTTTTGTACAAACACGGGCCTCAGCTCTGTAACGTATCAGACACCTGAGGCTGCTGTTGTTACAGAAATCTGTTTTTCTTTGAGAATACTTCTCCCTCTGTAACTGACTGTCTTTACTCTTGTGTGGCTGAAATTAGATTTCAAACTACATTAAAGCAAAAGTATGGTAGGGATTGATGCTTGGGTTTCAGAGATTGGATAGAAATACTACATTGATGTACAACTAGAGTTCTAAAGCGCATTGTTTGAAGAACTTTGTCAAAAATCAATATGTCTGTCCCAAAAAAAGGAGCTTTTCAAGTAGTAATCTCTGTTCTTCTGTCTGTGCCTGTAGCATGTCTGTGTGACTGGGTGTCTTTTCAATCCTGAAAGAATAATAACTTACCACAGACTCCAGCGGTCCAAGGCTGTGATGACAGGCTGGTGCTTCGGTGAATGTTATAGCATTGGTGCAACCCATTCAAATCAAAAAACTTATTGCCTATGCAAACTAGCTTGGTGCTGTGCAAATAATTTTAAGAAAATTAAAACGTTAGTCCCGGGATCTGATGTGCAAGTGGAATGTTGTGACAATTGACGAGTCAGTTCACCAGCTAAGGTCTGGTGGAAATGTTTTCCCAAGCTTGTTTTTCTTCTGTTTGTACAAATGAGTAGCTAGCACCATTGTACAACTCCATGTATTCACACAGCAACAATCTATTCATTGTTAAATTCTTTTTATCTGCTATTTCATTGGCCGAAGACAGGCCAAGACAAGACAGGTTACCACCATAAGTTTGAGGTGGCATAGCAAAACATGAGCATGAAACCATTACCTCGGCCCACCTCTGTGCCGCCTTACCATCACCGCCTCCAGTCATTGGCTGGATGGCGACGAGCTTGTGAAAGCCCCTTAAGGGCATTCTGATAATAACCTAACCACAAAACTAACTGATGGAAGTACATGAGGATAATGAAAGCAGAAGCAGGGCAATGTACCTGGTGTCTCTTGGCTGCTTCGATGCGCTCAGCTCCATAGCTGACTGTCAATTAAGTTGGCAAAACTACTTTTAAACCAGACGCTGGAGTTTGGATGACTTATGCTGCCGAGTACAGGTAGACATGTAACTAATGGAACATGCTCACAGGTACAGGAATCAGGTAGTAAGCGGAAAGCTTTGCGTCATGCAGAAGACAGTGTGGCAAGGAGCTAGTGGAGACGGGCCGGTATACATGCTAAAGGACTGAAGGAACAAGCTGCAGGTGGGAGGATGAGCAGGGACAGCAGGTGAAGGATCAGTGTGGTCTGAGGGACAGGTACGATCTGAAATGGGAAAAGTCAAAGGATCACCAGACGCTGTAGGATTCAACCTCTGGGGAACAATCCATAGTTCATAGTTCCAAAGTGGCGGTCTGACAGACTGACACTGCAGGCACGGTTGAAAATAACTCAGAAGGTCTCACTTCTTGAGCAGAGGATTGGTTGCACTCCTGTTAGACAGTGGGTCTGCCATTAGTATGCATTTTCATGCATCTTCATAAATCACAGACATTTTGATGCAGGCATGATCTCTCTGTTTATCTTCCCAACACAAAAATAAGCCTTGAAAATGAGGTAGAAAATGAGAGCGAGAGGGAGAGGGAAATTAAAGTTCATCACTCTGAACAGAAAACCAAAACATATCTTCATTTGCTCTGTGTTTCATCTTGGTTACCTGCTAAATTAAAATAATACCAACAGCCCTCTCTGCAACACTCAGGAAGCGTCCTCACACAGGCTTGCTGATGGATTGATTACCTTGCCTACTAATGATGTACTTTAGTTAAAAATGAGTGAATTGTTGGGAGCTTGACATGGGGCGTTGAGGAAAGATGGCACATAGACTATACTGATAGCTATACAAGATACTTAGTTATTAGATAATAGTTATTATTCAGCTTTGTTTGCTGAATCATATCATCTGCTCCTAACCTGGTATCACATTTTCTATGGCCTGCTACTGGTCCACAACCCGGAGGTTGGAAACCATTGTCTTGAGTGAAAACCTTTGATTGGATTGATGGAATTATGCAGTGATTTCCCAAATCTTTGTTTTCTCTCTCATCATTGAGTTGACTGTGTATTCATTTCTAACATTAATTATGCACTGTCCATTAACCAGATCAACCCCATTATTAACAGTAACAACCTTAATTTAGCTTTTTTTTGCAATATTCATCCAAAGTATTAGTATTATACTACTATATACTGTAGTTTGACCACATAGTCCAAACTCAAGGTCTGCTTACACTGTTTTTCTCATATGTAGGCAGTATTTGTTGTGAGGTCTTTTGTTCAGGTTCCTTTAATAATGCTTAATGTAATTAAACATTTATTTGCTGACAGACAGATTTTTAATTTTCACATTGTTGTAGCAAACAGCTGAACACCCCATCCCCTGAGAGAGGCTGGTATTTAGGATTTAGTGCCTGACTCATCTTCCTGGAATAAATTAAAATGACATTACAAGAGCAAAGCATTTTTACCCCCAAAATTTACCAAAGCACACCGTAATATTCAGAATAATTTAATGTGATTGATGAAAACAGGAGACAGCTATTTAAATTTGTTCCATCTGTTTATTTGCCCTTTCCTCACAAAGCTGAATGGAGACTGTCTGTGGCACTCAGATGCTGAGCTGAGTAATGTTTTTTTTGTCCCTGTCGTGATGTCTGCAGAGGGTAGACAGCGTTGCCAAATTAGTGACTTTCTCACTGGATTTGGCAACTCTTGATGCCCCTTTACTGACTTCTATTCAAAAAACGACAAAGCTAAAAACTTCCCATATATGCTGAACACTTGTTGGCTTCACTCCCAACTCATCCCAAACTATCTCTTTTTGGTTTAGGTCAGGTGATTGTGGATATTCAAAGTTGTTGATATGTTCTGGACTGACTGACCTTCATATTTTAAAGTAATGATGGGCTGTTGTTTCTCTTTACTTAATATAAATTACTACAGCAGTAAAATAGGGCTCTTTACTGTATGCTAGTGTAGTAAAATAAGTACATTTTGTGAGATTTACATTAAACTTGCCCCTCTGCGTAATGCTCTCATCTCTTTTGTTAATGTAACTCCACTGTGATGTACGGGGGAGTTTGTATTTCTGTTTTTCAGTTCCACTCTTTTCAAACTTATACGTGTATCAAAGACCATCTGTCTGTGAAGTTAGTGAAACACCTTCAAAACATATGGTGCATGTAGGGGATAGTATGAGTATACATCTCCTATATTCTGAAAACTCTTAATGGCGTGTGGGTGTGGGATGAATGTTTAGTGATGCTGTTCTTTGTCTCTGTCTCCATTTTCAGAACTCAGGTATTGAGAAGGCCTTCCTGTTCGATGTGGTCAGTAAGATTTACATTGCCACAGACAGCAGTCCAGTGGACATGCAGACATATGAACTGTGTTGTGACATGATCGATGTGGTCATTGACATCTCCTGCATCTACGGGTAAGCCAGTGACTTGACAAACTGTGATATCACCAGTCAGTCAAGTCAATGTCAAAAACATAAAACCATGTAGCAGCAGCAGCTCAGTTGGTAGAGCAGCCGCCCCATGTATGAAGGTTCAGTCCTTGCTGCGGAAGTCCAGGGTTCGAATCCGACCTGTGGCTTTTTTCCATATGTCATTCCCCATCTCTCTCTCCCCACATTCCTGTCACTCTTCAGCTGTCTCTATCAGAAATAAAGCTTGTAAAGGCCAAAAAAAGAAAAGGAAAAAGTGATAGGTGACATACAAAGAAATGCTGTTAGAAAACAACACATGTGGAACAGTCCTGTGTACTTACTCATGGTTTTACAACCATGGTGGAGGCGTCTACATGTAAAAGAAAACAGTGTTTCAGAGATGTCAGACAAATAAATGCTCATATTGATCTGTAACTGCTGGATGTGTAAACAGAGGTGATGATATGTCACTGTTGTGGTCACAGCTCCTACACCCCAAGTGGCCAAAGCCTCCCATAGTCCCCCATAGTATCATTATAATGATAGTAATATCATCAAAAAAGTAGGCTACTTCAGTCGGTCTTGTGGAGTGCAAATGTAGACTAACAGTCTTATTGCACACACTTTGGTAGGGCGGGTGCTCCAGCCTCACAGACATGATGTCACCACCAGTACCTTCTTGCTGTGTCATCTCGCAGCAAAAAGCTTCCAACCCGCCACTGGGGAAGGACCTTTCTGTGTGGAGTTTGCATGTTGTCTCCATGTCTGCATGGGGTCCCTCTGAGTACTCTGGAGTCCAAAGACATGTAAAGACATTTAGAGGTTAATTAGTGATGTTAAATTGCCCTTTGGTTTGAGGTGTGAATATGTCAGCCCTGTGATAAACGGGCGACAAATATTGTAAAAGATGTGGTTACACAGGGTGTCACGTAGGGGTTCTGACTAGGAGACTGACTACTACTCATTGTAATATGGACAGCAGTATAAACCAGATAGCTTAGAAAAACTGAAGTAATATGAGACAACAGGCAGTGTGTGTACCCCTGTAATGTAAAAAGGCATTATTGCGTACATTTTTAATAACTGTACATCTAAGATCAGGTTCTGTGCTAACAAGCCACTTTAGTTTGGACTGTTTACACAGCACTGTCCTGTAAGTGACTATGAAGAGTCTTCCTGCTAAAATGGACCTGTGTGAAGTTACAAAATAGATCTGTCATTCATTCACAGTTTAACAACACAGAGCTAAGCTGAACCTTTCAATGTGGAGTAATGGAGGTGTGAACTGTTTGAGGACTGTTGAAGGGTTTTCAGCTTCATGAAGGATAGTCATCCTGTCTGGTTAACTATCCTTCCTTTTTTTTCTAGTAGCTTTTACAGAAGCCAGATATGATTGGCTTGAAGTTTTGGGAGAGATGTACTGCTTTACAGTTTAATTCAACACAGGAGCTGCAGTCTATACAAATGAAATATAGAATAAAATAGTCAGTTAGTTAGAGGTCATGATTATAAATTTCATTTCTTCTTAACAAATCATCAGATACTTGATGTACAGTATCTGTGTTGTTGGAGTGGCTGTGGAGTTACTGTCCTTGTCAAGTAGGATGTGTGAAATAGTGAAGGAGTTCTGGAACAGAGTGGATATAATAGTATTACAGAGCTGAATGTGATGTAAAGCCCAAAACAGACTCTCTGTGCTCCTGATCCCTCAGCAGATCCTCTGCTGATCTGATATTCTCTCTTCAATTATCACTCCAGCTGGGAGTATAATTCCCAATATAGGACTGTGTATTTCTGTAGGCCAGAGTTCAATTATGACCACATAATACCTCCTTTATCACCACTCCCACCCTCACACCTCCTCTGTGTGCACTCCATCACTCTCCTTCGTGGTCAAATAGTTCTTACAGAGCCAGGAAGTGTGTTTGGGGTCATTGTCCTGTTGAAAGACGAATGATATTCCCTCTGAGCTCAAACTAGATGGGATGGCATGTCGCTGCAGAATGCTATGGTAGACAAGCTGGTTAAGTATACAATAAATCACCAACAGTGTCGCCAGCACGCTTCCTCTTGCTTCTTGCTTCCATGCTACACGGTGGGAACCACACATGCAGATACCATCAGTTCACCTTCACTGCCTCTCACAAAGACAAAGTTGGAACTGACAATCTCAAATTTGAACTCATCAGACCAAAGTTCAGATTTTCACTGCATGGTTTCATGTCTGTTCTGTGTGTTTTTTGCCCATTCAATTCACTTCTTAGATCATATATGATTTCTTTAGCTTTAAATGTCACGTGACTTAAAAACAGTATGTCATGAGAGAAAAAATACATTGTCTTCAATATAATGACACTTATTATTATTTCACTTCATATAAATTATGATGTGCTAAAATAACCCTAATTACAGTTGTTTCCCAGCAGACACACAGATGAAATGTTTGTCAGTGGCTCTTGTGTGTCATATTTGTATAATAACCCCCAGCGAAAAAACAGGACAAGATAGTAAAAGAAGGATAATATGAAGCAAATAGTGAATTTGGAAGGCTGTCATTTTGTGTGCTACAGTACTTGTATGTTCCTCAGAAAGACTTAATATATCACTATAAAGCCATGGCTGTGGATCATAGAAGTCTGGTTATTTCTATGCCTCAAAAATAAGTTTGTCCACTGTCACAGACCACAGAGAAAAATGTGCCATCATGAGACAAGAAAGACCATCAGGGTTTCTGCTGCTTTTGTGTGAGTTTGGAAGATAGAGCAGTGAGGTTTACAATAGAAAATAATTGGGCACTGTTATGACAGGTGTCATATATATCTTGTGTATCAGCAAAACACATCTCAGTATTTTATTTCATATCATTCGTGCTCTACGTGCTACACACATAATGTGATGACATGAAAGCATATTTTGTGTAATTTCTGTGACAGTGTCAGTGGTGGGTGTCTGGCCATGCTGGTAGCAGTTCTGTTTGGGATTAACCTTACTGGGTCTCCTTAGTTGTGGCTGCCTTTTCCAGTATTATTTGTGGCTCAGTCAAAAAGGAACTCAGGTGATTGAGATCAGAGGTCTGTGAGTGCTCAGGCCACAGGGCCACATCACGCCACCTGTGCTAATGAATAAGAGACAGATTATATTATATCTATAATGCAGGATGAACACAGCACTGTCTTGGCATTCTCTTAATCAACATCATGAGTTCATCACCTGGAATGCTTTTCCAACAGTTTTAGATTCTCTCTGCAGTCCAGCTCATCTCAAACCATCACTTGGGTTTAGGTCAGTGATTGTGGAGGCCAGGTCACCTGATGTAGCACTCCATCACTCTCCTTCTTGGTCAAATAGGCCTCCAGAGCCTGGAGGTGTGTTTTGGGTCACTGTCCAGTTGAAAGACAAATGATGGTGGAGTGGAAGTAGCTCAGAATCCTAACGTTTTGATGATGTTGGTTGGGAACACACAGACAAATGAAACTGAAGCACCCGCACTGAATTCTGGAATGCCGTATGGTCACGAAGCCTCCCCTGAGCCAGGTGGTGCTTGTTTGACCTATGTTTGTTGTAGAGAAAATAGGGCGTGTGTGTATATTTATATATATATGAGTGTGTGTGTGTGGGACTGACCTTAGGCATCACAGCTGGAGATTTTAACTGAACTAGGCCACATTTGGCCTGAAGTGAGTGAATATTTAACCCATCACAGCTGTGTTGGGGAATGTGTGGCCAAGGGCGCAAACAGGACTCCTGCTAATTTCACATTTTGACCGTGGATAGAGGTGGAGGGCAGATATCTGTAGATTACATTCTCTTTCTAAACACAACCCAAACTGTCTGCTTGAGTAACTCTTGCTAATGTGCAAACTCACCTGTGTCCTGGAATTGTTCAGCATTAACAAACGTGGAAGGCTTGTAGGCACCAGTTGGACCTGCTCATATAAATCAGCAGATTGTTGTACAGAAGGCTGACATGATTATCATCACAAAACAGCTGGGATATTATCCTTAATTAGAGGCGTTAGTGAATGGAGTCCCATTTTTTTTTTTACCTCATTTAATTAATGAACTCCTCTCCTGTGAGAAACCTGGCATGCTATGCACTTGGAAAGCTCAAATGTGACTGAAATATTCCTTGGCCAACAAACTAAGCCAAGTCTTTTGTCTGTGAAATGCAATTATTTCTTTTTTTTTCTTCTCTTTGACAGTAACGATAAATTAACATTTCATTAAACTCTTAGTAACTGCGCATGTTACTCAGCTTTGGCTGTCTCCAGTCCGTGCAGCACTGACACTATTCCCGTCATCACATACAGTATATGCCAAAGGCAATGAAAACATGACATTAAGTATGAAAGTATTTAATTCATTTTGATAATTACATTGAATCCAGCATCTGTTGCGTAGCAATGCTTTTTTTATCGTAGTACTGCTGTGTGTTGGTTACCAGCAGTGCCTCAGGTTCAGATACGAGTGATACAAAATTAATGGAAGCTCAGCTTGGTGCTGTCTGTTTGTCCTTGTGAAGTGTGGATTGATGCCTGATGTATAAAAATAATCCCCTGTGAAATTGTTATAGTCCTTCACAGCCCCTTAGACACGTTTTGTGAAATGTATTTTCATTTCCCCTCAAAGCGTTACCACGGGGTTCTGAAACCTGTTAAAGCAAAACAAAGCACTCTGAAACATCTAATCGTTCAACTAAATACTCTGAATGGCTCACAAACACGTTCTTTCCAGTATATGAGGGTTACTGCATACCTGTCACACACTGACAAGATAAATGTGGGCCATCATTTTAAAAGTAAATGAATCCTCACATCTCCTTTTCAGTTAGTCGAAGTGACATGCACGTATAAAGTCTTGCTAAGTGATGCAGCAATGAATCTGACAATATTCAGAATATGAATGCAGGTCATGTAAACAACATATTTTGTATGGATATCAAGATTGCAAAGCAGTGGTCGAGGTGCCTGCACAGAAGAGAGGCCCTCATTTCTGGTTGAAAGGAAAAACTTTAAACATTACAAAACACAAAATCAACAGCTTTGAATACATGCAAATGTCACAACACTGACTTTTCATTTTGTTAATGGAATAGAGTGCACCCAGCTGTATTTATACAGGAATATTAGTGGAACATTCATGATTATTAGCCATGTAAATAGTCAAGTAGAAATTTTTGGGTCATGTAAACATAATTAGTAATGCCACTGATGTGAATTTAATTGAAATGAACCCCCAAAACATGCTGGTACTACAGTCAAAGAGACTCAAAAGGCATCAGGTGGAACATTGGCATAATGTTTAACTTTAACTTCCACACAACGTCCTCTGACATACGGGAGCGAGAGCCTGGAGAAAACCAATCATCGCTGTTAAATGAGTTGTTTTGTATTCCACTCAATTATGTAAAAGTACAAAATAGCTGAATGTCATGTGGTCAATGGCTTAAAGATTCTTTAACTTGGACGAGTTATTGTGACGTGAATAGAAAAAATGATGCATGGAAACACATCACTCAGGCAATGGCAATGTGAGAAAATAGCTCTTCATTTGAAGTTGTGAATGCATGGTTCAACTGATGCTGCATTCAAATTCATCCGTTTTCTGATGGGTCTGGTGCCAGTGGATTGTTTCTTTTCATTCTTTTCATTTCGAAAAAGCCTTCCAACCCGCTTTGTTCCATGTGTTCTTACTGTGTGGAAACCATGGAAACGGCTTCTGTTCACTACTGCATCCCTGACCTTCTGAATGTTTCTGTGACTTCTGTGAGTCTGTAACCGAATAACATACCTGACTGCTCAACTAACTTTCAGATCAATTCACTAAGTTGACGTAACTTAGTTGACTGTGGTGATATCTTTAGTCAATTTTCTGACACATAATGCCAATCCTGGTACTTACATTAGCTAGCCTAGCCTAGACTACTGGATGCGGCTATTTGCCGCTCCCCATCTCTCTCTTCCTCTTCTCATTCCTGTCACTCTTCACCTTCTATCTTTAAAAAAACACAGTTTTGAGGTTTGTTGTGTCTCAACAATTGTGAAAAATTGTAATAGCTGCGTATGCTTTCTATTACAGCAACCAGAAGTCTATTTTCATCCAGCGGAGCCCTTAGTGTGTTTATATATGTAAACCTACTGTACAATGAAATGTCTCATGTGGTTCAAAAAAGAGAAGGAAGCCATGAATATACCAGGAAGACAATATTTATATTCATCAGATGGAATGAAGAAAGCAAACAATGTTTCTGTGTTTGTTTATCATCTTTGTGAACACAAAATTACAAATGAAAACCAAGAAAGAACAGCATGTCTTCTCTGTCTGTGCTCAGTTTCTCTCTTTAAAGCTCCTATCAGCGAGCACTTCTCTCTCTGTCTCTATCATTTCCACCATGCTCTCTACATCTTGAAATATCTGAGGCTGAATACTAAAATCAAATGGTTGTTTTTCTGAATGCTTCCTTTGAAATTGTCCAAAACAAAAATCTGTAATAGCACACTGAGTGTTTCCTGAAACTGCTGCTGTAATAGAAGAAACAGGACCACGCTTGTCAGATAATGCATTATTTTTTACTCACTTCACTGGAGTTAAGCAGAGTGTGTTTATCTGTCTCATCTCCTTCAGTCTGACCGACAGCGAAGGCGGTTTGCCCTATGACAAGGAGTCAATGGCCATCATCCACCTGAACAACACTACAGTCATGTACCTGAAGGAGGTCACCAAGTTCCTCGCCATGGTCTGCTTCCTCCGCAAGGAAAGCTTTGAGAGGAAAGGTCAGTGCATTGACATCCATGTTAGAAAACTAGCCGTGTGTTTCCACAGTCATTGGCCGTGCCCTCTGTCGCTTGAACTCAGCACTCGATGTGGAGTTGTGAAGTGGGAGGAGTTATTTTGGGTGCTCCTGGTTCTGGAAATAAGAGTCTGATTCATTTCTCCTGTAGACAATGTTGCATGACTCGATGGCTGCAGTGAGCATGAAACTCTCCAGATTAAATCAGCAAATGATTAAGAACACCATTTGAACATGTGTTCTTTGATTAAAAGAACTAATTAATTATTAAAACTCACTCACCCCAAAACCCCACCAGACACGTCTCTGTCAGCTGCAATGTCGTTTTGTTCCATCCTGCATGCAACGTCAAACCCCACTGGGAGCGTTTCAGAAGTGTTTAGCCCACCAGACTTTGTTTACTTGTCCAGATTTGGTCATTTTCCTGGTTTATGTTCTTCTAAACATGCGTCTACATGTGTAAATATGCTATGTAGTTAATTAGTTTCACTTTTGTCTGCTTTTACGACCGGCAGTTTGCATGGGGTATTTTATTTTGAAAATCCACTGGATTCTCTATGCTGTTGCTGTGTCTGGTTTCCTGTCAGCTTGAGGTGCTCTGTGTAAATTGATGCAGGCTGCTTGTGGTGTCTGTCAGAAATAGAACAGCCGCGTATTGTATGAGGAGCCGAATGTAGGCCTGCTTCTGGGATGCTTCTGAACTGGACTGCGGTGGAGCTGGTATTGCTGCAGCGACCGTGGCGCACACGCAATGTGGTGCATCCACGCCTGGTGGAATTTGGGGGTTAGGGCTACACCTAACCGTAACCCTTTAACCCTCTTAAGGTTAAGTACGACTCCCAACATCTAATCACAAAACCTCAAATTTTATTGGAAGCCAAAGTTTTCTGAGTTGAGTAAATCACAGTTCTTGTCCACTCCTTGGACGAGAGACAAACAGAACAGGGACCCCCACATGTGACACATTTTAAGCCTGGCTTATAATAACTTTTATATTTATTTATTCACCTTTTATTTCACCTTATTAACCTATTTGTATGCTGGGTTATTAGTGTGTGTTTATGACTGATACAAAGTTCAAGCGTAATGGAATCATTTATAAATAATATATAAATGTTAATTGTTTTTGTCAAAAGTATCTTATTATTACATATTCATGCTTGCAGTTGACTCACTGTCATTTTTGTTATATTTTTTAATTCTCACAAATTATTTTGGTGAGAGTTGTCAATTATTCTGGCAAAAATTGGCAGACCCCCTGCAGAACCTCTGCGGACCCCCTAGGGGTCGGACGCCTGGTTGAAGACCCCTGGAGTAAACTGCTCTGGATCCAGCCTCTGACTGGCCTTTACTCTATGGCAATGGCAGCTGAGGCTCATGGGTATTGTGGTATTTAGATGCATCTATATTTTTAAATAATACCAACCTATAGCTATATTGACGCCATATTGTTGCATTTCAACAAGTGCTCAAATTAAGTTATGTCTTTTCCTGTCTACACCAGAAGAATGAACGTGTTGCTCTGTGAGACTGCTTTTGATCAAATACTGGATCTGATAAGTTTTATCATATGAAATGACAGCGTGACACGCCCAGCAGCAGTCATGAATCTTAAACTTTAAATCTCAAGTATTGAAATCAAATTGGGATTGACGATTATCTCTGTATCACAGTTTTCTCCAGGGGAGCTTTTGTTGTTAAGTTATTGTTATTGAAATGACTTTAAGTTGTGTTCCATTTCTAAAGACAGAACATTTAACATCAGAGCATTTATGAACCAAATGAAGACTCAGTAGTGTAACAATGATCTAGCACAGTTTTTATCACTGGAGATGCTCCGAGATGCTAGCTTAAGATACTGAATGTCGTCGCTTTGATCTGATATGTCCAGTGGTGTCAGGTCACATGACTACCAAATGTAGAGAAATACAGTATGCATGAGGCGCTGGGTGAACCAGGCCAGGCCTGCGAGCAGCAGTGCCAACAGGAGGCCAACCAGTCAACCCAGATAATGAAACAGGAAATGATCAAACTGCATCAGCCACATTAGGTCAATGCAGGACAACATTAATTACAATGTCAGTGACAGTGTTAATGACAGTCATACACTCTTTTAGACTGTGAGCAGCTCCATACATCCATACCAGTTATGTACTATGATAAACTCTAACATTCTTTACACTAAGGCCTTTGATGAGTAAAACATTTCATCACTGCTCTGTCATTAAACTGATATGTCATTATTCATTGACATGTATTTGCTGTTATTGTCTTGTTTCATTCACTTCTCCTTTGATTGGCTGAGCCTTCCTCACAGACGATCTGTAGATTACCTCTGGGGGTTGAAGGATTCTATACAAACAAACTTGTCACCTCGTCTCGACATCCCAGACAACCCAAATAACACAGATATTGATTATTTTGTATCTGCAGAAGTCAGCCTGTCTGTTACTGGCAGTACGGTCCACAGGGTTTTGTGTGTGTTTTGTGCTGCTGTTTCACAGAGTGCTTTACAATGACTGAACAGGTCAGCTGCTGGGAGCTGCCCCGGAGCAGCAGGGGGTTCAGTGCCTCACTGAAGGGTACTTATCCACTGGCTGTTGGTGGAGTGGAGGGCATTGCTTGGTCACACTCCACAATTCTGTACAGGCTTCAGGGATTTGAATATGCATAGGCGTTGGTCTCAGGTTGACTTTTCCAGCTTCTACATCAGTGCTTTACACAGACAGTATCTGCATTAAATACTCGTCTTTAAGAAGAGAGCACCCAGATCCAAACCCACAATGACTACAATACAGAGTGCGTCTTTGTCTGTGTCTCACTGATCGTCAGCCAGATTCATGAGAGCTGCTCAGCAGGTGTGAGGCGTTGGATGTCCTGAATGACGGAGTGTAGTTCAACATGTCTGCTGTGGTTAGTTGAGCAGTCACTTTGAAGTCTCAGCTCATATTAAGGTTCCTGTAACAGCCTGAATGACGCACGTTTCCACCTGAAGCTCTTCATTAAGCTGACTGCTGTGAAAATCTGTTTTCGGAAACTTGAAAGAAACAAACACAATATGTTAAGTACAGGAAATGAATTTATAATTCAACCTAACGACGAGATTACAAAATGAATTCTCTGGATTGGCAGTGGATATGAAACATGCAGCTCAAGTTTCTTAAGATTTGTACTTTTTTAGTTTATTTTCAATTATAATAATAGTAATAACTGTAATAATTATAATAATAATAACTTCATTTATATAGCACCTTTTAAAACAGAGTTTACAAAGTGCTTTGACTAACAGGCACAAACAGGGTACTCAGGCAAAATAGCAGCAGAAGAGCCAACATTTAAAAGACAAGACAATCTAAAACTATATACCATATCAAGACTAGAAATGTCCCTTCTACGTGACATTGTTATCTCTTATACCTGTGAAGTCTCTGCTAATGTTGACCTTTCAGCATGCATCTTGTAACATTAATGTAATGGCAGACCCCCTGCAGTACCTCTGCATTACCTCTGTAATTCCTGATCATTGACATAGTCAACACGACGTCACCCAGAAGTTTCTGAAAAGCAGTTGTGAAGCTCAGTGTGATCATGGACATGGAGACTTATGGAGACTGACTTGTTCTGTTTAAGGAACTGCAGTTTTTGGCCCTTCTCACTAGCTTCACTTCACATGGAGGTTGCTGCTTGTTCCTGAGCATAGATCAGGTTTGTGTCCAGAGAAAACATGCTGTAATGTGATGAGAAAACACAACTAAATATAGGAAGCGGTCATATCAAACACAGCTGGGATGGCATGTTTTCTAAAGGCTGCACATGCTGTCTAATGGGTGAAGATGTTCTCTTAAGTTTCAGTGTGTTGAGCTCTTAGGGCCACCGTGTGGAACAGGCACACTGGGTTATTTATGCTCACTGTCATGTCACCATACTGTCAAGTGGTACCATTAAATAATGAGTGCAGGGTGTTCTATGTGTGCAGGATAAACTCAGTTAAAACACATTCTGCTTTTTGTTTCAGTGGAGATGCAGCACAGCATCAGTGTTTCAGACGTACTGTCCCTTACCTACTTGATAACACTCTGAAGGTTCTCAACCAGAGAATCCACTAGAGCTCTTGTGCTCCAGTTCAAGTTCAAGCACTCCCACATTCCCCACCAACAACAGCAAAGCTCCAGAGCCAGAGCAGGCAGAACCCTCTGTGCCGGTGTCTAAACAGGAACACAGGCTGTGAATGTGGGTGTTTAACCTTACATTCTTAAAGCATGTAATCTGAGTTAGCTTCGCTTGTGGCTAGAATGCTAAAACAAGATGAAGGCTTTTGCTTCGCCTGTACCAACACTGATAAAGTTTGTGTGTGTTTACAAATGAAGCTTTGCCATGAGAAAATGTGCAGAGGACAGGGGAGCAGCTAGCATACATGCAACCACTGCAAGAGATTGGCGAGCCCACCTGCTCGGGCCAAACCAGATTAAGAAGTGACTGTCACTGTGCCGTGTGTGTGGGTAAAACCAGTAAAAACACAAAATCATTTTCAAAAAGTGATGAAGATTGTAGCATTCACTGTAACCAGTCTGGTTTAGTTTGGCAGTAGGCACATAGTAGAGGTAGTGTTTGGTTCATTGTCAGTGCATTTAGATCATACTCAATGTGCCCCCTGACATTTTACTATCCCAGACCAGACAGGTCCAAGTCTGGGCTGGTAATGAGAGCATTAGAAGGTGCACATTTAATTGTTGCATATCTTACCTTCTGCTGCTACATCCTTTATGTTAATCAGATGCCTCTCAGTTCACACCTGTGCCATGTTGAAAGTGATCTGAAAGACTGCCATTGTGACTGTCATGTAAATGTGACTCCGGATTTCATTCAGACATGAGACAAGATGTTAAAATAACACCGTGAATGCATCAGTTTTGATGTCAGATTTGATGCCAGAACTTTTTTTTCCATTTGGCTCAGAGCAAAACAAGATGAACATAGAGAAAGAATGATAAACGGAGCAGCTGTCTCCGCTTGAGTGTTTTCAAATAAATGATGAATTGATGAGAATGTGGTTTTGTGTTTTCACTGTGCTCTCTGTGGTCATTTGTTAAGACTTCAAACCAAAAGAAGTTTGAAAGTCTTTCAACGGTGTGTCCTGTTCATGTCAGCCAGGTACCAAATATTGTAGCACGGCAGGATCAGACTGTGCTGTAGTTAACAGCAAACACCATCACTTTAACAGATACGTGAAGTTACATATTTCATTAACATACACAGCAGTACCATGCTGATTTTCAACAGATGTTACACTGTTGGTGGTAGATTAATAACACAGGTGCAATTCAATAATAATACAAAAACATCCTTAAAAAGATGTTTAGTTTGTCCATTCTGGGCTCCTGTAGGACAGTGGAGGTTCAGAATGACGGACTCTGGAAGAGGGCTTACCAGTACTGGTTCTGTTGTGTGCAGCCATGACAGCACACTGTTTGACGTCTAAATTCTACTGTGCACGTTAATTGCACTTGTTCCTGACAATGATTATGATTTCATCAGCGTTTTAGAAGCTTCCCAGAAACACCAAGAGAATACATGGCTGCTTTATTTTTGACAGATATTTTTTTTATTTTTGGCAGCACAGAGCAGATCAAGCTGGTAAGACCCTGAAACAGCAAAGAGAATCTGGTCAGTCTTCAAAAATACAACACCCTGTGCCGACTCAACACTTAAACTACTCAGCTACAGTACTACACTCCTGATGGGACATGACGACATACAAAGAACGGACCAAAACAGCGTCACAGCCACAATGTCACAGAGCCGTTCCCGGTGGAATTCAGTGGTGACTGAACACATCAGTGGCAGGGATGAACATCTGTCAGACCGTGCTTCAACCTGAATAGTGTTTTATTGCAGGATATTGAGGATAACACATATGTAGAGCACTAACAGCAGGATTTGTTGTCAAGAAGCTCAGATTCAAACGGTGAAGCATCTTTTTGAACTGCATTTCACACTGACTCTGTCACTGTCACACACACACAGAACTCTGCTTGGGAGTGGCCTGCTGATACTCGAGGCAGTCCTCTGACCTTTGGACTGACTTTTGCTATAATTGGAAGATCTAGAAGAAAAACCCAACACAGCTTCTTGTCACAGAATTTTTAAAACATACTCATTATAACTTATACAAACTGTGTTTTTAGCAACAGATATGTCTAACATGAAGTGCATTAGGTCCTTATTATAATATTTATCAAACCATCGATGCTCCAAGGGAGAAAAAGTAAACTCATTAAGCATGAACTCCAAAATTCAAAATGAAGTCAGACCTCAGAGGATGCTGAAACTTGGGTTTCAGCATGTATTACTTTTTCTGAAAAAAACTTGTATAACCTTAAACTTTTTTAATCATGTCTCCACAAGCAAGTAATCAACTGTCAGAACAGAAACTCAGAGGCAATCTGCATCTGTAAGGAGAGGCTCGTGGTGACAGGAGACAAATTATTATAAAAAAGGCAATCTGTTTATCACATTAACAAGTGGACACGAATAAGATGCACTGTCAGTAGTCATCTACCCATGAGGAATGTGAAAAAGGGTTTTATCAAATATGTGCCAGGACATAAGAGCCTACATTCAAACTGCAGCAGCTGCAGCTGATGACATTTTCAGACTAACCTATTCCAAGTTCTGCACGTTGCGTCAGATAATCAGATGTTTGCTGCATTAGACAGCAGTTGCAGCAGGTTTATAGTCAATTTACTGTTTGATAAAACAAAACCTTCTTAGCTTCCCATATTTCTTCTCTCCTTTATGTCTTTTATCCATTGATCATGGAGCCTGTTACGTCCCTGTCTACGGTGTGGGGAGTAGTCCACACTTGTTACCAATCACAATCACAACTGTTTTGTTACTGCTTTGAAAACACAATCATACAAACTAGAAAATGGTGCTTCTCTTCAGAGTGAACTCAGGCCAAAATAACAAATAAGACAAAGTAGCTACGAGCTAAAACTAAACCCTACACCAAAAACAGACAAATGCTAATCCTAACTACTAAAACTGACCAAAGCCTCCTACTGCATCTGTTTAAACAGTGAATGTCTACAAGTCCAAAGTGACAACAACCAAAGGTGACAGGTGAACACAAAGGGAAAACAAATGAGCAAAATCTCAATGTCTATAACACGGGTAGTTCATTCTGAATTCAGGAGGTCCACATAGAGAAAGTTTCGCAGCATCATCATGTTTAAGTCACATTATAATTTAGTTCTACATAACAATTATTTTATATATATTGAAGCAGCATTGTCATTGTATCAACATCTGCACTGTGTGAAGTCAACCACTCAACTCAAACAAAGAAAGCTAGAATTCAGCGTCATGGCAACAATATTTATTTGCAGTGACACTGGACTCTGGAGAGCTACGTGCAATAATAAATAATAAATCAAATAAATAAGAAAAGTGAAAGCAAAGTCAGTCTGACATTTGACACAATGACAATCTCAGTCCTCATGCCTAAACCCAACCAACTCCAAACCACGAAGGCAACGAGAACTGTCCAATCAGAGACAGGTAGGATGTCTCTTTCTCTGAGTAGGTGTAGAAACACAGAAACAAGAGTCACCGGTCAAAATGTAATCTCCACCAAAACTGAATGAAACTCAGTGTTATGCTGTTTCTGGCTCTGGGTCCGGACAGGACAGAGAATGGTTCTGGGTCTGGGTCTGGATCACGGCCCGCCTATTAGTGACCTGTGACCTACATAAACCAACCACAAGTAGAATCTTTCCGAGGGCAAATGGGGGCGAATGCCGCATTCTCAGCCAGGTTCTCGCAGTCCCCGGCAAGTGGGATCTTTTACAGACTTCACAATCAGCTGGACTGACAGCAGCTTGGTTGGTCAGCCTCAAAGATCCTCAGACAAACAGGAAATCACACTCTGGGTCAAAAAGAAAAACAGACACGTTAAACAGAAGTGGCTGGCTGTAACAGAGCCCCCTTAAAGCTCCATGATCGATGATGCATACCTGTGAGTAACACGGTGAAAACAGGTTCTTCGTCTCTGCATTTAAACAGAGCACTTTGATTTATTTTTGTTCTCCCTTTAAATTGACTTCATCCATCTGGTTGGCATTAAATCCACAGTGTGTTCTTTGATCGCCTGCTCCCACCCACAGCATGATTTAAATTTGCGTTGTCCCTCAGCATCCAGTCGTCTATTTCAGACACTATTTGACCATCTGACAGGCAGTTCTGATGGGGTATGCTGGCATCTTAAGCCCCATTTGGACAGGATTAACATTAACAGGATTACAGGGGGAGGTGGAGGATAAAATATTCACTGCGCTCCTCTGTGATTTAACTCATCATGAAATCACAGGATGTGGTCTGTGGAAGACATTCTGCAGGACAGTTTTGTACAGCAAGCTGCTGCTTGTCCGTCACGTGATGAGGCTGAATGCAAATGCAGACGCCAGACAAGCAAGTGAGGTCGAACAATCAATTATTATTATTTGAAAACAGCAGCAGGAGTGATGAGATGGTGGCTTGGCAGGCTGGAGGTTGGGGTTTAGATGAGGGAGAGGTTCAGGTGGGAGGCTTGGCAGAGGGGAATCCCAGGATGAGAGCTGGCTGCCACATAAGCTGGTGTAACAGGCGGGCAGGCAGGTAATCCTGCAGACAGGAACTACAGGTGTGAGTCAGACTGGAAACTAAGCAGACTAAGAGGCCAAATAAAACAGCTTCAACAGGAAGCGTAGAGCAAAGTGTGTGAGTGTGTGTACTATGGTCCAGAGAGGACTGACTGTTAGTGCAGAAATTTCGTAGGAAGACAGGATGGCTTGACGGCAGACAGGTGAGCTGAGAGAGCAGAACCAGGATCCAGCGTGAGGCAGGGAGAGACAGACAGGAGACAGAGTCTGACCTTTATGTTGATATTATGTTTACGTGTTTCCATCAATCAGATTTTTGACCTCCTACATTTTCACACAAAAGTCAAATTTCACAGAAAGCTGATAAAATACAGTCGAAACACGAGCATGTCCTCCTGCAGAAAAACATCCACATTAAAATGCACAGACATAATTAATCAAAATGACAGGAAGAGCAGAGGGTTAACAGTAACACTGCATGAGTTGGTCAGTGATTTCAACTTTCTACCCACACCACAGTGATAACTGCAGCTGTTTTAAAGTCAGCCCACTCCCCCTCGAGGAAGGACACTCAATCTGCAAAAGTGTCCCCGGGCAGAACACGATGACGGGCCAGGGGCTAATTTATTTAACAGTCAGATAATCATCTTTCTAAGTAAGGACTTATTAACTAAATGAACTTAGTACAAACAAGGACTGACACAAATCCTATACATCCTTTTCCCCATCGAACAGAACAGTCTGTCCTCTGATGTTCGAAATGTCTCATATCTGAAGTGTCTGCAAGTTTGTAGTGAAACTTTCAGCATGCATAGTTTGCATCTTTAATTCTGCCCACTGTCGCCAACCTCTTCTTACAGTATATTTAATCAAATTACTAGGATTGATGTGAGGAGCTAAAATAATGACACCTGTCCACATTTCAAAGACTTTTTCTGTTTTCATTGTCAACCTTTTGATTTTCTGTCCTCATTCAACTCTGCAGGTCAGCTGTGCACAGATCAAGTGTTACCTCTGTCTGTCTGTCTGTCTGTCTGTCCATCTGTCTGCTGTCATGAAGGCATGACACTGTCGACGTGCTGAAGTCCTCAGCTCTGCCAAAGGATATGATAAAAAATTAAGTGGATACAATATGAAGAAATCTATATTGTGTGTGTGTGTGTGTGTATGTATATATTTAGTATGACTTAAGGGAGTTCAACTAAAGGTAAGTTATAGTGCTTACACTATATGTATGCATAGTGCTTACACTGCAACCCAAGGCTAAGGAGAGTTTCTGTGTTACTGAAAACAGGTGGGCAGAGCCATAAGGATGGACATAGTCATCTGTAGTGTCTAAAGTGCATTGTGAGCATATGTGTGTGAGAGACCTATGTTATGCAGTTTGTTTGAGTGATCTGTGTTCTATGGAGGACTTTACACTTAGTTAGTTGTAGATTGGAGTTCTTTGTCATGACGAATGCATGTCTGCAGACCTGCATCCAGATTTGGTGTCAGAGGAGAAGGAGAAGTCTTTTCCCCACTTGTTGATTGGGAGGTGAATGTTGTTATCTGTGTCACAAATTGAGATATACAAGTTTGGCAGGATTTTAGTGGATGTGGAATATTTGTATTTATATACATGATCGCTTCTGCTGGGTTACTTATATTGATTTTATTTTTGATGACTGATCGAATTTGAAGACATTGGAGATAGTTTCCCCCTCTGACCCCGTACGTCCGGATCAGATCTTTGAATGAATCGTTCTGGAATAGGTGGAGAAGATGTTTGATTGCTTTGTGTTCCCATGTGGTGAAGTGAATTGTATATTTATTGATTTGAAAATCCAGATTGTGCTAGAGAGGTTTGTACATTCAAGGAGTCAGTTGTGATTTGCTGATCCCAAGTGTTTTCCACCAGCCTGTCAGGGCTGAGCAGATGAGTGGGTTTTTAAAGCAGTTGTGACTTTTTATTTTTGAAGCAGTGAACAGTAAATGTTGGTGTCTGGGCCGGGTTAGCGTGGATCCATTTAACAAGACATTTTAATTGGTTTGCTAGATAGTAGTTCAAAAAAGAGTTTCAGGAGTTTATTTTTCTGTAGAGTTGGGATTTTTTCCAGTCGAACTGTGAAATGATAGATGAGTTCAGTGACTTGAACTCCACCAGGGAGAGGTTAGACCATTGATCATTTCTAAGATCATTTTCTAAATTTTGGGGTGAAACTAAGCTAGAGTCAACTCTGACAGTGCATATATTAATACCCAGTTATCTGATATTGCTAAAGGTGAAAGGGTGATGTGTATCTTGGGTTGTAGGGTTCCATGAATTAACTGTCAAAGGTAGAATAGTTGATTTGGACCAGTTTATAGTGTAGTTGGAGATGTCTGTCTTGTTAATGCGATTTATTACTTCCTGCAGCGAGTTTGGTGGATCTTGAAGGTAGAGTAGTATATCATTGGCATATAGATTAATTCTGCGTTGTATATTGGCAGCATGGATTCCTTTTATTTTACTGTTTTGATGGATGACAATGGCAAGTGGTTTAATAAAAACTGCAAAAAGTAATGGTGAGTGGACAGCCCTCTGTGAAGTGTGAACCTTTGTGATGTGATCCAATTGGTGGTGGCCACTGCATAATTTTATCAAATCCTTTTTCCACGTCAGTGAGACTATAATTGTTTGTGCTTTATTTCATTGTATGGTGTTAATTAAATTTAATCATCTTCTGGCGTTATTAGTTGAATGTCTTTCCTTGGTGATGCCTGTTTGGTCATTATGGATTAGGGCTGGTATGTAAGATGATTGAGACGATGAGAGGGAAGAGTTGTCTTTACTTTGTTTTAATAGGACTTTTTTCACAGTTGGGTGAGGAGTTGACCTTTGTTTTTAATTTCAGCTGCCATCTTCAGAAAAAGTGGATTCAGTGTCTGCCAGGAATGTTTAAGGAATTCAATAGAGAATCCATCTGGTGCTTTGTTATCAGGCATCTGTATGAGAGCTTTGTGTAATTTGTCAAGTGTTAACAGAGCATCTAAAAGTTTGGCTTCTTGTGGTAATAGCTAAAAATGCTTGAATAGTTGATGGATTGGAATTATTTTAAGGCAGATATAATAAAAAGTTTGGAATACACCATTTATAACTTAAGGAGATTGTGTATAATTCATTACTGTTATGAGATATTTCTCATTATTATGTTGAGTAAATCTGTTAAGAATTTGTTTGATTTGTTTTGTTCATAATTGTTATATCTGAGCTGTTGGAGGAGGAATTCATTTTTTTTTTTATCAATATATTATTTAGTTGAAATTTGAGGGTTCATAATTCTTACCATGCATGTTCCGTGGGCTTGCTTGCACAGTTGTGTTATTTTTTTATCTTGTTTTCAAGGTTTTTTGTAGTTGTTGCTCTTTTTTTCTTATGAGAGGAATGTGATGTGAAAAAGTATTCCCTCTAGTTACTACCTTACCTGTTTCCCATAGTAATGTTGGGGAGGTATTTGGAGAGTCTGTGATCTTAGGAATAATAAAATTGCTGGACAGGGAAAAGATTTATATTGGGAAGAAAAGTAAGAATGTTTCTTTCAGTTGGATTTTTAAGCCTCCAGCTATCACCAAGACCAAGATCTTCCATGTATTCTTTTATTTCTGTTGAAGAAAAATTCGTGAAGTGCCTGACTGAGATGATCTGTCAGTGGAAGGGTTGAGTACTGTTTTGAAATCACCTCCGAAGGAATGATCGAGGAGTACAGCTGCCTGTTTATGTATTTATGTTTTACTGTCGATGCTCTTTCATGATCGGGTAAAGGATTTTCCTCTGTTTATTTCCCTTGGAAACTGGTCGTTGATACCAGATTTTGTTACCTTAAGCTCCCTTGCCTTGCTTTTCATGAGCTCTTTCTGTTTGTAATGTTGCAGTTTACCAATGATAGGTGAGGATCTTTTATCAGAGCCATTCCCAATTCTGTGGATGTGGTGAAAAGTTATGTTGCTAAATATTAAATTACTGTGGCTGTGGAGGTAGCTGGCATGATCCAGTAAGGGTAGTAGTGGTCCGTTATATAATCCACTTTTCAAATGAGTTGTTTCAGTGAGTTTAGTTAATATGTGGTTGTGTTCTTCCGTTTTTTGCAGCATGATGGATCTCCTTTTGTCGCGCCTGTCACTTTACCCCATAAATCTAATCCTAATCAAGCTGAAGTGTAATGAGGTCAAACACCTGTCAATCAAACAAACCTCTGTGGGGGCTCGTCTGATAGGCCAGGCCTGCACAGCGTTGATTACATCATCATCAAATGCTGGTTTGATTTCTGTCAGACCTACCAGTCACAGTCTGATAATATTTCTGTGACTTCCTGTAGTGGTGATTAAAGAGAGAAGTTGTGACTTTTTGAAATATTCTAACATTAATATTTAGCATTTAGCAGAATTTAACTTTAAAAACAGCTAAGAGAAAAACATCACATTTGCATCATGCTAGCAACTCTGTGATGTAGGCACAGTGTTGTTTTGAGCTAAATGCTAACACAGTTTGGCATGCTAGCATATCCTGTCAAGGAGCATCAAACATAAGCTGTCAGAAGTTTGGGACAAATCATTTTACCTGATGAAAAGTCATTTGAGAGCAGTTCCTCCTGAGAGAGAGAGTGTACTCAATGTCAAATCTCTACTGAAGGATCACCTGGTCAGTGTGTTTTAATGATCATGAATATCTGTACCAGCAAGTGTTGAGATAGTGATACCACAATGCCATACCTGCAGCCATGATACTAGCATGGCTATACTGGTTGTTGTCTTGTTTTTTCTCTGATTGCTGGTGTCTGGGCATTTAAAATAATAATAAAAAAGAAAGAAAGAAATAAAAGAAATAAAATTGTGTCGTCATTCTGGCTCTTCTTCTATTTTTGTTGGACAGGTTGCTCAGTACCTGAGTGTAAATAACAGATAGCTGGTGACAGAGTTGTCACCAACTATTGAAGTCATTGAAGGTGAGCGCGATCAAGAAAATCTATTTCCATCTTCAGAACATCGCTAAACTCCTGAAACTCCGATACACGCTTTATCACAAGCTGCTCAGATTACTGCACTCCTGTTTTTACCGAGCTGCTTCAAAAGTCTGTGAGACAGTTTGAGCTAATAGGATGCTGCAGCCAAGATCTGGTCTAATGGGAAAATAAAGAGAGCTCACATTACCCCATTATCGGGGTCATGTTTATACAGCCTTACATAATCTGCTCCTTCCTATCAGTGACTGACGTTCATGTTTTAGATCTTCCTCTGCCTTTCTTTTACCGTCCTCTGAACGTTAGCTCATGCTGCTTCACTGCAGATGTACTGTTGTCAGACTCACAGTAGCAGCGTTAGTCTTCACTACCATACATGTCAGAACTATGCAGCGAGTTTCCAAACTTTTAAATGTCATGATAAAAATAGAATATTGACTGATGAATGCATTTGTTTGGTTTGTGATGCTCCATATAGTTTCATATTAGTCAGTAGGAATCTCTTTAAAGGTCATTACCTAATCTATGCTTCATGCTGTGACTTTGGTGTTTCATAAAGAATCTTCAGTCTCTTCACTCCGTCTTCTGTCTGTCCCTCACAGGATTGATCGACTACAACTTCCACTGCTTCAAGAACGCCATCCAGGAAGTTTTTGACGTCCGAGTAAAAGTTCAACAGAACCGTAAACTCCTCAGTCAGAGGAGGTGGAGCAAACTCAGTATGACCAATGGCGTGCTCAGCAACCCCCACTGAGGACTGATGACATCACATCAGACAGCCAAGTGTAACTAAGCTCCACCCTGACAAATCCAAGAGACTCCATCCTCAAGGAACATTAGGTTTTCTAATCAGAGAGGACAAATGTCTTTCACAGGGCTCAATACACTCACTGGATTTTTCACAGGAAGAAGAAGATGACTGATTTTATTCACAAATATTTATACACACGCCTGCTGGGAGAGAGAGACTGTGGACATACATGATTGGATAGTGTATGGATCATGTGACTATAAAAAGACTCATGTCTGTCTGAACTACCATGGATCACTCTTTAGACACCAAATCACTCCTGATCTGAGTGGTACTCTGTGGCTGCAGTGATACATGCCAACACTACAGCATACTGTGTGTGTGTGTGTGATAACACCTTCCACCCCTGTTTAAATCAGTCTGAGAGGCTGTTTACATCCTTAATTATACACTGGATTGATGTCTTTCTGGAAGGTGGAGGTTATTTTAACATGACGTGATCATCAATGATTATAATCCTGTCTGATGCCTGCACGTGGTTCAGTTTTCACCAATAGCCCAGTTGTAATTATAGCCACGGTTTCCTACAGTTAAGAGCTCAGCTGTTGTATTCTCATTTCCAGGTAGGTGCTAGTCCCATTTTCTTCAGCCTGTTTATGTTTCGGCACTGTTGGCAGTTTTTGTTTGTCGATGTACAGACCAGTATCACTGGAAAACTTACTGATACTGAAGACTTGAAAAGTTCTTAAAAGTTCTGAAGCATCTTTTTTCTATGATTTCTAAGGGATTTGCGGACATTGGAGATAATGACATCCTCTGGAAGTATAAATGAATAATATAACAATGTGTCTCCTGTCTGTGTGTGTTCTGATTTGACGGAGTTCTGATTGAGTAGGAGTATGATTTCTGACCCTGGAACAATGAAGTAAATCACAGTGAATATTTGACTCCTCTGGACTGTTAATCCTTTCATGCCACATGTGACCTCAGTGCAGCATTCAGTTTTTAAATGGATTACCAAAAAGACATTTAGCTACTTTTTTATTTGGAAATATTTCCTCAAATAAAAGCTGGTAGTCAGATAACAGCCAGCCACAAGATGGCAGTGTAGCTACATTTAATGTACCATCTTCCTGCAAATATACTAACAGATAGAGAAAGTGTTGAGTTTGCATTAGGGGCATAGTCCAGTAAGAAAATATCACACTAAATATGACCAAATGTACTTAGATATACTAATATACCCGGCCCAGTAAGCTAATTTTCTAAAAAATAATTGAGCTGTTAACTGGTAAGATGAACGAGCTAGGTTTTGTAATGCATGCATGGGAGCGGGTAACAAAACAGGCTGCAATAACAGCCATGTATGTACTGAGGAAGTTGATCAGATGATTGGTCGCAGAATATTTTGTTTGGTGACAAAGATTTGTTACAGCAAATTTGGAAACACTCTCAGATGATACGCACTAACGTGTCATCTGAGTTACTGTATGAAAATATCATTTTGTAGTTAAAGAGTGTCTTAGGATTTGACTTTTTGTGGTTGATAAATCATGTTTTCTGTCACTCAGTTGCTTCTGCTCCCAAATGTTGATTGCAATCATAGTTTTTGTCTTTTTTTCAGAGAAAATCAAGTCATGCTGCCCCGCAGACCAAAGACAACAAAAACAGTGAAAGAAATGATCACATGCCATTTGCAGTACTTGATGCCCATCAGAGATGCATCATGTTTGCACTTGTTAAGCAGGCATGTTCAATCTAAAACTAAATTTTCAGGAAACATTTTGTCGTGGCTGGACGTTAGAAACTTCTAAAACTGCTAAATCTGTTCACAAACCAACCATAGCCATGATCAAGACAGCAGTGGAACAGAACACTGATCATACAACCACAGCGTACAGTTTTCCAGGTCAGGATTCGGCTTCAGGTTTCAACATTTGGCCAGTTTGAGTTCAAACAACTGAACAGTAGAGTCACATGGGCCTTTTGCACTACAGGACCTTAACAATGTTAAGTCAGCTTTTGTTTCCAATGTGCTCCACCAGCTTTGACGGAGTACTCAGTTAATGTACTACTTATTTATTATATTACCAAGCTTCAGATACTATGGGAGGGAAGCAATGCAACAGCTGGTTTGCACTACAATCAATATGAGGAGTTTAGATAAAGACTGTAGGGTGTTAGTTGATACGGTGTGCAGTGACACTATTCTATAATGGTCAATGTGACTCAGTAGAAGACTTCACATAATTTAACTGTTATGAGGGCTAAAAACAGAGTCACAGGCCAGAGAATATGAGTCAGAATATGTTTGTTGTTCCATGTTGTTGCACGTTTGTAACATACTTGTTGCTGGAGTGTTTTAGTAGTCTAAAGACTTTATAGAGGACAGAATCTTACAAGTAGGAACATTTCAGTTCACTGTTTGATAACTAATTCATATCAAGTGCATTTATGTATTTATTCATGTTTGTGATTAAATCTATTTTAACATGTTGCTGTGCATGTTGTTTTTTTAAGATCAGAAAACCAGACGAGTTTGGAGTCAGAACAGCTCCCTCACGATGAAACACACTGACCACTTCATTGATTACTGTGCAAAAAAGAAAAAGAAGCTTTATCATAATGTTGGTCCTCCCCCTGCTGTAGTTCTCATTTCATTTTGGAGATTGGAAAATGTCGAGCATGATTGTGATGCGGCTGAAAAGACTGGACTGACTGAGCTGTTCTCTGTGTCATCTGTGAACCATCTATCAGTGCTTATTTCATCTTCATGCTGCTTTGGTCCACATCGGGTTACAACTGAATTCATCTCTACATAAATATATCTGCATATGCAGAATCTCTAGGTAATCTATCATAAGTACAACCTTCATTACCTGCTCTTTGAAGAGATGAATACAAACTTTCTGCAACCCAAATCACCAGAACACTGACTTACTTGAGATTATTTTTTTAATTGAAAGTGGTAAAATAAATTCCACTAAAAACTAATATAAAAAAAAACAACTATTACAAATATTTGGTCATTGTAGCTTTATTCAAACAGGAGAAAATAGTGCATTTATTGAGGGCTGATTTTATTTTATTTTCATTGTTTGGATAGAAGTGGGGCTCTGTAGCACAGAGGAAGGAGATATATCAGGTTTTAATACACATAATTCTTGTTAATAGTTCTGTTCCTTGCTGTTTAGTGCACATTGGACTTGTTGACAAGAAAAGACTTATGATCTTGTCACACTGAGATGAGATTGTTAAAGGTATTAAAACATGCTTTGGTATGGATGGGTGTTAAAAAGGGAATTCTGGGCAGCTCCCTGGACTGTTTGACAGCAGGCCATTAGCTTGTTAATGCAGTACAATGGACAAATGTTTTTTTCTTCTTCATCTAAGAAATAGAACTGGAGAGTGGATCGGTCTCTCATCACGTCTGACAGATGTAGGTCACTCGACTGTTCTGGCTTGGAAATTGCTTTCATACACTTGATGGAGTCTTTGCTTTTTTTTGTAACCTTTTAATTCAGAGGAGGTTAAGGAGCTGTGTGAAGGTGAAGCTCTCCATTTACCTGTCAGCCTGTGCTTCATCACCCACCTGTCATTATAAGCTGTGAAGTAACGTGGAGATTCAATTGATGAATGCAGCGAAGTTTGATTCACGTCTAAGTGTCTGAACTAAGAGTCAGGGACACAGTGAGCAGCTCAGAGCACACCTTATGTTACATTTAGAAATCCTCTTAAAAGGTTTTTTAAGAAGTATTCACAAAGAACAGACGCTCCTGAGGTATAGATGATAGATGGATAATCACTGGAACTTGTTTTGTGTTGTGTTGTGTTTCCTTCATGAGAAGGTGAGGTGATAAGCAACTCATGGGGGTGGCTGTGGCTCAGTGGTAGAGTGGGTTATCCAATAATAATAATAATCCTGAAGGTTTTTGGTTCAATTCCCACTCTGACTGCTCAAAGACTGGAAGGTGAACTGACAGCCAGTTTTTGAGTTTTTCCCAACTCATTCAAAAAAATACGTGTATACTTTGGTTATTTTGTAATAAGACTCCAGATCTCCTGGATTCCATCTAATGGTGGTTTTCCAGTCACGTCCAACTAGAAGGAGGCTCTGGGAAATACTGAAAACATTATGTACTCAATCAAAACCAGGAAGAGCTGGAGGGCATCCAGCCACAGGGCTCGAGGAGGCTGTTGAGAAGTCTTCTGCTGAATGTGGATTAGCATATGAAAATCAATAGATGGATACAGTTTGATGGGTTACTCTTTTCATCCTTTATTCACAGGTTCATTCACATTAGCCGGGTCTCTTACTAAACAGCCTCTGAGGCTTGGGCTTGACAGCCCAGTGCCAAAACTGCATTGGTTCAAAGAGAAATCCCAGTCCAGTAAGTAGGACTCATAATCTGCCCCATGGTCAATGCTGTGAACTTTATAGAATCATTCCATTCCATTTCATCCTCTTATCCAGAGTCGGGTCATGGTGGCAACAGGTTTAGCAGGGCACCCCAGACATCCTTCTCCCCAGAAACGCATTCCAGCTCCTCCTGGAGTATCCCAGGGTGTTCCCAACCTAGATGGTTCGAGTGAGGAAAAACTTGCCCACAAAAAACCCTTTAACAGAGAAAAAAATGTGGAAGAAACCTCAGGAAGAGCCATAGAGGAGGGATCCCTCTCCCAGAACGGACAGACGTGCAATGGATATCACGTGTACAGAGCAAATCAACAGAGACATATTGTACAATTACAATGAATGATAGAATGACAATGAATTACAATAAATGATAGAATGATTACAGTAGCAGTGGAACCTGTGATGGAGAGACACAGATGCACAGCAGCGGCAAATCATGAACTATAAACTGTGATGGAGATATGGTAACAATAATGACAGTAACAGACAGAGAGACAGACAGACAGAGACAGACAGACAGACAGACAGAGACAGAAAGACAGAGAACGTTTGAGTAGAGTTTTCAGTAAAGGGAGATGTGACTACATCTCCAACCAATACCTTGCTAGACTAGGCATAATCCTGAGAGAGAGAGGGAGAGGCAGACAGACAGGCCTCAGATCCTCTTCAATGGAATCCATTGTTGAATGACCATGTTTCTACAGTAGTCCAGAATGAACAAACACTGGCATAGGGACATTGAAGCTTTTATATTTTTCCCGCATTCTGTGGCCACTAATTTCGCTGTCCTCCTACTGTCCTTATGGTAATGACAAAGGTGGTCACGGTTCAAAAAGACAAGTGTTGACTGTTGCAGGATGCAAGCAGCAGTTTCTGGTGGCACAAAACAACACAACACTTTAAGACTTGCAGTCTCCATGCCATTACCCACAGGTTTCTAAAGAGCTGTTGTGAAGCTCAGTGGTGGCTCTGGTTGCTGCCACCATCTTAGCAGTCCTGACTCCTCCAGCTAATCTAAAAAAAATGAGCAAAGACATGCAGTATGGGTGGGTGGAACAGAGGTGTGCTGAATGAAGCCTGTAGCCACATGTAACAGCACCCACCTGTCAATCAAACAGCCACACTGTTAATCCTGTATAACTTTAAGCCTATATATATAATGTGAACAGGTGAGTTGTATATAAACTCGCCCTCAGTACAGTTGTCATGAATGGGGAAATTAGCTATAGAGACCAAAACTGTTTTTTGTACCAGGCTGTAAACATGTTTATTTCTGCTGTGAAGCTGGACATTTGAACATGGGGACATGGAGCCAGTGTCAAGTGGATGTTTGTTTTTGGCACCTCCATGTTGGCTCCACTTCACAGCCACAGAGGTTTTCATTTGGGTTTGTCAGGAAAACAGGTTGTTTTAAGTGTTTGACCAGATGATAATGGTGCTGAGGAAAGTGTCAGTAATTAAAGTTTGTCAAGCAGAGGTGGAAACTATGCGAGGAAATCAGGACAGACATTAATCTGGCACTGATAGTTGACAGCAGTGGCATGATGAGCTCCTCACAGACAGACATGACAGGCCTCAGGAATAGCTTCACCACCTGTTACAGATAGAGACAGGTTTATTTGTCTTTAAGTAGATGTCATATGTCCCCATCACATCAACACCACACTCCTTAATTAGACTACAGAGTTGCAACACGTAATGAGAGTCATCTGAAGGAAAGCTGTATCGTTTTTTGTACTAACGATGGCTGGTTAATGACGTCAACTCAGCTCTCCTCATCTGGAATATTGTTTCATAAACTGTGAACCTCTGCGAGTTTCTCCTTCATTTACATTCCACCCCAGCTCAGACAAAAACAGACTGTTACGTCCCAGCTCAGGGGGTAAAAGGAAGTAACATAAAACCAGATTTTCTTGGCATAAACAAAGGTATCTATTCAATGAAATATGGATCAATTAAACAAAATGAGGTGAGGTACTAAAAGGGAAACAAAGGGCTGGCGCTGTTAAAGAAACATATACATACATACATAACCAAAAGAGAACTCTCTAACCAGAGTCTATCACACACCTGGATTTACATAATACAAAAGTACACTATAAACAGAGATGCACCTAAACTCTGAAGTTATTGTCCTCTTCGAGTTGAGCATGAACTACCCAAATACAGACTGCACCATCATGCCATTCCCTGTGCTGCACTCTGACCACGTCATGATCCATCTGATTCCTGCATGCAGGCGGGAATTAAAGCTATAAACCTGTTGTGAGGACAACAATGTGTTGGATCTGTAGTGATGGGGATGTTTTCAGGAATGCTACCAGCAGTCAGGATGAGTTCACAGAGAGCTGTGACGTCAGACGTGTGAGGATGGCTGTGTACCATCGTGCACCCGCATGAGTCACAACAATGACAAAGCCTGGTTCACGGCTAACTGCTTGATTCCAATGGGCACGAGTGTGATGTGATGTGGCTGCCAGACCTCATCCTGCCCGCTCTAGACAATGGCTGTGATTCCACCGGAAGCATAGCCCCTTTCAGAAGCGTCCCAGGAGTGTCTCTGTGCTCTGCTCCATGGAAGCCACGACCGGCCACACCAAGCAGCACCGAGCAGATGAAGCTGGCTGGATGTCACAAACCATTGCTGCTAAATGCTCAATTTGATGAGTTCATTCTAAGATGAAAGATATGTTCAAATTCATCATCATCAAACAATCAGCCTATAAACTACTAACTGCATGAATATTGTTTACTTACAGACATATATAGTAGCTATTCCTGTGAACATGTTAAGTCCATAAAAATGAAAAAGTAACACAATAAAACAATGCCATGTATTGAAACAGATGTGTGTGTTTGTGTGTCCGTGTGTGTATGTGTCCACACACTCACTTCCTCCTGCTGTGTTCTTTCCCTCTCAAACACAGTGTAGGCTGGGGCTGACCTCGTAGCTGTGCTGGTTTTCCTGCTGAGATCTGGTCTTTGCCCTGCGGACAGCAGCGGTAACATCATGATTGGCATCATATTGATTATTCTCCAGCGAGAGGGAGGAGTGGGTGGGACAGGTTCACGTGTGGGAGGGTGAATTACACTGCAGCACTGATACGTTCTGTGAGGCGGAGTGGATCGATGCAGCGGGATAAAAGCAATCAGAGATGTAAAACAGTGAAGCTGTTTGTCAGATTGTTCTAACCAGCATCTTTTAAAACAGCAGCAACATTTTATAAGCTGAGCTGTGGTGTGGAGCGGCCTCAGGCAGATCATGATCTAGAATCATGTCCAGCTGTACCTCTCCTTCTTATTGTTTCCTGTTGTTTTTCCCCTCCTTTGTGTTTCTTGTCAGTTCGTCTCTCTCTCTCTCTATCTGGCACTCCAGTCATCCTCCTCCTGCTACAACCACTCTCTACTTTGAATACTCCTGGTTCCTCCTGTGAAACTGTTAGCAGGCTTCACACCCTTCTTGGGTTCAGAAGATTACTAAACCCTTAGATACACATGGGTAACGCATTACAAAGTTACAAAGTTACAAAGTAACGTGTTAGAGTACTCTAATTACTTTTTTCGTGTAACGTGTAACATAACGCATTAGTTAAGCAATCAGTAACTTCGTTATTTTTTAAAAAAGTAATCCATTGCTTTAAGAATTTCCCTAGATAAGGAAAGAAAAATTCCAGCCTGCTCTTTGTCAGACAGTACTGTGCCACCTGCGGATGTGTCAGCGGAGGCGCAGCGCTGTGATGATGTGTCTGTGCCCTGCTGACCTGCATCACCTGTGTGTGTTTTCGAACCGCCGGCAAGATGGCAGAGAGGACAGCTTTTGAATCATGGAAGTACGCACATTATTTTCAATCCACCAGCGAAAAGAACAAGAGCAACATGATGGTTGTCCATCATTCCAATTTAATAAAACATCTTGTATCCAAGCACCACTCTGCTAGCAAAGCCTGCTGAGGAAGACGACGGTGGTGCATCAGCTCCAAAGCAACAGGACTTCTTTAAAGGAGGCTGTGTGTCTGTGTATGCACGAGTACGCATGAGTACTCTAACACGTTACTTTTATTCATGGTGGCGCTGTAACGTAACAGATTACTTTTAATTGATGGTAACGTAACCTAATTAACTACTTTCCAAAGTACCTACACCCAACACTGCTTGTGAGGGCTGATCATCAGAAAAGAAGCTGTGGAGTCCAGCCTGCCATAATCAAAGCACTTTTACACCTCCATCATTGAGTCATCTTCACCTTCCGTATCACCATCTGGTACTCCGCTGCCACTGCCACTAAGACGAGAGCAGACAGCAGCCTATCATTCGCTCTGCTGAGAAGGTGATCGACTGCAATCAGCACCTCCAGGACCCCGAGGCGGGCAGGAAAGGTTGTAGCCAACCCCTCGTAACCCACACACACACACACACACACACACACACACACACACATACACACACATTTTGTTTTTTGAGACACTTCCCTGCAGTCCATTAATCCATCAGAAATGAACCTCACCGTTTCTCCCTGGCTGCAGCTGGTCTGACAATGCACACCAACACACTGTATACGAGCAGTGTCAGTCACGTTTTGAAATCCCACAGCATTGTGACTAAAATGATACTGCTGGTACTGATAAGTGCAAACTGTTCTAGAGCTTTAAGCTTTATGTTATAATCCTCACGATTTTTATATTAACCCCATTTTTCTTACTATGTATGGCCATTACAGCCACTCAAAAATATTCGCTCCTGTGATTTCCTCTCGATGCAGCTCTCAGAGTCTGCCTCTCCTGGAGATTGAAACTGTGTCCTCACACGAGGGATTCTCAGGAAATGATATGTGGGTACTGAAGGTAATGCAGAGTTCAACACAGAATCAGGCTATAGGTCAGGTTTTTACTGTCTTCTTGGATTTGTTTTGGAGTTAGCTGCCAGTAAAGGGACTGTCCTCCCATGAGGAGTATCAGTCATTTTAACAGTTGTGCAAAATGACATTGAAGTGACAAAGCTGTCTACTGGCAGTAATTAAGATTCTCAGAGACATTATAGAAACGTGTTACAGAGAGAACATTAATATAGGAAAGGCTGCATAGGAAGGAAGTCATGAAAGGATGAGTGAACAAAAGGCACTACAACACTGTTTGTTTCCATTCCACAGTCATTGGTCCTTTAAGCCATGGACACTGTTTGATCCTGTTGTACCCACAAATGTTTCCTGACTTGAACCACGACATTCCCCTCAACCTAAACCAAACACCTACATTGTTTTAAAACACATAAGTTGGCATCCATGGACTGTATAAAACATGGACGTAGTGTCCATGCTGTCACTCGCAGGTTTCTGAAGAGTTGTTGTGAAGCTCAGTGTGGTAGCTCTGGTTGCCAATCTGTTTGGATTAGCTGTGAGCCAGCAGAGGCAGGACTGCCTAGATGAAGACAAAGATGTGGAGCATGGGGGGAGCTGAGGCAAGCTCACACAAGCCACCTGTGACATCACCCACCTGTCAATCAAATTCCACACTGTGAATCCTGCATAACTTTAAGCCTTAACATAATGTGAACAGGTGAGTTGTATATAAATTCACCCTCAGTACAGTTGTCATGAATGGGGAAATTAGATATAGAGACCAAAACTGTTTTTTGTACCAGGCTGTAAACATGTTTATTTCTGCTGTGAAGTTGGACATTTGAACATGGGGACTTATGGAGACTTGTTCTGTAGACAGCCTCAAGTGGATATTTGAGGAACTGCAGTTTTTGGCACTTGCCGTTGGCTTCACCTGCTGGTGGAGTCAGGTGAGTAAATATGTCCAACCATATATTTCGTCATATAATTTGGAGGACTTGTCAGAAATGGATGAACCAAAAGTGAGCATGATTCAGGACAGACCTTTGATTGTGAAAAAATAATGAACATAATGATGACAACAGATAAAAAACACATACTGTAGTTCCACTGCAGATTATTCCAGAGGTGTGAAATTAAGACTGAAAAGGCCATGTTCAGCAGGACACTGTGGAAGAGACAACACTGTATGCTTATTATTATTATTATTATTATTATTATTATTATTAAACTCTATCATGTCACATGCTGGTAGCTGGTTGTAGTTTATGAGATGTTAATTCAATGTTTTTATGTCAAAGAAATAACTGAAAGTACAGTCTTTGTTTTTATGGGGTTAGTTCTTTTAGATCAAGTCATCATAATTATGTTTAAGACCCGTGTGTATTCCTGTGTGTGTGTGTGTGTGTGTGTGTGTGTGTGTGTGTGTGTGTGTGTGTGTGTGTGCCCATGTGCAGGCATGTCTCTTCCTTGCCAGGTCACCAGTGGATTGTGTAACAGCTGCTGGTGGCTGTGGTCTGCACTACAATGTGTTACATAAGACAATTTGATGTTCAGAGTTATAATCCGGCCTGTGCTGCCTGAGCGCTCCCCATCTGGGATTTCCAGTGTGTCCTCGTCCTGAGCTGTGCACTCGTCTCCCCTCTGAGCTCCATCGCACAGACACTACAGCACGTGTAAAGTCAGACCAGCACTCTGATAGTGAGATCATGTTGGACTGTATCATCAGCTCTGCATACACACGGTTTCAGACTCCAGCTTTATTGTCATAAATTAACAGAGGACATTTATATTATTAGACCTTAGGCAGATTTGTATTTGGATTAACATTTCAGATAAGGTTGTATGAATTGAATAAATCATGAAGTTGCACTGATCAATATTTTTAACCAGTCGCTGTACGGATGGCAGTGTTGGTTGCTTGCCAGTCCAGTAATTTGGTCCAGACTGAAATATCTATTGTATTGATCGGCATGAAATTTTGTACAGACGCTCCCGCCTTGCTCTGTGACTTTGCCTCTAGCCCCACCAGCAGGTCAAAGTTTCATCCTTTGAAATCATAACCATGCTGGTGACCCTCTGAACATCATCACAGCACCAGATGAAAAGTCAGAGTGAAATGTTTTCACCCAGACTAGATTTTTTTTAACTTTAATTAATAGTGACATTCATGTGTTTGGTAAACCTCTGACTTCATATCTAGAACCATCATCGGGTCACAACTGTAATGTGACATCTGCCTTAGCTTTACTTAGCATACAAACATTTGCTGATTAGTACTAAGAGAGTGAGCATGCTAAACATTAGCATCAAAGCAAGTACTTAACTCCTAGTTCTGTAATATGGCATTTTATATAGCATCAAGTGTGTGTCCTCTTTTACTGAATGCAGTTTCCACGGTAAGATGAAAAACATGCTCCTCCATCACACCTCCTGACAATTGTGATGGTTTGTTCAGGATGTGAACATGATCCTGTGTGGGTGTAGTTCTCTGTTGTAGTGACAAACAAAAAGTCCCAGTAGGTAAAATGAGCCCAATAAAAATAAACCTAAGATCAGACGCCCTCCAAGGAGACACCTGCAGGATATCTGAGAGATGAAAAGGATGTCAGAGTGAATACCCACCAACAGCATCTGGAGATCACCTCTGACAATCAGTCAGCCTGCTGCTGAGGTGCTGTGTGTGTGTGTCACTGCAGACGTGTGAACTCACCATGGTGTTTAGGTTGCTCAGAGAAAAGATGAAGGTGTTTTGAAGCACGGTTCTCACATGTATGCACGCACACACACGCAGCTCTGCATGCTGAATGGGACCTTTATCCAGTCCATGGCTGCATCTCTTGATGTAAACAAAACCCTTGAAAGTGTCTCAAAGGCCTCATTTGAAATTGAGAAAACAATTCTTCAACTTTTATGCAACAAAATATCATATTTTCTATTTTACAGGCTCCGTGAGTATACCTTCACCCTCTCTGCCCTTCAGTAATGCATAGACTTAACGTTTAAAGAGTGTGTGTGGCCTCTTTAAAAGGAAAAGCGGTAGAATCCGGTCGGCATGGAGCTGAGGCCCTCAGACAGTGTGAAGAAGTCAGAAAGTATTGACGCTGGTGTTGCTCGAGGACATAATGTATGGTTCTGTTTACCTGATAAGGGCTTTGTTTTACCTTATGAAGAGGTTTCACTGGAGGACTGAGTTAGCTGAGTGTGATTTTAACATGGGAGACCGCTGCTCCTGTCTACTGTAGTTTTATATCACACAGTCAGCGGTGTATCTACCCTGCAGCTGGTTGATCAGAAAACATAATGAATCATTTTACAACGCTGATGACAAATGGTGTGTTGTGTTGTTCAGAGGATGAATCCCACATTTCTCATCATGCAAGAAATACGTTTTACTTTTGACCCTCTGACTCCTTCATTTCAAACAGGCTTTCTATTAGAATAACCCTGAAGAGTCCTCCAGAGCCACAGAGAACATTCAACATACTACAGCACTTGTCTACTTGAGGCTGGCTACTGAAGAATGAACTTGAATTCTT
Source organism: Protonibea diacanthus (assembly GCA_028641955.1). Taxonomy (NCBI): domain Eukaryota; kingdom Metazoa; phylum Chordata; class Actinopteri; family Sciaenidae; genus Protonibea; species Protonibea diacanthus. The sequence goes on from CM053987.1 coordinate 23,887,284, forward strand.
AGCATGAAGTGAAAAGTTCTTAAAGATGTCAGAAAACATCAAGAATGGAGCTTCTGTTAAAACTTTTCCATCAGTAGCTGTTTACAAGGCCAAGAATGAAATTTCAGCCTCACTGATTCACAGGCTGAATAACGCTCCTCTGGCTTGTGTTTGCTATTTTGGACAGTACCAGACCCAAAAATGTAAAGATCAAGATCAGTTAAAGGAAACTAGCGGGCATATTTCCAGCACGACAGCTGTCAAATCCAAAGGTGGGTATGAAGGTGATCCAATTCATGGCTGGTGGTGGAGATGAGACAAGGCTGGATGTGTCTGGCAGATTGGGTGAGGTGCAGGAAGATCAGGGTTAGACACTACAAAACAAAGATTCACCAGGTTGGCTGTACCATTGTTATCACGTGAGAACTGGGGAGGCACAGCAACGGACCCAAATGCACGGAATTAAACAAGTGCTCTCTAATGATAGACAAAACAGTGAGAACTAAAACACAAAGAAACCAGGAGCAGGATACAAACCAAAGGAGACAAAAACAGACTAACTGAAAACCAGGCAAAAACACTAACAGGCAAAATAATCCACAGGAATCAGAAACCGAGAGAACACAGAGGAACCAAGAAACCAAAAAAAAACAAGAACACAAGAAACAACCTGAAACCATGAACGGACAGACAAGGAAACACGGGAACTAAACAGACAGGACTAATCGGACACAGGTGAAACAAATCAGGGGCAGGTACAAAATCAAAAAAGGCAGGAAACAAGACAGGAAGTAGAAGCAAAGACAGACAGTGGAACTACAAAATAAAACAGGAAACACAAACAAACTCAAAAGTATGACAATTGTTACCATGAGGGAGACTAAATGATCTGAATCTGTGAGGTTGAACTGGTCTTTAATCGTGTGCAGGTTGATTGAATGATGCAGAACTAGTGGTGATCAGACAGGTGAGAGTGAGAACTGAGAGGTCACATAGAAGGACAGACAGAAACATGTGGGGAGGGAAAACAACGTGACACACTGGAGCCGAGGAGGCAAAAGCCTCATGGGTGCGGTCGAATAGTCAATTTTGCTTAGGAACCTTCCTCACTGAGTGAAATGACCTGAAAGTATTAACATAGCATAGTTAATACATATTAGCATAGGATACACTGGACCATCCTTTACGAAAGGAAAGGAGGTAATGCCATCCCACAGTTCCTTGCAGCAGCGACAAAAAATTGACGCACTGTTCAGTCATTCACAACCAGAAAACATGAATGTGTTTAAACAGTGTGATGCAGCCTGCAGCAGAGTGTGTGAATATGAACATACATGTTGACGTGATATAAAACTTTGTGTGTGTGAACGCAGCTCCACACTTCATGATCAGAGTAAAAATTGTTTGTAACTGTGACATCCAGCATCCAGTTACCGCTGATTATTAATCATATATCTTTGCCATAATTTGTTAATATGTTATATATGAGTGGACAGGAGGGTGAGCGACCATACCAGCATAACAAACACTTCACTTGACTTCTGTGACAGGTGGACAATATTCATTTATTATTTGAATTCTGACATTGATAATGAAGAATGAAACAATACGGTGTACCTAGTAAGTATCTAGCAAGTATCTCAGATGAGCGTTTTGTAGTCCATCTAATGAACTTTGTAGTTTTACCACAGATCACGTCAATAACATTCGCTGTTGCATTATAATGACGTAGTCTAAGTGTAAGTGCAGTCGGATTCTCTGAACACTGTGGTCGTCTTCTCCTAACTCCTTATGAATTCTCCTTCACATCTTTCCTTAACCTTGTGACGTTTTACTTCGAGATCAATGAAAAGTGGTTAGGAAAGGACTAAGGAGCTAATTTTTTTGACTATTCGACCGTACCCCATGACTAGTACACTGACCTTTGTGTGTAAAACTTTTAATCAATCAGTCTAGGTCCCTAAAACAATAACTGTCATGTTATTTGATTGACCCACTGACTGCCACCAGCACAGCCTACATCTAAAAAGACTCATCCATATGTTATTTGTTCTGCATAGAAAGAGCTCTTGTAGCTTTGGGGATAAGATGGCAAAATTTACTGAAACGTTACCGCTCAGTCCAACTTACACAAATAATATTATATTTTAGTTGTGTGTTTGTAGTTTGGGCAACAACTGCAAATGAGGACAGGAACAGACCTGTATGTATTTATTTTATGAAAACTCTGAATATGGCACATCTGTCATCAGTCAGACTGCTGCAGGCACATCTGCTATAAGCTGCTCACATCTTACTGAGTTGTTTGAGTGATGGACAAGTCAGACACACAGTACACTCACTGCCTACAAATGAATCCACACGTTGCTTCTTTTGTTTTATTCATATAAAATTAATTCTTTGCAATTTTTGCTCATTACAGGCAACAGAAAGAAGCAGTGAACACAACACTGTCATCACCTCGACCCCATTCACACTGTCAGATTGTTTTAATGTTGTCATTTGATTATCATAAAAATGTTTATTATATACACATCAAAGCAATAAAACAAAAAAATCAGAGGCATTATGAATATGCACTCAACGCTGCAAAGTTTACCTCACAATTATCAAATAAAATCAGTAATTTTTCAGTTTGTTTATGGTGATTTAAAGTCAGTATTTTAATGTTTGTAGGAGGGAGCAACACGTTGAATAAACATATTTTAAAGGTTATACTGTACATGCTTTAGTTTGAAAAAGGTCCAACTGGAGGTCAGAGTTTATCCATCATTTTACACTGCTAAGTACAACATAAGCTGAGTGTTGATGGCTTCACACACGCTCATATTTTTTTTTCCGTTCAGATTACAAAGTTTAGTTTGCCATTTTTAGCGCCTTCCAGCGTCCCGCTGTGTGGACTTGACGCTCGGCATGCCCGTCGTCTTACTGCGGATTAAAAAGCCTCTGTGTGAAGTCATCAACAGCTCCAATCAACAGATGTTAGAAAACATGAAGCACAGGTCAAAGGTCGAGACAGTCAGTCATGTCTGACATGCATAAACACATGTTATGTGTTGATCACTGACACATGATGTGAATGAACAGGGCATGTTTGTTCTGTGTCACGTTTGATCACTGCAGAGGCTGTAACTGAATTCCACATGGCTTTTGAGAGGGTAGAGCAGCAGCTCCTTTCTGTCCTGATAATGTGGTGTGTACATGTTTGCCGGTGTGCTCGAGTGATTTTATGTTTTCGTTGCGTTTGTCCATCCCAAGGCGCGCACACAGCTGTGGGACTCAACTTGACATCGGCGGTACAACAATCAGCAAGTTAAACCTGGCACACGCTAAGGAACCACTACTGCAGCACACCTGGGAGGAAGCGGCACAGGCAGTGTGCGAAGAGGCAGAAGCAGAACAAGCACGGGGGCATCCGGGCCAGGCTAGCAGCTAATCCACACAAGCCAGCTATGCCGTCCATCATACTTGCTAATGTACACTCCTTGGACAGCAAACCGGACTACATACACCTCCTGAGATCTACCCGGCAGACCGTGAGAGAGTGTGTTGACTTTTAGTTAATGCATCTCTGTATTCAGAGAGGTTAGGGTTAGTTTCATGGTACCAGGAGGGCAACAGTTTGATCCAGACTGAGATGGATCAACAGTGTTAAAGGTTAAACATCCATTATCACATGGAAATGTTCAGTTATCAACTCAAATATCTCCACAATTACTTTAAACAGAATGGAGGTGTTGCTGCCCAGCACCACCCACTGAACAGCTACAGAGATCCGAAGGCACCCAGCAGTACTACAGAGTTATTTACTACACGGTGTTCAGCACAGATACAAGAGCACAATGCTAATCAGTCCTGCCCACTCAGAGACCAGAAAACAGAGAACTACACTGTTCTGCACTCAGGAAACAAACATATGTCAGAAAACGGCTGTTCAGATGGAGCAGAGTACATGTTCAATCCAACACACCCACAGAGCTGCAGCACAGCTTGCTGAGAGGCCACAGGCCATCACTGTGCCTGGCAACAGAGTTCTCTTAAACTGTGTCCCAGTTCAGTTCTGACAAACTACTTTTAAGCCTGTAGTGTGTTCACACTACAGGAATGTGCTCCAAAAGGACATTTCATTTTTGAGTATTCTTCTCAAACAACGCAGGCTGCTCACTGCTACCAAACAATAAAACTAATTGTCCGAGGTACAGAAGAGAAAACTCAATCTAAAAACAGTTTTCTTTGTTAAGTGCGGCAGTGGATTTTTTTTCAGTTATAGTTTGATCGATGTCTAATGTATCACATCATTTCCTGTTTGAATGAAACCATTAAGGATGTAAAGCGGTGTAATATAAAGATTAATACGTTGTGTGGAAGTGAGGCCGTCTGTTTTTCTTTATTCTTTTAGCATGTGTTCTTGTCGTCCGTCACTTCCACTTAGCTCTCATGTGTTATCTCACTGTGATCTGTTTGTTACCACACTGGTATTGGATTGGTCACTCTTTCCTTCGTCTGTGTTATTGACTTCACCTTTCTGATCCGATGATCTGTGAATGTCCTCACAACACTTGACCATGTAAACTCTGCCACTGAGCAGAGGACGGAGGAGCGGTTGCGAGAGACGGAACACCTCAATAAACCATCTATTGTAGCTGTCTGCTTTTGTGTGGACGTTAGTAAGTAAAAAGGGTAATTCACCCTTCAGATTTACATCAATACCCTTGATTGAGGCTGTAGGAGTGCACGCTCTGAACCATCTCTGGATGAAAGGACAGACTTGGAGGCGGGCAGATGGGTGGAGAGGTTGAAGCATGAAAAGCTCTGCCATTTGTTTTAGAAAATATAATGTCTTCCCCCGTCCTTGAGCAAAATGAAAAGTACCACCTGCACGAAGTGATGCTCGATGAGTTTCTCGCCTTTGGTTGTTACTGTTTTTGTCTGACCGAGTGCATGCTGTCGCCATGGTTTTACTCTGCAGCTCTCACACAGGAGAGGAGGTGTGTGTGCAGGAGGGTGAAGTTTGAGTTTCTGTCACACCTTTAATCTGTTCATTCATGCTTAGCGGCCAAGTCCTCCTTTTGTTTGTCTGAAACAAAGAGGAAAAGAATCACTTCCTGTGCACCAACACACTGCTACAGTGAAACACAAGCAAGAATACTGCTGCGAATCCATCCAATCCAAGATCACACTTCCACACATATTCTTTATGATAACACATGTAGATATATTATTCACTTCACTTCACGTCTTTGAGAAGATACATTTTATCTATCAGGAATAAATCACGCTGTCACAATCATTTCATGAGAAGAGGTAAAAATATTTTATTCCAGCTTTATGGGCAAGAGTGTATTAAAATAAATTTCTATATTGCATTTTAAAAACTTGATCTTGTGTCATCTTTTTTTGCATCTAATGCTTTCATTGACAAGAAGCAAGTTAGAGTGTAACCCCTGATTCTCCCTCTCTCCTGGCAAAGTCATCGTGTGTGATGGAGGTAACACCGACCACAGTGACGACCGGAGCTGTGTGTGGCAGGCAGTCAAAGCTGACAGCCATGAGTAGCTTTTGTCAGACTCTCAGACACCACTATACCATCACCTGTCTCCAGATCAACCAATAGCAAAATTGAATTGCAGTAACCAGGTTTCAACCAGTAGAGGGAGGTCACTATGCATGTTTGTAGCAGAGAATTTGCTCTAAAATGTCACAAAATCAATCAATCCACAACACGACTACATACACATACACTAGTTAAATTACACTTTGAGTGTTTCCTCCATCCATTCATCCGATTTCTTCTCTCATCCTTCATCATCACATCCCATCATTCCTCAGCTCTCGTCATTTTTTCTTATTTCTATCTACATGCTTCCACTCAGCCGGAGCATCACTTGTCATCTTGTCATTTCGTCATATCCGACATCCCAACTGCTGTTTTCGACCTGTCTTCAGTTATGTCAACTGTTGGATGCCACAAAATTCAACAACTTCTCACAACAACTCAAAGTCAGAAATCATATTGTTCAGTCCTCAAAACCACATCAGTTCCATTCAGAATGGCCTTGGTCCCTTTTCAGCCAGTGTGAAGTCCCTGTCAGGAATGTAGGAGGAATATTTGACTCAGCTTTGTCTTGTTTCCTTCTCCACAATAAAAGCAGTCCTCTTACAGCTCATCCATGTACTCATTCTCTACAGACTAGACTGCTGTAAGTCCCTCCTCTCTGCCACTAACCCATATCACTTTGCTTCCTGTGCGTTTGAGGGTTGATGTTAAGATTTTTCCTGATCACCTTTAAATGGTGATCAGGAAAAAAAAAAGGAATGTAGGATCTACAATGATTCAGTGACACCACTTACACACCATGCACGATTATCCTGCACAGCTAAAACTGTTTTAATTTCCACTGTAAGGCCAAGGCTGCTAAAATATCACCTTATTAAGTTTTAATATTCTTCAATACGTCGTCGTTCATCCAAATATAGCCTTTTTGAATTTTGGATACGTTGCTGTATTTTTCACAAAACTTTTGACCCTAATGTAGCTCCATACAGAAGATGCTCCTATGCGAGGTGACAATCATGGATGACTCGATCTACCTCTGAGCGCAGAGGTCAGACGCCAAATTACTTTTGATCTGGCAGAGGGCTGTGATTGGTCGGTGCAGGTGGCATTGAAGGAGGTCATATATTTATCATTACATGTCATCATTACATGTCAACGTTAAATATTTCTTTGAATATCACAATTACAATGATGCATTCATCACTGTGTGCAATGATAAATTTGACCTTGTCTCGCTTCATCTTATACACACACACACACACACACACACACACACAGCACCCTGCAGCGGGCTGTGTTCGTTGTAATGGAATAATCTGTCATCCTGTGCAACAGTATGGCACTTTTATGTCTTTATTGATTTCTCCCAGACAGCACACTACACTATGCTACATTGTTAGCATTATAAATTGATTGTTGATTTTGTCTTTTCAGGGATGCTTCTTGATTTATGCTGCAGAAGAAACTGTAGAACAGGCATGTCCAAACTTTTTTTTTTTTTGAGAGGGTCAGATTTTTTAAATATTATTTTTTCTTTATTTTTTCTTTATTGTATAGAGACAGCTGAAGAGTGACAGGAAATGTGGGGAGAGAGATGGGGAATGACATGCAGGACAGGGCCACACAGGGTTGGACAGTTCACAAAATGACTCCAGTTGGAGGTGGATGCAGATACAGATACCCACTGCCTTCATGTGACTGTATAAAGAATCACCAAATCAGCACCAGCTAATCATCATGATGGAATACAGACTTGGTAAGAATAAAAAAACAATGTGCTGAGCGCTCGACGCACTCTGAGCAGGCAGCCGGTGGATGGAGTGCCATCACCAAAATCAAATCCAATGAGCTGAAAGAGTTGCTTAGAATTCTCTGTGGGCTCATCACTGCCACAGACATCTTTCATACACAGACGCAATTTTATCCATTATTCATAAAAATATTGATGAATGCAGCTTGACATGAATCTGACAATTCAATGCATTTACTCAGAGGCCAGAGTTGCTGTCATATATTGTTCCTTATGTTTCTACTGTCACCAGACTTTCCCCAAAACATCCTTCATGTGTCTGATGCCTGGTGCTCTTTATTTCCACTCAGGCATCAATCCATGTCAGTGAAGGAGCCCCATTATCAGGGAATGTGCTCAAAAATAGGCAGTAAATATGTTTTCTTATCATCACGTTGTTCCCGCACACCTTGTTTTGTGTCTTTGTACTGAAGTCCTGTAGAGCTTTATCAGATTTACACTGCAATTAAATCCTCTTATTTTGCAGCAAATGCCAAACCTGCAGGCTCTCGGGTACACAGGCTGTGTTTTTGTCTTTATTATTGCCCTGCTGCTCTGAGACCAGCCTGCCTACTCCAACTTTTAGTGTTCACATCTAAAGACTACTCCGTTCCAGAGGAGGGTTTTCTTTAAGTCAGCTGTAGTTTTATCAAAGCCTGAGGTCAGTAAGTTTGATGCTTTAGTTTTGGTGTGTTTTTGTTTTATTGTATTTTTTTCAGAGAAAATAAGCTGCAAAATGGACAAGGTCAGCCATGACAGATATTAATACTAACAAGCAGCTCAGGCTGAATGTGTTTCGAGCAGCGGCAGGTGTGTGCAGATCAAACTGCCATCATCCAAAAAACTGAAAGTGCTTGTGTTGTTTTGGTGTGGACTAACCTGTGTGACCTATTGTTACATTCACTTCACATTTTCAAAAACATGAACAGCAGTAAGTTTTAATAAAACACAAACACTGACCAGGAAGTGTCAGGACATAAAAATGTGAGCAGAAACGTTTTAATTTGTTTGATTTCATTTATTCAAAAGGACTACCAGAGGCTCCACGTGTGCAAGTAGTGACAATGTTTATCATGTAACTCTAATTTCTTTAGACGTAATCTCATTCTCATGTTGTAGTATTTCCTCTCTGTGTTGATGTGTTTTGTTCTCCATCCTTGGTTTGTGCTTTTGTAGTTTTTTTCTAAATCACATCCCACCTCTGCACCACCTCCTTGCAGGTGTTTAATTTCATCCTTGCTTCTGGGGCCGTTTCATGATTTTCTTAGTCATCCATCTATCCACCGCCTCAAGAAAGTCCACAAGGCACAGATAAATGTTTAGCTCCCACTTTACCCTTGAACAGAGCACCATTTCATACAAGACTGCTGGACTCTGCAGGGCACTGCAGCTTTCTTTGGGATTTTAAAGGTTATTTCCATAGAAAACATTAATACAGCAACAAATGACTACTTGACACAGTGGTGTAACGACGTCCTGAGCAGAGAATGAAGTCACCCTTGCTCTGTATGGGTGTAATCTGAGCTGGTTTTTAGGCCTGTCCGGCCAGGTGTGCATGTTAGTGCACGTGATGTTTGCAACTGAAACCTCAAACTTTAGCCACAGAAAGCTAGCTCAACATTACTGTAGACATTCATTTATTTATTTATTTGTAGGTATATTCAAGTGAACTGGCATCATGTAGTTAATGCTAAAACTTGTATTCTGTTAGTCAATTTAGAACAGGAACAACATAATATGGTACACCTCGCCTGTAGTGTAAGTGATGGTGATGTATCATGTTGTTTAAGCTGCTTTTGCTTCACCAGCATTACTGTTCCGCAGCACAGGAACAGGCCTCAAATGCAGCACTCAGGACGCAGGTAGAAGAGGTAAACAGTCTTCAAAGGCAGGCAGAGTTTCAGTACACAGAAATCCCATCAGGTAACCAGGCAAAGGCAGGGTCAGAAACAGGCGAGATACACACTAGAAGACCGCTGGAGTGTAGAACACAGACACTAACAATCTGGCACAGAGTGGAAGAGAATAAAGGGCTTAAATAGACTGGGTAATGAGCGAATCAGGCACAGGTGTGAAAGATTAAGGGCGGGACAAACACAGGGCAGGAACTAGGAGGCTGGAGAGGGCGGAGAGGGGACTGACTGTGACAGTTACATTATGTTACATCCTCTGAGGACTGCACTGCGGTTACTCTGTTCACTGTAAGCTGGCGGCCAAAAATGAACAATTCACAAACTCTACAATAAAGTTCTATGCTCATAAAAGAGGTGGACTGGACAGAATAAACAAGATGAAATGAAATCAACACGGACAATTTCCATCCATGACATACAGTATGTGTCCAGAGACAGGAAAGGCAGGACACATCTCTGCAGACCATTCCCACCCCGGACACAGCCTGTTAGAAGTTCTCCCCTCTGGTTGGAGCTGCAGAACACTGTAGGCTAAGACAATCAGTCACAGGAACAGCTTCTTCCCATAGACTAAAACTGACAGTGAAAACAGCATTACTCTGTATATCTGTAATATTACCCTGTAAATCTGTGCAATACCTGTACATTATAATTTATTTATTTGTCCTCACTGTTTACATTCAGTCTGTTGCACATATATATACTGTTATATCCACCTACCTCATGTACAGAGCACAACCAGTTATAGAAAACCAGATTTATTCCATCATCTGCACTACTGCACTATCACCAGTTCTTTATCCAGTGTACACGTCTATAGATAGATACACACACACACACACACACACACACGTTTTTATGTTTATGTTTTATGTTTATGCCTACCTGTCATGTCCCTTGTCTTTTAAACTGTACTGTAAACTGTCTACCTGTCTGTAGGATTGTGAGCACAGTGAACCAGAGTCAAATTCCTCGTTCCTCGTGTGTGTACACACACCTGGCCAATAAAGTGATTCTAATTCTGATTCTGATTCTGATGTACGTCCAAACCAAAAAATACTAAACTGGAAATCTCAATTAAAACGTGATGATTGTTTTTATTGTAAGAGCTGTCGCTCTCACTGACACTGTGGTTTCTCCAGCACAGCCACAGACACAACAGTGCTCTCCTCAGCACAACACACACTTCAACTCAATGACACTGACACTGCCTGGTGTCCATTAACAAACACTGATCATATATTACACACTGACTCACCTGACACTGCTCTCCAGAGGCATCCCCGTCATCACCCCTCTCTCTCTCTCTTTCCTGCAGCTGAATGCTGACTCAGCACTCCACACTTTCTTTTGTCTTTTGTAGCTGGCCCACATACACACTGCCTTATAAAAAGAATAACAGTGAGCAGTCACTCATACACTGATTTCTCTTAAACCAATCAAAAGTTTTCCGCACACACATCCTGCTTGAACCACAGCTGTACACAGTGTGTTCATTTGGCTCTAACAATAACAATCAATAACTTCGTCTTGAGGTTGTATACATTATCCAGTAATGTGTGCTACCCCCTGTGATCTTTGGTGCCCCCTGGGAGGGTCCAGGGTTCCCTGGTTGGGAACCACAGATGTAGGGCACACGTGTGTGTGTGATGTTGCGTATGTTTATAACTGATAAAGAAAGAACAAAAGAGAGAGGGAAGACTGAGCAAATGCTAATTAAAAGCAGATGATGGTTCTATCAACACTGAAGTTGAAATTGGCACCTCTAGGCACCAGCCATGAGGCCCACAAGGTTATCAGACCCCTGCAGTGAGCCAGCTGGTCTGGGCTTGCTCCTAACTTTTTTGTTGTTCCGGGCTGCTCCTGAAGGCTGACGCTCTGTTGCAGATACCTGTGGACCCTTGCTGAGCCCAAACCCAAACCCTCAGGAGTGGGCCAGTTGTGTCTGGGCCGGGGGCTATTTTATGATTGAGTTTAGAATGTCGAGTCTATTTAATCTTTCCTTTGCTCTGCACTGAAGATCACCCCTTATAAATCAATGTGACAGGAGTCATACTTAATGGTGAACCTATAGAGAACATCCAGATCTATGGAACATTCTCACATCTCACTTCATTATTTTAGTTCAGTCTCAGCACACTCAGCCCGCGCCACCAGCAGCTGTTTTCACTCAACAAGCTCCGATAAACCCACTGTACACCATGTGTACTCTGTGTGTACACTGTGTGTACTCTGTGTGTACACCATGTGTATCCTGTGTGTACACTGTGTGTACTCTGTGTGTACACCATTTGTACCCTGTGTGTACACTGTGTGTACACCGTGTGTACTCTGTGTGTACTCTGTGTGTACACTGTGTGTACTCTGTGTGTACACCATGTGTACACTGTATGTACCCTGTGTGTACACTGTGTGTACTCTGTATGTACACCCTTTGTACTCTGTGTGTACACCGCGTGTACTCCGTGTGTACACCGTGTGTACTCTGCGTGTACACTGTGTTTTGTAGTGCTGCACATTGATTCAAGCTGTGACTGTCACCTTTTTTCTTTGTATTTCTGTTTTTTAACCCAACATCTGACACGTAAATGATTGATGGAGTCTGTCTGTGTCTGTGTGTCTGTGTCACCTTTTCTAATCTTTTGAAGACTGCATCCCTGTGTTAACATGACTGTTTTCCCCTTTACTCTTGTTTTCTTTCTGTGATTAGGACAATTCTGGAGAAAGAGACATGCTGGGGGTGATGAATGGAACAAAATAAGTATGGTTGTGTGAGTTTAAATTGAAATTATATTTGTTTTCATTTGTAATCATGGAAGTTAAACACATTTTGCTAAGATTGTTTTGCTGCTGTTGTTGTTGTTCTACATCAGTGGGGCTGAGGTGGAGGAGGTGAACAGTTTTAGGTTCCTGGGAATCAGCATCACAGAGAAGCTGTCATGGACATCACACATCTCCATCTCGGCAAAGAAACAACTGTATTGCTTCCCAATTCCCATTCCATATTCTCTTTTAACTTTTATAGAGGAGCCGTAGGAAGCATCCTGACTGGAAACATCACAAACTGGCATCATGGGATGTGCACGGCTCAGAACAGGAGGGCACTGCAGCACTCAGAACATCATTGGTACCCATCGATCAAGCATCAGGGGTATCGGTGAGGTGCGAACAACATCCACCTCTACAGTCAGTTCACCCTGCTGCTGTCTGACCAGCAGTACAGAAGTATCCACCGCTGTACAACCAGCACTCCTCAACTCATCCCCAACATTCCACCATGAGGAAATGACATTTCTCATGTTGTAATTGCTCTCTGTACATGTAATATGTAATCATGTATTGTCTAATTGAAACAGCTGTATATGCTGTAGCATGAAGGGGCTACGACATTTCATTGTGCATCCCTGTGTTGTAAAATGATAATAGATGAACCTTGACACAGAGCCAGTTCTACAGAATATGTGGCAGAGCAGTCAATGTCAAACTTCTCTGATCACAATTGACTGTGGGGATTTTCAGTTTATGCAACTATGTAAACAACTTAAAGAGAGTTTCATTGTTTGAACAGCAGTCCACCAGCACAAAAACGTCACTTTCTCACAGTCATTACAATAAATAATGTGTCTGTCACAATCTGACATCAAAATGTGAATAAAAAATGGTGTCTTTCAGACTCTCATCATCTCCACAAAAATAAATTCATCTTTTAAACCCACTTCATCTGCGCTGCCTTCATAATTGGGTTGGGGTTCCTATTCAAGGCTTTGCATGCACAGAACATTCATTGTGCTCCAGGAGTCCCCTCTAAAATAAAAAGAGCCAGCTTTGTAATGTCCTTGTGTGATTGGTGCAGCTACATAGTTTATTTTGCACTTATAAATACTTAGAAAGCTTTGCATTGTCAGTAACAGATCTTTTAAGGGCAAAAGTATGCAGACATCCCTTCAGATTTGTGAGTTTAGTTACCACCACTGCTAACAGGTGCCTGAAAACACACATACAGAAACACAAGGGCACACTCTATTCTGCTAATAGAGATTAGAGGTATTTTTGTTCCCTGTTGATTTTGGCTGATTTAGGATCATTCAATTCAAATGTATGGTGTATACAGCTGTACAGTTGTGGTTATTATTAGTCCTATAATTTTAATGTAGTGACACTCTGTCACAGACACACACCAAAAGAGCATCTAGAGCACAGCTAAAACACAGGTACCCACACAGGGACTCTCTCAAAGAACTGTAAATGTGCTTTTAATGACGATCAAAGCTCCACAAGACACTTTAGCCCCAGAGAGTCTGACAGGAACTACTCATGGCTGACTAAATCTGATGACTGGCATCATTCTAGGTTGTGATCAGCCACCACAACCCCCATGTGACACACCTCCACAATGGTTTGCTGCCCTGCTCCTCAGTATATAGGGAGGCTGAGTTCTAGCAGTAGTAGTTTGAGGGTGTACTTGGGTACCCATGGTTTTAGAACTTCATCTTGTACTGGGGGAACGTTCTGGTATAACTCTTACACACAGACTGTGTACTATATTTAACAATCAATGGTGATTTAATTCAGATGACAAATGACACTTAAAGGAGCTATATGTGAGAAAAACTAAAATGATCAATAAATTATGATGATATAACATTTTGATGTTACGTCAAGGATGTCTACATATTGTGTGGTAGAGATATCTACTGAAGTTAGCATGCTAAGAAACCAGCCTATGCCTGTCCTGTCTCTTAGTACCACATTATATCTTGAGATGCCATAGTGAGTCACTGTAGTGTCCAGTCCAACAACACCAAGGTGGTTTGCTTGACTTTCTTGGGCCGATACCCCTCACTAAGGGCACCAATGGTGCAGCCACACTTTGACATGCAGAAAGGAGGGGATTGAGCCTCTGAGCCACAGCTGCGCACAGAGAATATTAGGTAGAGCTAATAAGACATCTAGCTCCATGGCTAACTGAGCTTAGCTAGTAGCAGCTACAGTTAACAGAGGTTAGCGGTGTATCTTAACCTTCTGGTAATATGATGCCCCCTACTGTTGGAGGATGAATTGGACAGGTGACCAGTTCTTACATTGAAAGGCCAATCTCTCTTGGATACACAATCACCACTGCTTCCACACTGTCACAGATGTAAGTCCATCTAGAGAGAAGTTAATATGATCAGAGAGACTCACATCATGCAAACACTTCAATACATTCACAACCATAAACCCACATGCATGCACTGTACACTCATCCTGTTGTCATCATCATATGCTGGCAGCCTGTATGTTGAACAGCTGTCAGACACCACGCAGGCTTCTATCAGCTGACACGGGAGCTAGTACAGTCTAGATCCACAGCTTTCAGAGATTTATATAAATATATTCATGGAGAAAATAATCTCCATGAAAAAGATTCCACCATGTATGACAAGTGTACGTACACAGTTCCATGCAGAAATCTCGTCTGGCTTTAAGCTAAACGCTAACATCAGCATGCTAACAGTGAGAATGGTGTCAGATTGCTTGGTTTTAATGTTTAACATGTTTAATTGCTAAACACACAGTGCAGCTCAGGCTGATGGTAATGTTGAGCAGGTGCCATGCAGTTTATAAATCTGACCTGATGAGCTAGACTAAAGGTCAGCAGGTCGCCAACATCATTATGGATTTATCCACTACCATCAAAGTCTGTATCAAATGGAGCAAAGAGATCGACTGACCAACCGACACACTGACGTTTCCATCCCTCCAGCCATGCTGCTAGCATAGCTTAATAATTGAGGACTTCATTACTTCAAATCAAATCAAATCAAATTTTATTTGTATAGCCCAAAGTCACAAAACACAGTTTGCCTCAGAGGGCTTTACAATCTGTACAGGGAGTGACACCCTCTGTCCTTAGACCCTCGGTTCGAGTGAGGAAAAACTTGCCCACAAAAAACCCTTTAACAGGGAAAAAATGTGGAAGAAACCTCAGGAAGAGCCACAGAGGAGGGATCCCTCTCCCAGGACGGACAGACGTGCAATGGATGTCACGTGTACAGAACAAACCAACACAAACATATTGTACAATGATAGAATGTCAATGAAATACAATAAATGATAGAATGATTACGGTAGCAATGGAACCTGTGATAGAGTTGAGAGGCACAGATGCACAGCAGCAGTAATCATTGAATGACGCAAACTGTAGTAGAGGGTATGGTAGCAATAATGACAGTGATGCTATATATAGTAGGCGTCAGCAGCAGACCAGCAGCAGCGTCCACGAGAACCTGCTGAATAGGAAACACAGAAGAAGTTTAGTTAGTAACATGCATTGGCGGTAATGGTGATTAGGGGAGAGAGAGGAGAAAGAAATTAGAGAGAGGGGTTCATTAAGGGAGATGTGACTGCATCTTCAAGCCATTACCGTGCAGCTGAGCGCCTTAAGAAAAGACAGGCGGGGTGGAGTCCCCCAGCAGTCTAGTCTATGGCAGCATAACTAGGGATGACCTGAGTCAGCCCTAACTATAACTTGCTTTCAAAAGGAAAGTCTTAAGTCTACTCTTGAAGGTGTTGACTGTGTCTGCCTCTAAGCCCAGAATGGTAGTTTGTTCCTAGAAGAGGAGCTTGATAGCTGACTCTGGCTCCCAATCTACTTTGGAAACTATAGGAACCACAAGAGACCCAGCATTCTGAGAGCGCAGTGGTCTAGAGGGGTAGTAAGGTACTATGAGTTCTTTTAGATACAATGGTGCCTGGCCATGAAGAGCTTTGTATCTTCAGGAGAAAGAATTTTAAATTCAATTCTAGACTTAACAGGTATGTAGTGCAAGGAAGCCAAAATGGGAGAATGTGATCTCTGATCTTGGTTCCTAGAACGCGATGCAACAGCATTCTGAATTAGCTGCAAGACCTGAGAGACTTATTTTGAGCAACCTGATAACAAAAAGGTTACAATAGTCCAGCCTAGAAGTAACAAATGCATGGACTAGTTTGCCATCGGCAGTTACGATCCGTCCTGATTTTGGCAATGTTGTGTAGCGGAAGAAAGCAGTCCTGAAATTTGTTTTATGTGGTGTTAAGGACAAATCCTGATCCAAAAACAACTCCAAGATTCTTTGCAGTTGGAGCTGGAAGCCAGAATTGATCTCATCTAGGTAACCAGGAGTCTCGAGGAAGAGGTGTGGGAGTTTCTGAGGTGTTGGAATCCAATTACAAGAACTTCAGTTTGTCTGAATTCAGCATCAGAAAATTGTGGGTCATCAACTTTTCATATCCTTAAGGCATGCTTGAGTTTAGTTAACGGATTGGTTTCATCAGGCTTGATCGACAAATATAATTGGGTGTCATCAGCATAACAATGAAAATTAATGGAGTGATGCCTAATAATGTTCCCTAGAGGAAGCATATATAAACTGAATAGAAGTGGTCTAGTACAGAACCTTAGTGGGCATGCGTGACAAACTTTGGTATGCATGGAGGATTCATCACTGGCAGTGAACAAACTGAGATCGATCTAAAGTATGACTAGAAACCAGCTTAGGGCGGTTCCTTTGTTTTAACTTGATCTCCAGTCTATGTAAAAGGAATTTGATGGTCAATGGTGTCAAATGCAGCACTAAGATCTAGGACAAGTAGAGATGAGTCCTTTGTCTGATGCATTAGGAGGTCATTTGTGACTTTTGACTAGTCTTGAATCTCCATTGCTTTATGATGCACTCTAAATCCTGACTGAAAATCCTCAAATAAACTGTTCTTATGGAAAGTCCACACAGCTGATTGGCTACAGCTTTCTCAGAAATATCTTAGAGAGAAATGGAAGGTTTGATATTGGTCTGTAATTGAAACAAACACTCTGGGTCTGCGTTGGTTTACTTTAAAGGACTGTGGTACATATCCTGATAATAAAGACAGATTAATCATATCCAATAAAGAAAGGGCTGACTGAGGTAGACATCCTTGACCAGCCTGGATTGGGATGGGGTCTAAGAGACAGGTTGTGGCTTAGATGAAGAAATTATTGTAGTTATTTGATGTGAAGGTCAATGGGGAGAAAAACAGTCTAAATATATATCAGGTTTTGCAAAGCTGTTTCCAAGATTGCTGTATCAGAATGCAGATCAGTGCCTGTCGAGAAAGCAGCGTGATGAATTTTGTCTCTAGTTATAATTTTTATCTGTTAAAGAAGCTCATGATCATTCGTTAGACCTAAAGGAATAGATGGGTCAATAGAGCTGCGGTTTCTCTGTTAACCTGGCTACAGTGCTGAAGAAGAAACCTGGGGTTCTTATTTTCCTCTATTAATGAAGGTAATAGGCTGTTCTGGCATTCACGGAGAGCCTTCCTGTAAGTTTTAAGATTATCCTGCCAGACTAGCAGTTATTCAAGTTTAGTGGCACACCATTTACGTTCAGATTTACGTGCCTCTTGCCTTAAGTTACAAGTCTGCTGGCTATACCATGGTGCTAACTTCCTCTGTTTAATTATCTTCTTTTTCAGAGGTGCAATAGAGTCAAAGTTGTCTGTAATGAGCCTGTAGTGCTATCAACAAGATGATCTATTTGTGAGGGGCTAAAGGAAGCAGACAAGTCCTCTGCTACATTGAGACAAGGCATTGAATTCAACACTGAAGGAATCACTTCCTTAAATTTGGCTAGCACTATCAGATGTATCTGTGTAGGTTCTGCGGAAACATAATCCACGATAATATGAACTTCGAAGGTTATTAAAAAATGGTCAGAAGAGGATTCTGTGGATTAGATGATCAGTTCGTGCCATGAAAGAACAAGATCAAGAGTGTGGTTCAGACAATGAGTCGGTTGTTGAAGCCTCTGACAGAAGCCAATTGAATCTAATAAAGGATAAACGCAGTACTGAACTATCATTGTGGTTGTCCACATGAATATTAAAATCACCTACAATAATTACTTAGCTGATGCAAATTCAGTTAATTCTGCAAAGGGCCAGGAGCTCAATATGTAACAAATAGAACTGGCTGTAATGTTTTCCAAGTTGGGTGAGTGAGGCTAAGGACAAGACTTTCAAATGAATTATAATTTAGTTTAGGTTTAGGATTTATTAATAGACTTGAGTCAAATATGGCTCAACTCCACCACCTAAACCAGATGCAATGAGGAATATGAGTATTACAGTGACTGGGAGAATTGGATTCATTTTAAGCCTAACGTGTATTCATCCTCCTGCAGCCAGGTTTCAGTGACACAAAATAAATCAATATCATAATCTGAAATATTAATTCTGTGAAAATAGCTCAACTTTAGAGGACAAGGACCTGATATTCAGAGGTCCACATTTAATTCTCTTATTTTTGGACTGTTGGAGATGTTGATTTAATTTTTATTAAGTTTTATGATGAACTCCTCTTCTGTTTGTTTATCTTTAAATAATGTAGGTGGACAGGGGACAGACACAGTCTCTATACTAAGGATTGGGTGGGCAGCTGCTCACGGGCGCTTGAAGCGTGTAAGACTGCAGCTCTGCTTCCTGGTCTCAACTCTGGGTTGTCACGGTGTTGGTCGACTAATAAACTTGGCCATATTTCTAGATATGAGCTGCTCCATCAAAGAAGTGGGATGGATGCCGTCTCTCTAATCAGACCAGGTTTTTTCCCCGAAAGGTGTCCAATTATCTATGAAGCCCACATCGTTTGCTGGACACCACCTCGACAGCCAGCGGTGAAATGGCGACATATATGTCATCACTGGTCACATTGGGCAGGGGTCCACAGAAAACTAGAAAACTGTACTTCCATGAAATTGGTGGAGAGTCATGCATTACACAATATCACCATAATCAGAAATGTAAAGCGTTATCCCTAGTCACACAAATCAATTTTGATCTTCAGGTGTTCCATCCATCCATCAATCATTATCTGTAACCACTTATCCTCACTAATGAGGCTGGAGCCTATCCCAGCCTGACTTTGGGTGAAGGCAGGCTACACCCATTCCACACTCACAATCACACCTACACAGACAATTTAGAGTCACCACTTCACCTGTTAAGGTTGATGTCTGTGGACTGTGGGAGGAACATGGAGTGCAGAGAACCACAAAGACACGAGAGAATATGCAAACTCGAACTGGAACAGCCAAGGTCTGATATCCATCCAAATTCCCAAATATTTTGTTTTTTCATCACATAGCTGAGGTAGTGATCAGGATTTCTCTAGTGACCTTGAATGTACAGCACATATTTTTGTTTTGTAAGAATTCCAAGCCAGCTGATGTTCAATGGCAAATCTAGAAAATAAATCAGTTAAATATTTCGAGAACACTGAGGAATGTGTGTCTCCATTGAGAGAAAGCTTCCTGCAAACAAGGCTCGGGTTCAGTAAGATGAAGACATGAATAACAATCTTTGTATCTCACGTTTAGCCAGCAGTCTCCATTTGACTCTATGTAGCCCACTCGCCCCGGGATGCATTTGACTATGACCCTGGTGTCGCTAACTTCACGTTTCGTAAAATGGAGCTGCCAATGACCAGGGTGGCTCTCAGCAGTGTGTCGCTGAGTGGGAATGTTGTTTGCATGGAGGTTGGTGGTGTACCGTGGGCTTCAGTTTGCGTGGCAGCAGGTGATCCCAGCCTCCCGGCTGCTCGAGAAGAACTACCAGGGACAGCTAGCACAAACTACCTTGGTGGTACCGCACTGGCTACAGGGACTTGCTAACTATAGCAGCTACTGACTGGGGGCTGAGGGCTACAGGGTGGTGCGGTACCGTGCCTCTAACTCACTGAGCCTCGCCTCCAAAGCTACAAAATAAACTACATTTTATTACAAGTACCATTATCGCTAAAGGTTGACGAGGAGTAACTAAACATGAGGCACACAGGGCAGGAGAGAGCAGGGGAGAGGAGAGAGAATTCCCTATAGATGGTAAATGGTAAATGGACACAATATATGTCGCGCCTTTCTAGTCTTCCACGACCATAAGCGGCTTTTACAGGACATATCTGTTCACCCATTCACACACATTCATACACTGATGGCATTGGCTGCCATGCAAGGTGCCAAGTGCTCATCAGTTTGAGGAGCTAACCATTCATACACATTCACACGATGGCGCGGCCTTGGGGAACAATTGAGGGTTCAGTATCTTGCCCAGGACGCCGACATGCAGACTGGAGGGGATCGAACCCAGGATGAACCACCCGATCTTTGATTAGTGGACGACCACGCTCTACCTCCGAGCCACAGCTGCCCCTTAGCTAGGGTACTTAGTCAATACGTTTACATGCAGCAAGAAATTCGAATTTCTGATCGTATCAGACTTAGTTAGGACTTTTTTAAAGTGCTTGTAAGCACCTTAGTCCGATCTGCCGGACCTATTTCGGACGAATCGGACATCACCAAAATCGGATAAGAACACACAGATGTTGTTCATAGTGGGATATTCGCGCCATGTATACCAGCAATCGGATCTGAAGCGGATTTTCTTGGCGGCATTTTCCGCTGGGGCTTTCACCGGAAGCTGAAGAATCCGTTGTTCTTTTTTATATGCATTATTAGGACGAAAATAATGCATGAAATGTCTTGCCAACTGTAGTATCGATCCATCTACTCGGTATGTAATCTTTGTTTGAATGCCCTTCCAGATAGTTTGTTGTGGCTGATAAGTAGGAGTCCAACCGAGAGTGATAATAACTTTGTTGAGAGGGCTACAGCGACACCTAGCATGTAGTCAGCCATGCTCGGCCGTTTATCCGATTCTCTGACGTCATGTATACTCGAGACTAAGTGATCGGTTTGTGCATGTCATTTATCTGATATGATCAGAAATTCGAATTTCTTGCTGCATGTAAACGTACTGAGTGTGACTAACAGAAACTGGTAGAACTATCGGGTTGTGGTTACTAAAGTTAAGAAACCTGTTAGATTGCACAAACAAGAACAGAATTAGCAAGGATAGTGTAGAGATATGTAGATAATCACTGATGTGAAAAATATACAAAAATCTGTTTAGGTGAGAGCAGAGCAGAGAGCACCGTGCTTGAGTAACACCGATAACGGAGAGTATGACAGAATAAACACCATAAAAGTGATTCTAGTCAAGCCACAGGGGACATGTAAGATTATATATAACAGATGTGTGGAGATGATGCTGATGGAGGCTTAGTAGGAAATGATCAGCTACCTTGATGCTATTTTATCTGATTTGTCCCTTTCTCATTGTGCAGATGTAAGGGGTTACAGTGTGCACCTGAACTGTGTCCAGTACTGCAACTCCACAAAGAGACATGAAAGCTGGGTGAGGAGGTTGCTGCTGGATATAAATGTTGATGAATAGCAAGTGCATGTAGCTTTCTCTCCTCTTCATCTGTGTGCATGATCCTTGTTAACAGGATGGTGAAAATAAACACACTGGCCAAATCAAGCGCTCAAATATTGAGATTTATAGAGGTCATTTTTTTCTTTGTCAGTTTTTAAGAGGCTCACTGAAAGCTTTTACATTTTTAGTCCAGAGCTGTTGATCTCTTTTGGCACTATCAGGGTGTTTCTCCTGCAGCCCAGAGCTGGACCTGTGGTGGACTCTGCTCTGTTGGTGTTCCCAGAGGTTCTTGGTGTTAGAATGAGCTGCAGGTTAAGCTCACTCTAGCTCATGGCTCTCTAACCAGTGACCTTTTGTGCAAACTTACTCTTGCTACAATGCATAATTATTTTCCCATACACTTTCTGTATTCTCTTTCTGTGTTCACCCCATTCATGCAGAGTGCAAGTTTACCCTGAGTTAATGAGGTTTTCCTGCTCTAGGTTTCTCCTGCAGCTTTAAGACATGCAGACCAGATTGAGCAGAAGCAGTGTGCTCAGGTTGTTAACACTGTAAAAGTAAAATTTACATTTTCTGTCAATAAATTGTTGTGAGCATTTTCAGACTGTTGTAGTCATATAGAGCAAGCCAATGAAAGTGATTTTTATTTAAAGCACACACAGCTAATTAAATACAGGACTCAAGTAAAATGTGCTCTGTTAATGGTTCAAAGAGCAGCTGGATTTGTGTGCGATACTTCACTACATCGCAGTGCTGCATTCCAGACTGTGTGGTACAGCCGTGCTTGACTACACACTGGCGTGCTTCATATGACACACAGGCTACAAGATGTTGATGTTGGGTACATATGTTCATCATCTTAGTTCAGTATGTCAGCATGCCAGTAAACACTAAGAATATGGCTATGGCTGTGAAATGAAGCCAACGTGGAAGTGCCAAAAACTGCAGTTCCTCAAATGTCCACTTGAGGGCTGGCTGCATGACTGACAGGTTGTTTGAGCGCAGGCTTCATTCAGGCAACCTCAGCTCACCCACCTGCAGCTCTTCAGAAACATGTGGGTAGCGTCCACAATTCGTCCCAGATACAGTCTATGATTAGCACTAAACACCTTGGGGCAGGAATTGGGAGTGTTGTAATGAATAAATCAACCTATTGGGCCAAATAGATTTTGTCTCCCCTTTATATTCTCTTGTAAATCTGTATAACAATATTGTACTTATGAGCAGGGGTTGCATACATTGAAGAACAACCAAAGCTGTACTGGCACATTCCATGTTACCCCAGTTACTTCATGCATTTCCACATTTTACTGTGACATTTCACTTCGACACATGGTGTAGCATGTTTAGTTAGGGCACCAGAGTAATGACACTCTAAATATATTAAGTGTCTTCATTTAAAGCCCCATATCACCCTTTGGCCTGCTCCTGATTTGCTCATTAGCTCAGCAGTGAGCATAGAGGTGACGAGAAGTACAGGAAAAAATAAATGAGGCTGGAAAAAATAATGAATGCAGAAACTTCCATACAGGTTAACAGAGGTCACTGAATGGTGATGAGTATGAAAATCATATGCTAAGCTCTTCACAGTCACCAGTATCAACATAGTTAAACCATTTAGAGGTTTGTTGGACAGAGCTTTCCACCAAACATCATCAAAAAGAGAATACCTGGTATTCTGGATGTTCAGAAAGTCAAAGAAGTGACTTAAAGACATAAAAAATTGAGACAAAGTGTCATTCATTTGTTGTGGCATACCTGTAAAGACATATTCACATCATCAATAATCAACTGAAAATAAAAATCTTTTTGGCTTTTGTTGCTTATAAAATGAGCCTTTCATATCTACAGTGGGGCTGAGTTATAGGCTGAAATATGTACCACCAGAAACTGAATTTAGATGTTTATATTTGAATTTGAATTATTTATATTTGCTTAACTTGAATAATTGCATTAAATTTTTTTATTCCAATTTGAATCACATAATTTGAATTTGTATTGTTCAAATTGAATCATTGCATTGAAAAACTGAATCTGAATTCTCAAAATTCAAATTCAATTTTCTGTGACAAACATCCGGGTAGTTGAGGCAGAACAATGAGCATGGATACACAGGTTTCCTCTTCAGCCAATCAACACTGCCTTTCGAACGCATGCGTAAGTGGTCATTTATTGCCACTCGCCATGAAATGGAGGAGAGAACTGTTTAGAAACGGCTCCCACTGTGTTATATTTGAGTCTAGTGTTGTCAGCGTCCCGTTTTCCCAGAGAATTGTTCTCTTTTCATCAGCTGTCCAGGGCAGAAAAATCTCTCCTGGGACTGCTTGTCCTGTTTTTTTGGGGGAAAATGTAAACTTTGTTTGGTTCCCTTCATTTCTGTGGTTCAGCAGATTAATTTAATAAAAATTAATCTACTGCTGTTTTTATTTTCTTCACTTAGTAAAGCAAGACCCTCCAAGATTGAGAGACCTGTCCTTCAATGGGAATATACTTAATAGCATTATGAAGTTATTCTGTCACTCTGCGATCACTTTGGGCCCTCTGTCACTCTGCTCTGTGTGCTCCTGCCCCTGCACTCTGTTCTAAAGTCCTCACTCTTAAATTCTTTAATCATTTGTGAATGTCACCTCTTCTGTTTGCCTACCTGTTGGAAATTGCCCAACTTGGTGCAAATTGTCACTTATTGTCTCCAAGCTTTCATTTTGGAGGAGGTCATGTTTTTTCAATGTGAAGTGACAGAAAGAAACACAGAATGGAATCTCTGCTATTCAACTTCATGTCCCTGGTATTTTTTAAAACGTATTTATTTTGCCACATTCTGCCAATTTACATGGCTGTGGTTTTGTCACTATACGGTCTTGACTGGCTGTGCGAATAGCTTCATGGCCAATTCAGGTAACATTAAAGGTCTTGAAAAGAATTTGGTTCTCTGAAGCTGAAGATACAAGGACATGATTGCCAGGTTGTTTGCTCTATTTCTTGTCCCATTTTTTTGACTATAAGAAAATGCATCACGCTGTCACCATCCTGCTGCAGCAACAAATCTTTCCCTTCCTTAGGAGGGGATCAGTGTATGTCTGGCCTCCATCTGTGGTATTATAGCTTATGTGTGAGGTGATCTAAGAGACTAGAGAGTCAGCCTCTCTAGGTATGTAGAAAAATATACTATATATATATATATATATATATATATATATATATTTTTTTTTTTTTTTTTTTTTTTTTAAGATGCATATATATATATATATATGATCACCATCATTGATTTGAGATGATCATATGATCATCTCAATCAAATTTTATTTGTATAGCCCAAAGTCACAAAATACAGTTTGCCTCAGAGGGCTTTACAATCTGTACAGGGAGTGACACCCTCTGTCCTTAGACCCTCGGTTCAAGTGAGGAAAAACTTGCCCACAAAAAACCTTTAACAGGGAAAAAATGCGGAAGAAATCTCAGGAAGAGCCACAGAGGAGGGATCCCTCTCCCAGGACGGACAGACGTGCAATGGATGTCACGTGTACAGAACAAATCAACACAAACATATTATACAATTACAATCAATGATAGAATGACAATGAATTACAATAAATGATAGAATGATTACAGTAGCAGTGGAACCTGTGATAGAGTTAGAGAGACACAGATGCACAGCAGCAGTAAATCATTAACTGACTATAAACTGTAGTAGAGATATGGTAACAATGACAGTAAGTGCGATACCCAGGAGACACCTGCTCATATTTTAAAATAAATGAAGCACCACGTTTGCACTCAGAGCACAGCGTCATATTCCCCTGAGATGAGACTGTATTGATCATCTCTGGAAAAGTCAGGCCATGGGTAATAATCTCTATGTAATATCAATGCTTAATTCATATATGAGACAAGTTATGGTGGCAGGGAGGTGGGCTGGATCCTGTGTAACAAGCAAAAAGCTTCAATGTACATTCAACCTTTAGAAAAACAGGTCAGCAAAATTCACTTCTGCTCTCTGTTGATATTATTGATGATTAGTGATGATTAATCACATATGCCAAACGATGTAGAACACTGGTTCTCAAACTATGGTACATAGTGGTACATGACCTCAGTCTAGCAGTACCTTGAAGAATCTCTGAATTATTTTTTAAAAATGAAATACATTAATTAAAAACATGCTATACTATCAACAATAATTATGTCAAATTCAAATATGCTCTCTGCAATGTCATCTAATATAAAAATATTATATATCATTGGTAACAGTGGCAAGGACAAACCTTGAGCAGAACCAAGCTCATGGTGGACAGTCAATAATAATAATCTTGAAAAATTCCATTCAGCATTCAATAGACATCAATAGATAATTCTTTTATCGGGAATAAACTTGCCTCCTTTTTAAACTGTCTGTAGAATATAATGGCAATACTTGGACAGTCTAATATTTTCTGAGGTTCTATGTGTTGTAAAAAGTTTAAGAAACACTGATGGAGAATATTCACTCTCACTCTGGGGTGATGATGCTCAAATGTCTGTGCAGGAGTATTTACAGGTATGTCCCCAGATTTTTGATGTTCAGCATGTCATCGCCTGAATTTGAATGAATGAATCTAAATGTATTCATCCACAGTTGTGGGTATATCTGAGAAAATAACCTGGGGTTATGGAGATCAGCCTTACCCTGCACATCCAATCAACGCCATCGTGAATATGGTAATGTTTCTTCACTAACACAGTATGTCACAGAAACAGCCCACTAATCCACTAAAATCTCACAAATAAAGAGAAGACCAGTATTTTCCTTAAACCTTGTTGGATATTTCTTTATGCTGTTATTCATCCATAGAGCCAGTTTTACTGCAGATGCACTGCACGTCATGATGCCCTGCAAAAATCACGCAGAGACAAAACCACCACAACAGATGCAGAATCTGATACCAATTCCAATTTCTGCACTTATTCATGATAAAATTAGCATGCAGTTAAATATTCTATATCTTAGCAGATATGTTGTGGGTAGTATGGTAATTCCAGTGTTGCTTCAGTTGTCGATTTGTAAGCAAAACTATAACACAAACTGCAACAAAGTTCTATCTTTACCCTCAGTTTGTTAGTGCTGAAAAAAGTGTCACCATAGAGCACAAGGAGCTGTTTCTAGGGCATGTTGAGAGGGATTCTCTGGAAAGCTTGGAATCTCTAACTGGAGTCCAGCTAGATAAGAGAGGTTGAGGGATAGTGGGTAAAATGAAAAAGGAAATTACAGCACTTCATCATAACTCTTGGACTTCATTAAACCTCACAGATAGTACTATCCACAGAACTGAACCCAAAAAAATAGAGCAGAGCCAGAGAGGTGACCACCAGCTGTGCTGTGTGGAGAGGTCTGAGTCATAGATCTCTGCTTTAGAAATAAATAAAGCCAGCATGGCTGAGGTTCATGTTCAGACCAGCAGTGTTTGGCTGCCTCACGTACCCTGCTGCAGTGCTCCAGGCCTGAACAAAGCTCTCAGAACAGAAACACTCACCCAGACTACTGAGCAGGTAATTGTCACTATGGGCAAATACTAATATCAAATGTATAACTACATCCAAGATTAGCTCATCAAATCTGAGGACAGGAAACAGCATGTATGAACAACAAATGATCTACACACAGTATGTGACAAACTGAAAGACTGATGACCCTGAGCTCAGGATTAAAGGTTACTCATTGCATGTCTGGTTTTCTGAGGACGGACAGCAGCACCAACAGGAGTTCATCAGGAAGTCATTGTTGGATGGTGTTTGGAAAAGGGCAAGAGCTTTCAAAAAGTACTGGTGATTGGATGAACCCTCTGTCTATAACCATTTTTCACAGGCAAACTCAAAACCGATCAGATCAAAGAACCATTTCATGTAAAAAATAAACATCTATGCCATCTAAAAAAGCTTTTCAGTGTCGTTCTTTGCTCTTCTTTCAATGAAGAAACATCCTGATAGCAGCATCTATGCCACCACGGTTTAACAGTACGTGTGTGTTTTTTGTCGCACACACATACTGTTAAACTACGCCAGTAGCTCATGCCAGTAATTCCTTACAGGACATTGATCATGGTTCAGTCACAAGCACACAGCTTGAAGCCTGGAAGCATGGCTCACGAGTCCAGCTACCTCGTCTTTGCAAAACCTCTCCACTGTTCTGATTTTCAGCAAGTATGGTGCAGACATCAAGTCAATTTACCTCCAAGACTTTCACATCTGTACAACATCCACCATCTGTCCTCGTAAGACATGGATCACAGACATCCAAATGAAGCATTGATGGGATCCAACTGACACAAAGCCACGGCTGAAATGGGGGGGGGGAACTGAGCACACAATCCAGAGCCTTTCACAAAGGCTCTTCCAAGACGCCATCATTTATTTTTCACAATTCCCATTACTGCAGAAATTAGCAGCAGGACTTAAGGAGGTCAATTGAATATTTTTGGATTCATTTGTATAGGAGGAGCTTGAAATGGGAGATGTTTGCCCACCCAGCTGTTATCTATACTCATTTATCCTGTTTGGGGTCGTGCATAGTTTGAGCCTTCTGAGGTAAGTGGATCACTCAGAGGAACCTCCATAGGTCCCATGAGCTTTGGTGTGTCTGTGTGTGTGTGTGTGTGTGTGTGTGTGTGTATGACCCGTCTGCAAAAGGAACCAGCAACGCTACAAACTGTTCCTAAAGCAGGTTTAAGCAGCATTTCCTGCAGTAACACTGAAGCACAATGCATCAGTCTAATAGTCCCCTGAAGCAATATGCTCTGAGTCCTGGCTGCGGCTGATTTTTCCAGGTAGAAAATCATGGTGGAGTAACCTGTTGCTCCTGACATCAGCTGTCTACCTTCATCACTCCCCAAAATAAACATGATTCCTAGTTTGACTACACACTGTGATCAGAAGAAAGTTGTTGGACTGATGTATTTAATACTTCTGCATGATTTGCCTACTGGTTACAAAAGCAAAGTGAAACAACACAACTAAAAACTCAACTCAAAAACTCAACTCAAAAACTCAACTCAACACAATGACATGAGGGAGACGTGCTTCGCGCCGCTCTGCCTTAGCCACTAACATTTCTACTAAAAATACTTGCAATTATAACTAGTGTTGTACCGATACCGATACTAGTATCAGTAGGTGCCCCAATGCCCTAAAGTTATGAATAAAATAAAGGAAATGGACTCCAGAATAGTGTTTCTACAAGAAACACATCTCTTAGAGAAGGATACTATTAGGATACGGAGGAGACGGCAGGGCACAGCATCATTCTCATCCCAGGCCAGAGAAGTTATGATGCTCATTCATAAAACCATCCAATTTCAAGTGAAAAATGTAATTAAGGATACATTTGAAAGGCATTTAATATGTGACACGGATAGATTTAAATAGATATAAAAATGTACCAGATGTATGCACAAAGTGTATGGAATCCAGAGGAACTTTGTTTCACTGCATTTGGCAATGCAGAAAGATTCAAATA
The DNA here is from genome assembly GCA_028641955.1 of Protonibea diacanthus. Lineage (NCBI taxonomy): Eukaryota > Metazoa > Chordata > Actinopteri > Sciaenidae > Protonibea > Protonibea diacanthus. The sequence goes on from CM053987.1 coordinate 23,916,278, forward strand.
TTCTGGGAAGAGGTAAGAGCTATAGTTGAGAAGATTATTTCAAAACAAATCTTACTGGACCCTAAACTTTTTTTGTTGGGCTATAACCCAGAGGAACATAACTATAGTAGGAATGAGCGGGCATTTATAGACTTCAGCTTGCTTTATGCTAAGAAAGGTGTTGCATTATTGTGGAAAAAGATTTATAGACCAAGCACTACTCAATGGATAAGACAGATGTTAGCAAGCCTTCCATTAGAGAGAATAACTTACATATTAAAGGCTAAATGGCATGTATTTGAGGACAGAGCCCTTTCATCAGCTACATTAAGGACTTGGATTTAATAGATGAAGAAGTGGATGACTAGTCTTTGTGGACAATGCAGATTCTGATCTTGTCTTCTTATATTGTTTTTCTATATATGTGTTTTAATTTGCACTAATTACAAACAATACTCAATTGTATATAGATTACCAGGACTCTGAACAGGAATGCTCCTCCTGTTCTGAGTGTTATGTTTTGTTTTTACTTCTGTCTCCAAGTAAATACAGCGATCTTACAGTATGGGACTTGAATGAAGATATACGGCTGTATGTCAAATGTTAAAAACTGAAATTAAAAAATAAAAATATTGTGGGAAAAAACCCTACAAAGTGAAAGTTGAAGAAAGAGAATACCAATTGCTTGCCTACAGAGTAGCCTCCAGTTCTCTTGAGCCTCCAGCTCTTCAGAGAGGTCCTCCTCTCCAACACCACCAACAAGTGGACATGATAAATCTATCCCCCTCTACACCTGTCACTTGATTCTATGTGAGTAGTACTTATTGCTGCACTAACATGTCTTTGTCACACTGTACCTTGATTGTTTCCCTTTTTTGTAAGTCACTTTAAATTGTGCGCCAGCAACGATGCATATGAGGTTGATCTTTAGCTAATTAATTTACTGAATTCTTGGCAGTTGCTTGTTTACACAGTTACAAACCACCATCATCGTTCATTTGGAGGCATGTTTGTGTTCACATAATGAATGAAAATCCAACATTCATCCTTACCCACTGTGTTTGGTCTCCACCAACTCCAGAGAAAAAATATCTTTGCGTGCTAAATGCTCCTCTATGATCACCAGCCCATCTCTAATTGAGTCTGTGGCTGTTTGGTGTTGAGCTGAGAACAGCAGCCTGCTCCAGCCAAGCAAACACATGCCAAGAGTGGCATTATGGATTAGTGCAACCCCCTTTAAAACTGAAAGACTGTATGTGTACACTGTGGGCTACATTAAAAACACAAGACCCAAGACTCTTCTTTACCAAGAGGATTTCAAAATAGAATGAAATAGAATTCATAATTCATAAAACACAGTTGAATCAGCTGGAATCAGGGCCGACATCATACCAACAAATAGCAGACTGCATTTAAATGTAAATGAATCCTGGTTTTATAGTGCTGAAATAAAATCATCTCTGGCGAGGAAACAATTCAATTCAGTTTTATTTATATAGCATCATATCATAACAAAAGTTATCTCATGATACTTTTATATATCAAATGCCCGTCATTAAATGCTTGCTTGCTCAAGGTGGAACTGTAATATATATATATATATATATATATATATATATATAGAGAGAGAGAGAGAGAGAGAGATAGATAGATAGATAGATAGATAGATAGATAGATAGATAGATAGATAGATAGATAGATAGATAGACACAGATGCACAGCAGCAGTAAATCATGAACTAACTATAAACTGTAATGGAGATATGGTAGTAATAATGACAGTAATAATATATGTAGTGGACATCATGCAGGAAAAGCAAGACATATTTTATAACAACATGAATAAAACAATCAAAGTAAGAGGTAAAGCCAAAGAAAGAAGCAAAACTGTTTTCTTGATCTATAATTAAAACTGCTGTAACACAGTTCAGATTATGAGTCATCAGTGACTTCTGTCTCAGCATGGCATGGCGTCAGAGGACTCTTTATTTCACATTTCTGTAACTGTTAACTATGCAAACTCTGAATTCCACAAACACAAAGACAAATCAGCATCTCTAAGGCTTAAGGGCTGTTTTTTCTTTTTCATAATTAATATGTTGATTTTTTTTTTTCACACAACAGGAGATAAGTAGCTCTATTACTGCAAAGATATAATTAAACTAATTAACTCTCTCTGAAACTCCATCCAAGTGAAGTTGCAGTCGACTGCAGTTTGAGAACACGTGGCTTCAATGTGAACATTAAATCAGCATTGTGTTTCTGCTAAGTGACTGAAAATGGAACATAATGAAAAGAATTTGACTCTCAACAGAGACCGCCTCAGGCCACTCATTTCTGTCTCATCGCAGATTGTCAACTACTATTGCCACGTTAAATCACTATGGCAACTAAATATTGTCTCATCCAGAGGTGATATTGCTGCTTATTTATTTGATCCCATTTGTCTTCAGTCTCTATTCTGTGCTGTACAGCTTGTAAAGATCAATTAAGCACATTATCAGCTACTACCTACTGCACTTCATCTTTAGAATACTGATCATAGCACATATTCAAAGAGGCAAGAAATGAAAGAAGACTGCAACAACGAGGGCTTATGAAATACATGACTCAAACATTCTTGGTCATGTTAGCTGAGCTGAATCTCTGTGGATTTTATCTATTGTTATATCCATAATTTAAAAATGATCAATGATTCTGTCAATGATTTCTGAAAAAAAGAAATCTGTCTTTGAAGGTCTGTGTAGTAAAAAAATACACAGTTCTTAACCTTCCACTGTAGGTATTGACAGCATGCAGGAGCCTGTGTCTTACTTTTTATTCACCTCTTACCGCTCTTATTACCTCTGTGACTCACCTGTCTTCATCTCAGCTGAATCTCCAGACACAACGTTGATAGTGGATGATCAGCTTTGCCTTTGTTTAGATTTGTTTGAAAGCTGTTCATCACCAGGGTACAAAGACCGTCTCAGGCTGATTTTAGAGCAGTATGTGGGACTAAACTCAAAAAACTAAAACTTTGGCAAAAAGCCTTGTGACAGTGCAAACCAGATTCAGCCCATTCATTCTCTCAGGTCAAAGAGAGTACACTTGTGGTGTTAAGGGCAGGAAAAGATCAGTTACAGTTCAAATTAAAAGTGGATTTTATTGTTGGCTAGTGTTCAGCAGGTACAGTGGATCATCCATTAACCACAGGGCTGGTTCCCTCTAGTCAATACCTTGCATGACACTGAACCTGATGTCTAGTTTGTGTGTGGATGTGTGCATGAGGGACCAAATGTAAAGCATGTTGGATTTTATCCAGCCAAAACATGAACATTTAGTCTGTGACAGAAGATGGTCTCATTACAGCACACAACGAAAAACCTCCATATTCTCACAAAGTAGTGGGCTCCTCCTTCCCTGTAATGGAAAGTTATATTCTTCTGTTGCCACTACACTGCACACACACACACACACACACACACACACACACACACACATGCAGTGTCTGTCCTGGTACATGTAGCTCAGTAAAGTTATATCACATTTAATTGGAAAGCTGCTGACTGCAACGATAGCCTTTCCTACTTGTTTGAAATACTTTTATATAAAGTTATTATATTTCTGCAGTTTGCTCACAGTGCTGCAGTCTAAAAAAGGCTCTCCAGCTCGTGCCAGCCTGAAATGTACATTAATGCTTTTGATTTATTCAGCGCTCAATGTTTAAAGCACTTCATCTTAAATCTGCTTTGCAATATTGCTCCATAATGTAAAGCACTGGCACACAGTGGTTTGAGTTCTTTATTGTGTAATATACAAGGTTGACTTAACTGATGTGACTGTGTTCCATTATGGAGCTAAATGGAACATAGGGGCTATCTGCACTGAAGGCAAAGATGATCAGTCTGGCCTGATCACGCTTAATGTGAGCTGTAAGGCGAGGACTGCAGCAACTCAATCCCTGTAAGTGTTTGAAGGCAGAATGTAAGCAGCTGTTCATGCAGATTCTCTGTACCATTATGTTATATAATTCTGATGCAAAGCTGTTTGTAACACCTATTTACAGCACATCTGTTGTGAAACAGGCACTGATACGTTTGGCTTTGAATAAAACTCCAGTGTGTCGTCTCAGTGTACTTTACTGTATGCAGGCCTGGAATTTTGTCATTTTGCAGCCAAGCAGAGGGGTAACTGTTTCGAGGGCACAAAGATTACATGCCAGAAATCCAACTCATGAGTTACAGGTAAAGTTTAAAGCAATTTTAATACTTACTATATACCTGTACACTGTATCGCATTAGCAATGCCATGATCAGCATTTGGTTGTTCATGTTTTGTCCTTTAGAAGGCCGTTAGTTTTTAGCTCTCTGAGATCCATTAGCTGTAAAAACAGCACAGGTCTTTGCAGCACCGGCTGCTAACAGCTATTTCCAACATGGAGTTGTTGTTCACAATGTAGCATCATCAGCAGGGATAGCGCCTGGCTGAGTAGGCAGCCAGTGATGGTAACAGCTTTAAAGGCATGCTCTGCTCTACAGGACATACTGTTTCAAAGCAAAAGTTCTTTCACAGACACGATTGATCAAACCACACATGTTGATTGTTTGAATGTTAGAATAAAGTTCATGTAACATTAGCAAAATTCTGTTGCCACAGTGGCTGATGGAGATACGATTTTCAGGAGGGAATCCAGGCAGATGGAGGGGCAGCACCCACTGTACTGTATGTTACTGTAACTCTACAAAGGCAGCCACACAGAGTGTACTATCTGCTAAGATGAGGCTAACCTTGTAGATTCCTACTTTCGTTACATCAAGTCAAGAAAATAGAAGAAGGGTAACAGGGTATGGACTGGACTGTAATGGACTGTTCTTATATAGTGCCTTTCTCTTCCGACCACTCAAAGCTCTTTCATAAACATTCACACACTGATGGCGTAGCCTTCAGGAGCAATTTGGGGTTAAGTATCTTGCCCAAGGATACTTCGACATGCAGACTGGTGGAGCCAGGGATCGAACCGCTAATCATCTGATTAGTGGACCACCTGCTCTACCTCCGCGCCCCCGTGCTCCCAATACAAATGGACATCATTAATAAAAGTCTAGTCTTCACTCACATTTTCGTTCCGGTTTGGTCTCCACCAATTCTGAGAAAAGTCTCTTTAGCTGCTGTATGCTTCATTAGGTTTACCAGCTATTCTAACAGTGTTTGTCTGCAGTCAGATGCTGAGCAGGTCGTGTACGGCGGCTTTATCAGAGCTTTTTCAATAAAAACAGCCGCCTGCTGGAAACCAAGCTAACGAGAGCGGTGAACCATTGCATTACCATACGACCCAACACATAAAAGTGCAGCGAGCTTTGAAGTGGCATTTTTCATAACTTTTCCATATCCTTTGTTTCATGTGTATTTTTTATGTAAATGTTCAAAGCACTACAACATTTTTTGTTATAAAATATGTAAAACACACATCTACCAAGGGGTCCTGCACAACTTTGAAATTAACAAAACACAGCACCTTTCCCAGCACATGAAAGTTAGTTAGTACGAAAACAGGCCGTGATTTAGTTTACACACCCGTCGCTGCAGGTGCAGCACGTTACACATAAGCGCAAAAGAGGAGCAGAGCTTCTCGTTTTTCATTTGGCACGATGGCGAAACATTACAATACAGCAAAAGCGTTCAATACGATAATTGAGCCTGATCCTGAGCCCATGGATCATGAATCGGTCGCCTCCGTAACCTCAGAGAGTATTACGGATACTGCGGAGGAAGATGAGGAATACTTCCCGGGGGCAGGCTCATCCGACACCAGCTCCAGTGACTCAGCGGACGCTGGGGAGGCGGATACTCCAGCAGGCAAGTTGTGGAGGTCCAGAAATGGTGAAATCCAATGGGCACCCACGAATGCCAGGACTCTCCAGTACCAGCCTCCAGGGACTGGAAACACCCTGGGACCCACCCGCTACGCCGTGTACAGAGTTGGGGAGCTGGGTCAAAGCTTTGATTTATTTTGTACCATGGTAATGATAGATCTTGTCATGCAGTACACGGGAGGAGGACGATCCACGGATGGACAGACCTGGATGCCACCACCATTCGGGCATACACTGGGCTCCTTCTTTTGGCCGGCGTGTACAGGTCCCGAGTCCGGACGGCCCATTTTCCAAGCTGTCATGTCACGGAAAATGTTCGATACGATCAGCAGGGTCCTGCGTTTTGACGACCGGCTATCAAGACCGTGGGGCCGGGCAGAAGACAAGCTGGCCACAGTAAGGGAGGTCTGGGACCTGTGGACAGCCCAGCTCCCGCTCATGTTCAACCCTGGAACTGATGTCTGCGTTGATGAGCAACTGGTGCCATACCAGGGACGGTGTAACTTTAGGCAGTACATGTTTATGAAGCCAGGCAGGTATGGCCTGAAAATGTGGGCAACTTGTGACGTGGAGACATCCTACGCATGGAGGGTTGCGGTCTACACCGGGAGATCAGCTGGTGCTTCTGATGAGCACAAGGCACCGGGCCCCAGAAATCTCCAGCGGGGAGAAAAAGAAGCCGACCATAATCCTTGATTATAATTGCTGCAAGGGGGAGTGGACACGATGGATGAGGTATGTTTACGCAATCCATAAACACACACACACATTTTATATATTATTATTATTATCATTATGAATTTATGTGCTATGTTATATGTCTGAAATGTCATCATTTCTTATGTATAAAACATGTTTCATCATCTTTGTTCTGATTCTGTTCCTTTTTTCCTTATTTCCTTTTTTTTGTTTTGTAGATGATCGCAACAAACAGTTGCAGAAGGAAGACTCGAAGGTGGCCTTTGGCCATCTTCTTCAATGTCCTGGACATCAGTGCCCTGAACGGGTACATCATCTGGAGAGCCATCAATCCGACGTGGTATCAGGGAAGGTCATACAAACGTAGCTGGGGAAGGCACTCATAACCCCACAAATGGCACACAGACAGCGTCTTCCTAAAGCACCAGGGATGGCCAGCCTCTTTGAGGCTCAGGCTGGCCCAAGTCAATGCACCACAGGAACCACCCCCCGCAGCCATCCCACCTCCTGTGCAAGGAGGCAGGGTTGTATTGAGCACATGCATAAAATGTGGTAAACCCTTGTGCAAGGAACATTACTGCACAATCTGTAATAAGTGGAAATGTCAATATGTGAGGTTCTTTGTTACAGCACAAACGCACATTTATGTGTCGAAGGGTGTTTAACTTGAGTATTTTATGAAATATGACACTACAAAAAAATAAATAATGAATATAAATAAATATTGCTGCTAATCTGACGTACACCAAGATGCAATTACCAAAACATTAATAATCCAGTTTGCATGAAGTATATTGAAAATAATTCATTTTCATCACAAGAGCTCACTTTAATTAAACCAAAAATACACAGGAGCAAAATTCCAAAAAAAACAAAACAAAACAAAACAACAACAATAAACCAAAAGGTGCCTGGAAAAAAACACTAACAAAAGGCAAATAGTCCAGAAAACAAAGACCAAGAACAGGAAAACAAGGACGAACACGGAGAGAGAAACAAACAAACAATGGACAGACAAGGAAACAGCACAAAGTTCCTGTGGGTTCATGTGGCTGACAACCTGTCCTGGGACCTGCACACCTCCTCCCTTGTCAAAAAGGCACACCAGCGTCTGCACTTCCTGCGGCGGTTGAAGAGGGCCCACCTCAGTCCATCCGCCCTCACCACTTTCTACAGGGGCACCACAAAGAGTGTTCTGACCAGCAACATCTCTCTCTGGTTTGAAAACTGCAGAGCTGCAGAGAGAAAGGCTCTGAGGAGAGTGGTGAGGTTAGCTGGATGGGCTATTGGTACAAATCTTCCTGCCGTTCAGGAGCTGGCCCACACAGGATGTATGTCTAAAGCTAAAGCCATCATCAAAGACCCCACCCACCCCGGCCACAGTCTGTTCTCCCTTCTCCCCTCTGGCAGGAGGTACCACAGTCTGCGGACCAAGACTGTGAGGTTTCAAAATAGCTTCTACCCCACTGCCATTAGACAACTGAACTAATCCCACTAATTCTCAAATTAGACTAATCATCTTATTTATTTATCTTCTTATTTAATTTATTGTGTACAAAGTACAGTACAGTAGTAGTACAGAGTACAAATCATATTTCCCCACAAGGACACTGTAATCTCAGAATGCAGGGTTCCAAAGGAGACTGGGAGGCAGAGCTTTCAGCTATCAAGCTCCTCTTCTGTGGAACCAGCTCCCAGTTCTGCTTCTGGAGACAAACCCCCTCTCCACATTTAAGAGTAGACTTAAGACTTTCCTTTTTGATGGAACTTGTAAGGCTGGCTCAGGTGAGTCCTGAATCATCCCTTAGTTATGCTGCCATAGACCTAGACTGCCAGCTGCCTTCTCCTCTCAACACTCATCTGTAGACTTTCATGTCCCTTTAATGCATGAACTCCCAGTGCAAGCCTCAAACCTGCAGGCAAGCTGCACTGAGGTTGTTTCATCTTGGTGAATCGCTGTGTGCCACGGTGGGAGGAGAAGTGTGGTGGAGGTATGGATTAAGTCTATGTTCTTCCATCGTCATGCCGCCTCCCCCTCGTGTCAAAGCGGGGTCAGTGTTTACAACTTCAATGAGAGAATGAAGAATAACTTTTCTTCTGGTCACCAAAGGAGATAATAAAAAAAATGAGTGAGTGAACTGTGCGAACAGGAATCAGGTAAACTCCTGTTATACAACAAGTAATTCTGACCAAGCAATCTGATTAGTCATCTAGACCTTTAGAACATGGTCCAATCAGAATGGCAGCACACTTTGCTCATAATATCAAGATTACTCTGTTATTTCCATTACATTACTGCATAACTGCCAGAGCTGCAGCAAAAACCAGTCGACTACAATAAAGAAAGAAATAAAAATGAAAAAATGTAGGATTTCCCAATTTTTAGAAAGTAGCAAATTATTATTTTGAGTATGTTTTATGGTGCTGTTAGACACGTTAATACAGACATATGCCTCGTCTATGTGCAGCAAATCAGAGAACAGTTTAATGATCAGAGGAAATGTTTTGACTAGAGGCTGACTAATATAGACTGAAGCAGAATATTTCATTAGATGAAAACATGTTGGGAATTTTGGAAATGAACACATCTATTTATTTAATATATTTTGACTTTTGGACTTTGGCGCTGTGGATTGAAAATGTTTGGCTCCCAGCCTCTATCAGCTCTGCACTGAAGAGCTGACAGAGCTTCTAGCTTAAAAATAAATGTGAAGTTTAATGATGCTGCAGCTGAATCTGTCCATAGAACAATCTTTTTCAGCAGATATTTTATTAACAAGACTGAACTATTTGCTGGAATCTAGGACAAGACTGATTGTTTTTCACTCATTAGTCAGACCCCATGTATCTCCTTGGAAACCAAGATAACATGAGCAAAAATTTTTATTTTGAAATGAATTGCCCTAAAATATGAATACATTTTAATTATATGTTTTATTTAAAGGTACAATGTGTAAGATATTTACTGTATGAAATCATAAAATGAATATGCTATATCATCAGTTCTTAGAAACGTGCTAAGTTGAAACACTTGCTAAAACCCACAACAAAAACCTGACAGCCAAAATGTTCTTATTTTCAAATTTACCGCCCGGCCCGTCTCTTTGTTTATGTTTTGGCCTTAGTTATTCTGATCAATTAGTTCTGTGTTCGATATCTGGGGTTGCCAGGTATGAAACAAGTTTGCGGCAAATACAGCAATGGAAGCAAGTGAGCGCAGTTTGTCATTTTGACAGAGTTGGACTCTACCAGACCTAAGAAGCCTCGTCCTCTTTCAAAGAAGCTTAGCGACCTGAAACGTTCAAAAACACGAATAAATACTGGAGACACATTTGAAAGATGGAGACTGCTTAGGACCCAAAAGGATTTTTAGACTGATGCAGAGTTGGCTAATTTTCTCCTGAACATGTAAGCATTGAGCTTCAGCTAATGTTAACTAATGTATCATGGCTGCACTGGCATTTTTAGTAATTTCCAACCTAAAGTTCTCACATTCCGTGATTATACTGTAGTACTAGTACTCGCAAAAATAATCTAATGTAAGACGTGGGTCCGAACGTGGGCCGTAAGTTTATTATAAATACCATAAACATTTGTCTGTGATCCGTGTGCAGCTGGTTTATCAAGGAAGAAACTATGGAAGAAGTTTGAGAGCATGATTTCTCCTTTTTGTGCTCACACTCAGATTTCTGCTGCTTTCTTTCAAAATGTGTGCTTGGACTCAAAACATCACATGCTTGCACTCACATTTCTTCTTCTTGGACACAAACATTTCACTCGCACTCAAAACGTGTCCTGTGCGCTCTCAAATTTTTTGTGCTCACACTCTCTGCTCAGACTGAAAGCTGTCCCTCCCTGTGCTTAAATTAGTGTGTTTCACCAGCCAATAGGGAGACAGAGTGTGGCCCAACCTTGGGTGTGTTCCTTCGCCATCTTTGAGAGCTCCGTAGGAGCGGATATATGGTCTGTTTGTAAAACTGCTTCTCTCTTTAAATACTCCAATTTACCATATTAGCCAGTTATTTGAATCATCACCTATTTATGACGCCAGCTTATTTATGTATAATTAATCTTAAGTAATCCGAAAAAAATTATCGTAGTTTTGATTTTTTCGAATTTCATATTAGCATTATACTGTAAATACTCTCACCAGCATACCAGTGTTATGATATGACTCAAAGCACATAAGTACGAGTGTCAAGGTGATTACTGTAGGCAAGCCGCATGTTCACGTAAAAACGCACGAGCATTACGGTCACGCACACTAGTGTCCCGGTTTTAGATTCGGGAAATCTGGTCACCTCAACATCCTTGCCAGCATACAAACAAATTGCATATTGAAACTATATGAAGGATGTGCTTTGAGTTGTAGCAACATTAAGAAATGAACTTACTTGAGGTCTTTGGCCATCCATCTCATCTCCCGGTCAGCAGGCTGCTGCGCTCCAAATCCCCAAGAAGTCTTCTTCTTGTGAAAGCGTAACCAATATATAGGCTAACTAATGCACCGATGCTATCCTCAAATCATTATCATCACAGCGTATTTTTCGTTATACCTTTTTAATCACTTAGCCTAGCCTATTCACCCATCATGTCTTGTTAAACGTTTCAATAAGAGAATCAGCTGGTTACACTGATTCCACTACTGTAACAGTAATTTATTCATTTAAATTTAAAATCATAATATGACATGCAGCAAAAGTGCGGCGGCCGGAATTCGAACCGGCGTCCCGTAGTTTAAAATACAACAAATAGCATTGTACCTAACCATTCAACTATCATAACACTAGTATGCTGGTGAGAGTATTTACAGTATCATGCTAATATGAAATTCGAAAAAATCAAAACTACGATAACTTTTTTAGGATTACTTAAGTTGAGTATTGAGTATTTTAAGAAAGAAGCAGTTTTACAAACAGACCATATACCCGCCCCACAGGGAGTATGGAAGAATGATCCTATCTTTATTCAAGACCGTATATTTTCAGTTTGAGAGCATGATTTCTCCTTTTCGTGCTCAGATTTATTCTCCTCGTGCTCACATTTTGTGCTCACACTCAGATTTCTGCTGCTTTCTTTCAAAATGTGTGCTTGGACTCAAAACATCACATGCTTGCGCTCACATTTCTTCTTCTTGGACACCAACATTTCGCTCGCACTCAAATATGTCCTGTGTGTGCTCAGATCTAACGTATACGCGTTCAAACCTAAGTGTACTCACACTCAAAACGTGTCCTGTGTGCTCTCAAATTTTTTGTGCTCACACTCAAAACAACCCGTCCTCTCAGGTTGAGGTGTCTGCCCAGACTGAAAGCTGCCTCTCCCTGCGCTTAAATTAGTATGTTTCACCAGCCAATAGGGAGACAGAGTGTGGACCAATCTTGGGTGTGTTCCTTCACCATCTTTGAGCGCTCCGTATGTGGTCTGTTTGTAAAACTGCTTCTCTCTTTAAATACTCCAATTTACCATATTAGTCAGCTGTTTGAATCATCACCTCTTTACGACGCCAGCTTATTTATGTATAATTAATCTTAAGTAATCCTAAAAAACGTTATTGTAGCTTTGATTTTTTCGAATTTCATATTAGCATTATATTGTAAATACTCTCCCCAGCATTGCAGTGTTACGATAGTTGAATGGTTAAATACAATGCTATTTGTTGTATTTTAAACTATGGGACGCCGGTTCGCATTCCGGCTGCCGCACTTTTGCTGCATGTCATATTATGATTTTAAATTTAAATGAATAAATTACTGTTACAGTAGTGGAATCAGTGTAACCAGCTGATTCTCTTATTGAAACGTTTAACAAGACATGATGGGTGAATAGGCTAGGCTACGTGATTAAAAAGGTATAACGAAAAATACGCTGTGATGATAATGATTTGAGGATAACATTGGTGCATTAGTTAGCCTATATATTGGTTAGGCTTTCACAAGAAGAAGACTTTGAGCGGGATTCGGAGCGCGGCAGCCTGCTGAGCGGGACACGAGATGGATGGCCAAAGACCTCAAGTAAGTTCATTTCTTAATATACCCGCCCCTACGGAGCACTCAAAGACGGCGAAGGAACACACCCAAGATTGGTCCACACTCTAGCTGTCTCCCTATTGGCTGGTGAAACACACTAATTTAAGCGCAGGGAGGGGCATCTTTCAGTCTGAGCAGACACTTCAACCTGAGAGGACGGGTTGCTTTGAGTGTGAGCACAAAAAATTTGAGAGCGCACAGGGCACATTTTGAGTGCGAGCACACTCATGTTTGAACGCGTAGACGTTAGATCTGAGCACGCACAGGACATATTTGAGTGCGAGCGAAATGTTTGTGTCCAAGAAGAAGAAATGTGAGCGCAAGCATGTGATGTTTTGAGTCCAAGCACACATTTTGAAAGAAAGCAGCAGAAATCTGAGTGTGAGCACAAAATGTGAGCACGAAAAGGAGAAATCATGCTCTCAAACTGAAAATCTACACTCTTGAATAAAGATAGGATCATTCTTCCATAAGAAACTAGTTGAAAGATATAGCTGGTGAAGTGATGGGAGTAAAGCTAGCTGGCATGCTAACACGACTGTATTCAGACCAACCAGGTGTGTCCAGACATTTGGCCACTGTGAAACGATGAAAAAAAAAAAAAAAAACATTTTAGTTGTGAGAGACAGTAACAGGTGTACAGGTTAGATACACACACAAAAACAAGCGATGTTACAGCAGCTGGGAGAGTTTCATAGTTTATAGTGCATGAACTTCAGCGGCGTCAACCTGGCACCACGTGTGAGCGTCATCTGGGGAGGCGACCGGCTCCATTGTTTGGAATTCAAGCTTGGAATTCAATCTTACGTATTGTACCTTTAAATTACTAACTGTTGTATATTTACAATATTGCAAGTTTGATGTCAGTAATAACGACTGTGTTGTTATCTTGCAGCAGCAGCAGTCCATGTGGGACCAGTCCAGACAGTATGTGGACCTGACGGCACTCCTTTTGATAAGCGACTTTAAAATTTGACTTGAAAAAAATTTTGATTAGGTGGGCACAACAGCTGGCCATTTCTTCCACGCCATAGTATGCATAGTATTTAATATAAAATGTGTCATATTGTAAGAAGTGGACTGATTACCAGGCAGCAGAGAACACTGACACGAGGATGTGATGATGATCACTGCCATCAGTCTCGAGGATGTCTCACCTTCTTATATTTTATTTACACTTTGACATTTTGTAGTCTGAGTGCACACACAGCAACCCTGACACCACAGAGGCCCCCACAGAACAAATCCCAACTTAACCTGGGGCAGACGCTGCGATGCTAAGATGCCTGCTCAGAGTAGATCAACAGTTCAGCACAATGTGGGTTCCGGAATATTTGGTCACTTTATCTGGTGAAGGCACCCTCATATAAAGATCTCTAACACCATCCAAACCCTTTTCTTTCTTTTTTTCTCCTTTTTCAAGTAGCTGATGTGATCATGTAGATTCCATTCTGTCGTTAATGCAGAATAAGGACACTAGGACACTGCAACAGTAAAATCTCTGACTTTTGTGACTTTTTATGACTTTTTCTAAAATTGTTTTTTAATCTTCTAGTGAATTATGTGGGTGTGGAATAAAAAGAAAAATATATATATGAAGTGGTTCTGGCAGTGCTCCAGGAAATGAGTGAGGAAGAATCAGATGGGGCAGCAGTCAATGACTCGTCATTTTCAACTCATGAGGAACATTCATCTGACCACAAGGAGCCGACATCCCAAAAAAAAGGCCCAGAGGGACCACCCATCACACCCATATCATCACAGCAGCCTCTGACACTGTGGGAGCACATACAGGTAATGAAATACCCCAAAGCAATTGTGAAATGAACAAACCACATAAGCAGAACTTTAAATAGTTCCACAATTAGTTAGTAATGAAGACTTTTACTCCGGTGACTCTTCACAGCCATCAGAAGGCAGCAGGTACCTGTGATAATACCACTGATCTGCTTCTGATCACTTCATTCTCATGTGCACATAAAATTGTCATTTAATTTCATTATTCTACACCGTCTCTGCTGGGCATCAACAGGTGTGTTTGAGACAGACACATCGTAAATGGTCCACACAGTCACGTGAAAATGATAAAGCAATTAAAAACTCAATGTGCCTCTCTCTGTTCCTCCCCTGGTGTTTCCAAAACACGACGGCATCATCGTCTTTTTAAAGCGTCAGACCAAAATGATACCAGGAGCATTGTCTCTGGATTTTCAATTATAAAATGTGTATGGCCTTGAAAAAGCAACACAAAGTGATAGACATTGTTCAGGCTGAATTTTGTGGCTGCGTTCCCAGAGACTCAAAAGTGTCAAAAATCTTTTTTAATTAAAGAAATTTTTACATTTATTTGTGGATCATTAGCAGGTTCAAGTTTATGTCACAACTTTGAGATTAAAGAGGAAACTAATTAACTCCCTGGTTGTCAGCACAGTCAAGTCTGACTGAATTAAACCTTACAGACATTTTCAGAAATTAAAAATGTACAACAGAAAAGAATAAGGTCAGCATTAATAATTCTCTTATCATTTTATTTTTTCGGTAGTATTGATCTACAGATGGTTATTGTGTGGATCACTGTGCTTATAAACTATGATCACATTTAAGAAATGTGAATTCAGTTTAATCTCTGTTATCTTCTAAGCTGCCGCATGCTGCACATGAGAGACAACAATAGGTTTCCTCTGAGGAAAACTTCAAACATTTCCAAACTGTCATGAGACGCCCTGTGGCGCACAGTGAATGTGTTAACTGTGATGGAATGTGACAGTCTCTAATACTCCCACCTACAATGTATGGTAATGTGTTCTTTCTGATTCCACCCTGTATGCAACCGTGCCAGGTGAGTCTGGCCAATAAAAGTGTATACAGTGTACAGTGATAGAGCACAGGACACAGAGAACATGACTGCCATCTGTGCTGCGCTGCCATATTCACAAAGATAAAGCTCTAAAACATACGTCTACATCAGGCAACTATCAACAGTGCGCTTCTTAAACAGTGCAGGAAGTAACGTGTTCTTTATATGTAGCAGAGGTAGACATTAGGATGGCGTGTCATGCTTCTGAGTTCACAGACCTGCAGTTACCATTTTTATTAATGCTACACAACCTTTGCTGATGAATGTTTTGCACTTACACTCCATAGACCTACTCAAAAAGCGATGGCACAAACATGAACACGCCCGGCCCTCTTCAGAGAGTGTACCTCCTTTCCAACGCCACCAAAATGCTAAATCTATCCCCTCTAGTACTGTCACAGTACTTATTGCTGCACTAACACGTCCAAGTTGTACTGTACCTTGATTGTTTCCCTTTTTTGCAAGTTGCTTTGGATAACAGCGTCTGCTATATGACTAAATGTAAATGTGCCCTGCCAACAACATTTACTTTTACAGCTGGTGTCAGCAACAACCTCTGAACATCAGCAAAACTAAAGAGATGATCATGGACTTCAGCGGGGCAGTGGGCATCTCCCCATACACACTGGGGGTACTGAAGTGGAGAGGGTCAGCAGCTTCAAATTCCCCAGTGTGCACATCGCTGAGGACCTCACCTGGACACTATACATGTCAAGAAACACTATACACGACCAAACTGAAGAACAGTTTTTTTACTTTTAAACTCATCAGCTAAAGACTATCTACAAAATATAAAGCTGCTACAACCAGATTGGAATATTACTTGTGCAATGTTAAAACACCAGTCACTATGGCCTGTCTCCTGTCATTTTACTCTTGTTTACACTTTATTTAAATCTACACTGCAATATTCAACATCTGTGCATATATAATATGTCACTTCATTACCTGTATATGAGTATTAGAAGACTTGCACATATTGTATTTGTATTCTATTTTAGCATTTCTTTATATTTCTCATTTTTATATTCTATTTTAGTATATTTTATAGTATTTTATATAATAATGTATAATATTTTATTCTTATCTTATTTTTATTATATGTAATACTGTTACACTGTTTAGTGTTCTTATGCTGAGCTGACAGGTTCCACCATACTAGAGGTCTGCACGGGACAGAATTTTCAGTCCCGCTCCCGCAAAGAATTATGATTTTCAGTCCCACTCCCACCCGCGCCAGCCATATTTTGTCCCCTCCCACTCGCAAATACTGCAAGATGCAGACATTGTTTCTCAGGAAAGTTCTTTTTATTGGCTTGGGAAATAAACACACTGAGCTTAGCTGAGCTCTCCACAGACCGATCATTTACCTAGCGCACGTAACAAGGGTGCGTGGTGCCAGGCGTTTCTGCCATGATCAGAGAGCTCAAACACGGAAGAGCGGAAACGAATTGTCTGAAACATACACGAGATTAGACCACATCCGCGAATATAGGCATCTTGAAATGTTTTTATTAATGCCAAATAAAATATCCAGCACAAATGATATATGATGGACATAAATTAATCATTTATACATTTTATTTTATACACATTTTTAGTTTGCGGGACTGCAGCTTATCATCTCTCCCGCTTGCTCCCGCCCTGTGCACTTCCCCTCCCACCTGCGCCCGCAGTGAGCTTTCAAAATTTGTCCCACGCCGCACTGCTTTGCGCCGAGTGCAGGGGTCTACACCATACTTTGTTATATTGTTGTGTAGCCCAGTGGCAGAAATATGAATTTGGAAGATTGAATGATAAGTTTACTTTTAATTGGAGGTGATGATCAGTTTTCTTTAGAAAAGTATTTTTGATTTCATCTTCAGAGTAAATATCAGCTGTGATGTGTAGTTACAGTGAGGTGTTTAGGCTCACTAAATGAGCTGAAGCCACGCCCACTTAGTGGAATATGCAGATCTTATGTTAATGATCACTGCGTAAAACTGAAAGTATCAGGCGTGGAACGTTTGTTTTGTTTATCTTTCTGGTAAAGTAAAATTTTTATTTCAGTTAACCAAATATTTTTTAATACCTACTTGGTGTGTATTAATGGTTTCAGCCAGGGTCTGAAATTTTTTGAACCTTTTTTCACTGCCCACCACGATACTTAGACTTACTTTCTAAGTACTATTAGTAATATTAGCTGTTATATTCAACCCTCTTTTTTGGTAATGTTAAGGATTCCTGGGGTCCGAGGGTAATCAGCAGACAAAGGACCCCAAGCCGATCTGGAAGCTGAGCCGATACGGGACCTACCCCCCAGTTTTACCAGTGTTTCTTAAAGTCCATGTAAAGGTAATTCCATGTTTCACATGTCTTTCAAAACACAATAAATATGTTGGAAAATAGTTGCAGAAAATATGTGAAAAGACTTTGAACGATGTATTGCTGAACTGTGGAGTTAGAGGTTCAAACAGTTTTTGAAACATTTCAAGGCCTTTGAACTTTCTGGTGCTGCTTTTAGTCATAATGTAACCTACCCAGTTATTATACATACACACTAACTGAATGTTGTATTTTCCTGCTGCATCAGACGAGCAGTTGTATTACAGCTTCCAGGGCAAACTTCGCTTGGTGGTGTGTAACCAGGAACAAGTCTGTAATGTTTTAAAGGAGTGCCATGACAATCTTGGCAGTGGAGGTCATCCAGGGAGATGCTGAACAACAGAAAAAGTACTGGCATACTACCATTGGAAAACACTGAGGGAGGATGTAAAAAAATGGGTGAATGTTATTAGTACTTGTTGTTATTAGTACCTGACAGGAAATGTGGGGAGAGAGATGGGGACCAACATGCGGGAAAGGGTCGGGATTAAAACCTGGGCACCCGCAGTGAAAATTAGCATATGGGGCAGCTGCTCTATCGACTGAGCTAAACGCCACCCCATTATTGTGTAACATCTGCAGATGAGAGCAACTGGCCTGGGCCTTATGTCATAGCCTCCATTTCAGAGAAGGTATAGCAACGCTGTCAAGCACAACAGGGGCTCGGCTGAAACAAAGTGTTAATGTTTCACAGCTGAAGCCTCTCATCAAACTTAATTTGAGAGGTATTATACTTGTTGATACAAGAACACAATGTAAGTGGACTATGTACGTGATGATGGTTGCATAATACTGTATTCTTCTCATCAGAGTCCAAAGAGCCAGATAGCTCAATCAAGAAAGAAAATGATAATTCAGTCCCTAAAGGTGACAGCTTCCAAGGTACATGTTTAAATGCAGTTTAGTCAGCTAGTGTGGCTGTAAGGAATATAAGCTCACTTTTGAATTGCCACTCCTGATGCACATGTCCTTAAAGTGTAACAGGTTGTCATTGGCAAGTCTTTAGTGCTATGTTTGTAAAAAAAAAAATAATTTATTTTTATCCATGATTTTACTGTTTCTTTTGTATGTTTTCAATTGGTTTTAAGTATGTTTTGCAATCAGCTCAACAATGTGCTAGATATCAACAGACCTGGAGCAGAGGTCCTTGTGAAGGATGGGAATGTCTGTCTGACACAGGAGGACTTCTGGAGCCTGGGCCTTCCCTAATATATGGAATCAAATGTCAGTGTACTAAAGTTTTGATGCCCATTGTATCAGGTTTCAAACGAATGCACAAGTTACTTACCTGTTACACTTTGTTATAGATTGGAAACACATGCTTCAAACTTGTAAAGGAAGCCGCCCAAAGTTTTTTTCATTTATTAAAACATAAGTTATGCACTTGCAGAAGCAGGCCACTTCCCTTCCTTTTTTTCCAAATAGTGCTTACGAGCAGTGAAACTTGTGTAGTCCAGTTTTCCCTTGACATTGTACTAATTATTGTGAATGTAATTTTATCAATACAGGGAAAAGATGTCCATATTGTGGACATGTATGCTGTTCCAACATAGAAATCTAAGACGGTGGACCAAATGGCTGCTTTTCCTGTAAGTTAAATCTTTTTTTCTGTGACCTTCTGTGTTGCTTGACATTGACATACAGTACCGCAAATTCACTTGTTTAAAATACTAGGGTGACCTCCTGTCCAAAGATTGTATAATCATCCCTGCCTGGAGTCGACAGCCAAGAAAATCTGATCACTATTTGCTTTGTGTGAGTCTATTTCAAATCCTCAACAGTCTTTGTAAAATTGAACTCAATTTGTGCTGTATGTTTTTCTCTTGTTTTGGAATGTATGTAATTTTTGCTGTTTTGGAAATATGACAGGTCCTGAAGCCAGCAAAGAAAGAGCTACTTTTGCTGGACTCGCTTAGATCAGATGGCCTTGACAACAGTTGTTACCATAACATCTTTAGGTTTCGTAACATGAGAACAATCACCCCTATTCTGTGGCTTGTTCAGTACTGGAATTCTACAGAATTCTTAGTATTCCAATAATGCAGTAACACAGCTCATTGGCCAGGTTTATGAGATGAAAAAATTTAACTTCTGTTGCAATTCTTTCACAACCAACAGGTCTGCAACAGGATACTATGAATTGTAATGTTTGACTTATTACAAGAATGAAAATCAAGTTTAGCCGTGTTCAATGGCTATAAAAAGTTTTTTTTGTTTGTTTTTGTTAAGCCTTGTTCAGTACATACAATTGCAGGTCAGTTTTTCTGACACAAATACAAATATGAGGTGGGTAATTTGTATTTCTTATGATTTATTTTAGCTCAGTCATATGTAGAGACAAATACATGAACAAATAGACAAATTGTGAAGTACTGATTTGTAACTGAAAATCAAATCAATCTATTTTATTTGTAGAACCCAAAGTCACAAAGTACATTGGCCTCTGAGGGCTTTACGATCTGTACAGGGAGTGACACCCTCTGTCCTTAGACCAACAGTCCTCAACTTCAGTGATTTCTTTTAGAGGGACATGGCACACATCAGGAAATGGTGGTGCATTAATTTGATAGAACGGTTCCAGATTGAAGGGTAAGACAACTTTAAATGTAACTTCCTACACAACATTAGTTATACATTAGTTAACCTTTTTTTCTGTCACTGTCACTCAAAAGCCACAGACAGAGGTTTCCATACTGACAAATGAGGCCACAGCATTGCTCCAAGGGTCACTGCAGCCGATCTACAGGATCCTGAAGACCAGAAAGAGGGATCATGAGGTGAGCATGATGTTGATGGCAGAGGACACCCAGTGGCATGCTCCTTTTTGTGATAGACTCATTAATGTAATTCAGGGTACTTATTCTTGCATGTCTGTATGGATATATAAATCATTTTCCCTCAAAGGTTCATTTTGAAGAGGCCGACAG
This sequence comes from Protonibea diacanthus, assembly GCA_028641955.1. Taxonomy (NCBI): domain Eukaryota; kingdom Metazoa; phylum Chordata; class Actinopteri; family Sciaenidae; genus Protonibea; species Protonibea diacanthus. Next base: position 23,936,987 of record CM053987.1, read on the forward strand.
TTGCTTCATATTGGAGGTAATCTTTCTTTTTTTTAAAACTTCAACCTGTGGGCACAGCCGAATTACTGTACATTGACTAAGAGGAAAAGAGAGACTGAAAACATCAGGGGAATGTGCTAATAAGATTGATTTTTCCTGACCTATATTTTACAGTTGCCAACATCTGTGTTTTATGAGATCCTCAAAGAGGTGGTGCTCCAGGAAGGAGAGTGTACCTGACATTGGCTCTGGTGTGTACCACATTCAGAGACACTGTGTCCACCAATTATCTGAAAACACGGGCACATTTTCAGTGGTTTGACAGTAAGTCCTTTAATAGCAGTGGTATACAATACTTCAGTACTGTGGTGTTTTCATTATCTCTATGGAAATGTGCTCTTTTGATTCACACTTTTGTACACAGGTGTTGCTACATGGAGTAGGTTTTAGCAATGTACAGAAAAGCTTTTTACACCATGTACACCATTCACACCTGCCTTGGATGTGGATGGCTATATAAAAACTGCACACCAGGTATTCATTTTATACTTGATAGTGTTTGTATCTGTGTGATTACACACAATATTGATCTCATAACTATGCAATGACCAAATCTGTAGAGGCCACCTGTCAGTATGTTTTTATTTTATTTCTTTACTTTCTGTTGTACAGGATATGTTGGGACAGGAAAAAGGGCAGTACTGCAAGCAGTGTATTCTGAAGCCCTACATCCCAGATACTGCAATCACTTCTGCAGCCAATTGCAATAGGTAAACATAAGTTGGACACAGACACAAATCCTAGACTAATGTGTGTATATATTTTTTAAATTAACACTGAATCTTTTACTTTATTGTTTTTGCAAATCTTTAAAACTTATGCCATTTTCAATTGTGAATGAAGAACTAACATGGACATGTCAATTACAAACTTAACTTCTTGACAAGATATCTGCACATCTTTGCTTGTTGCAGGTGTCCTTGCCTGTCCTCCACCCCCTGCACGTCGAGAGGAGCAGACACCTGTTTGTGCCCAGAGGACATTACTCCGTGACAACTGTCTCATGTTGGACTTTCAAATGTACTTTTGTTATCCCCCAGATGTCAGTTGTCTACATTGATATTTAAATGCTTGCCTGTGGCAAAACCAACGTTCAAATCAAATATTTTCACTAGGGATGCACGATAATTTTTTTAAAAACCGATACCGATAACTTTCAGCTCCTAAAGGCCGATACCGATAACTAATAACACACACACACACACACATATATGTATATACATGATCATCACCTAAGATCATGGCATTAATACTATAAACAAACTAAACAAACAAATTCAAAACATTTTTATGTAAACACAATCTGAAAAAGTCCAAGACAGTCTGGCTGCAGACCTGCACTGTGAGGTCTCCTCCACTGTGAGGACCGGAAGTTGATTCAAAGCCTTTCAAAATAAAAGTATACCGGAGGGATGTATTTTTCGTTCCCCGAGTTTATTTCTTCGGTCTTTATTTTATGTATACAATGTAAATAATGTTTATGTGTATTCATGTAATCAATTAAAAAGATTTCAAAAAGTGAAAAACCCAAAATATCAAGATAAAAAACAAACAAAATATTATATATAAAAAAGAAATAAATAAAAATAGAAAACGTTATGAGCTGCACTGTCAGGACCCTTTTCAGGACCCTTCGTTGCAGAACTGCACTGCACACGTATTTTCGCTCCCCATGTGAAGTGTGGAGACCACAAGGTGAGTAAAAGTCAAGTGACAACAACGTTTCGTCATACGAAGAAACAGAAACAGTCTTTATTCACTAGAACGCCATGTTGCACGCTATATATTGCCATGTAAAGTTATATTAATTTGAAAGAATCGGGTTTTGGACTTTTGGGTAGTTTTTAGCGTTGTTATCGTTTCCTTTGTGCCATTTGTCTCTTACAGATGCATATTTCAGTTGTAACTACTGCCACTACGCCCAAAGTTGAACGCTGCACATCATGCTGCAACCAATTTCACTGCCCTCTGTGCCTAAAATTGAAACCAACAAAATTGTCCAAGCTGCAGAGCCACTTAGAGGCACATAGGAAAGGTGGCATTTTATATCAATCTTTATTAGTTGTTTTCAGTAAACCTTGTGTCAAGTTTTCCCTCACAGGACATGGCATGAGAACTGATTTTGTGACGTTTCTTGTTCTTAATGCAAAATAATCCTTGTTTAGGCTGAAGAGAAGCAGAAAGAGTGTCAGCAAACTGCTGCTCTAGTTGTGCAGGAGGTGGAGGCAACTGAAGAAGAGGTAGGCTTGATCTCCAGTTCCATGCTGTTAAATTTTGTGAGTGACCTTTCATGCTCTGACAAAAAAGCTGACACATTTTTTTTTTTTCTTTAGACCAGTGCGGTGGTCCGAGTGGTGCATCACTGCAAAAAAGCGGAATGGGTGCAGGCTAATAAGCAATTGTTTGCAGCCAGAGTGGAGATGCCTGAGATTTTAAACATGAACAGCACACAAACTGAGGAGGCTGCACAGGAAATGGCAAAGCTGTTTGACACCGTGGATCCAAATGAAGAAAAGACAAAGAATTGATTCAGGAGCCTTTTAAGTTTTTGTTTTATAACATTGAAGATATGTGGCTCTTCTGTGAAGAGATAATGGACCAAAGAGGGTACTTGGCGTACTGTGAGTACAAAGAGGAATTATAAGAAAAAAACAAAGAAAATTGACCATGTTATTGGTCAAGTTAAACTGTGGGAAAAGGTTGTTGTTGTTGTTGTTTTCTTTGTGCGAGCTATAGCAGCACGGTAAGCACTAATCATTAAAATCATCAAAAAAAAAAAAAAAAGAAGACATTTGAAAGTTTGTTTTGTCTCTACTGTCTTCTCCTGTAACTGTTTCTCCTAGTCATGTAACTAGATATTCAGTCATTCATTTTGAATACACTGACAAAATTATAAATGTTATCGGGACTATTCGTTGTGATATCAGACTTATAGGAATGACGTAATTGGCCCAATAATTATCGGCCCGATAATTATCATGCACCCCTAATTTTCACTGTTTGTGCCGGTCTTGGTCCCTGCCTTGGCCTGCCATAGGCCAACTCGATGTACAGTGATGGACAAGAATGTGGAAATTTTGAAGTGAGAAGTAGAATTGCACGATACCCACAGTACCCACGGTACCCTGCAGTGCCAAATCGTAACGGTTCCTACTATACTAGAAATTCTACATGACCATACTGGATTACTATACTCCCGGTGCCAGTTTCCACTACATAGGCCGCCTCTGCTCACCTCCCGGCTTCTCACTGCATGCTACTCCCTTGTAAACAAACACACATGGCAACTACTGCAACCGAACTACACAGCTTCTAATGCCTGTTACTGGTGGCGTCCAGGAATATGATTTGTTGAATGTTTCCACATTCTGGGTCCGCCCGTCTGTTAGCTGATTGGCTGTTCATGTGTTTCTGCTGGCAAGAATGAACTCCACGAAGACAGCTCCGCTTCGACAGAAATTTGCTTCAAAACAAACAACAAGCTAAAGTTCTGTCAGACCCGCGCATGGCTTACAGTCACAAACACGAGACAACACCCTCACCATGAGTGCCACCACTAATTTTGCTCAAAAAACCAACTCGTTGTTTCAAACTTGTTTCAGTCTAATTCTTACTTACACGTATATATATATAATTAAAAATGTTGCCTCTGTTCTTGTTTTTGTGTCCAAGTGTGACCTGTGCTTTATTAGATTCGATTGTTATGAATTTGCATGTATTACCTTATTTTGTTTCACTAGTCACCTTTGTTGTACATAGTCACGTTAAATTGTCACCTTTTTTCGACATTTGTATATAGTCACTGTTAGTACCTGGAAGCAGTAGGAGTGAGCCGTCTTTTGACTCACTTTCTCATGTATTTTGTTAATTTAGGAAGTTAGGTTTTTAGTCTTTTTGTTGTTTTCTTCTACATAGGGTTTAGGTAGCTTCGTTTGTTTTGTTTAATTATTTTGGCCTTGGTTCACACTGAAGAGAAGCTTCATTTTCAGTTTTCTGTGCTAAGCAGCAATAAACTGCTTGTTATTTTGATTATACACGTTCGTGGACTCCTGTTTATGTTAGGCAAAAAAATGTACACAAAACATGAGAAGAATTGGGATTTTTCTGTTGGATATGTGTGTATATATACACAAATACACACACACAAATGTGTGTGAGTCTAAGTAAATAAGGCAAATGCACACTGAGATAACTGTAAATTAGCTTAGAGAAATGGCGTCTGTCTGTCTGTCTGTCTGTCTGAGTGGTGTAGCTGTAGATAGCGTATTGTGTGACGTAATCGACCCAGAGTCGATCTGGTACCTACACCGGCTCTTTTGTTTATAAATGTATTCCTTGTGTGGTACCACAGGTTATTAATTGATATTGATATAAAAGGTACTGTACTGTAAGGAAATCTGTATCTGTGAACTCGCATTTACAAAAAAAATATTTTGTTTTTACATTATTTTCAAATTTATTTGTTTTATAAATAAATACCTGATACAGGATAATTGGATTTAAAGTACAGTGGTTTGTGTCCTTGATTTATCTAAATTGTATAAGTGTTGTGGTAAGGAATGCAGATATAAAATAGAAATGCTAATTACTAAAAGGTCATATGAACTCAGGCCCCCTTCTATTGAAAGGCAAACAGTATGGTAGGTGTTAGCCTTAATACATAGAACAGGGGTTACAGTTGACTGTGTTAACTTACACATGACAAATAAACCTGAAACTTGAAACTTACATCATCATATGTGTCATTCATGGTTGTTCCGGTTGTTCCTGGTACCAGCACATGTTTTCACAGTAAAAGTCCAGTTTAATTCACACAATGAAAGGATTAAGTCTGCAGAGTCACCATGGTCTAAACACTGTCAATTTACAGCAACAAGAACGCCTAGCAATCTGCAAAGACCAGTCTGGAGGCCTCTGCAGTGTTGTGACATGCCTTTAAATGGATTTGTCCATTTAAACCATAGTCACTATGTTACCACTTAGTTCTGGGGAAATGAAACTCACCATGGTTGAACATACTAAAGGGAAAAAAAAGAAATTGGATGAAATCAAATCAAGTCAAATTTTATTTGTATAGCCCAAATTCTCAAAACACAGTTTGCCTCAGAGGGCTTTACAATCTGTACAGGGAGTGACACCCTCTGTCCTTAGACCCTCGGTTCGAGTGAGGAAAAACTTGCCCACAAAAAACCCTTTAACAGGGAAAAAATGTGGAAGAAACCTCAGGAAGAGCCACAGAGGAGGGATCCCTCTCCCAGGACGGACAGACGTGCAATGGATGTCACGTGTACAGAACAAATCAACACAAACATATTGTACAAATACAATGAATGATAGAATGACAATGAATTACAATAAATGATAGAATGATTACAGTAGCAGTGGAACCTGTGGTAGAGTTAGAGAGACACAGATGCACAGCAGCAGTAAATCATTAACTGACTATAAACTGCAATGGAGATATGGTAGCAATAATGACAGTGATAATATATATAGTGGACGTCATGCAGGACCACAGCAGCAGCCACAATCCATGAGAACCTGCTGGACGAGAGAGCACAGAAACTCCGGGAAAGAAGTTCAGTTAGTAACATGAGAGAGGGTTTTCAGTAAAGGGAGATGTGACTGCATCTTCAACCAATACCGTGCCTGACTAGGTATAAAGAGAGAGAGAGAGAGTGAGAGAGAGAGAGAGAGAGGAAGGGGTCTAGTCCTATAGCAGCATAACTAAGGGATGACCTGAGTCAGCCCTAACTATAAGCGCTTTCAAAAAGGAAAGTCTCAAGTCTACTCTTGAAGGTATTGACCGTGTCTGCCTCCTGAACCCAGAATGGTAGTTTGTATCCATCCATGGAAATGTCCAGAAACCTAAAAAAACAAGCACCTCAATGAAGAAATGTCACTCTGCTCTGAGCTGTGGAAATCGTTCTCTTCACTTTTACTTTCCTCTAACACGAAACATAGAACATACTGTATATGATCACTCACCTCTATTAAAATAGATTGTGATAATGTACAAGGAGGTCTTTAGCACAGATTCTCATACGATAAAAACAAGACCCCAGCATGAAGTGGACGCCCTAATTGTAATATCTTAAATTGCAGAGCTCCTTGCCATCATGGAGTGATCCATTATTCACAAACAGTAAAAGCTGAGGTTATTCATGAGCTTCTATTGAAGATGAGTCCAACAGCATCCAGGGATGATATGATTAGTGGCTGTCATTCTAACATAACACACTCCTTGATCGTTCAGTGTATTATCACATCATTCTGAATGAGAGTCATTCAATTGTGGTCTGCCACATCAGATAATTACAAGTCCAGCTTGTGATCATAAAAGCTGTCAGGATTGGACGAGCGGAGGCCGCCGTGGATAGTATTGAATGCACTTGAAAAGGAAAATGAGTGTGCTGGCAGCATTCTGCGAGACAGAACACAGCTCTGCTGGTAAGCAAAGAGAGGAGGGCAATCGCACTTTGATGGTGGACATCTTGAAAAGGCTCCAAGTGCACATTACCCCATCCAATCTCTGCACTTCAGCAGCCAGGCCTAAAATCATGTATGGTCAGAAAAAAGTGTGCACATAATTCACATAATTCACACAACCAGTGAACGAACAACACAAGAGAAAGATACTTCAACTATTTTAGATTAAAAAATATATATTCATTGAGCTATGAAGCCTTTAGTAAATAATATTTCATATCATCATAATTTAAATGACTAAATCTGAAAATTCTGACAGTTTACTCCTTTTGAGAATCACTGGTATGAGGATATGAATATATCTGTGACTTTCATCGATCTCTGGACAGATCACTCTATACTGTTCTGTCTGTCTCTGAATATCTCTGCCTGCTAAAGCATCATACATACATGAACATGAATGTTTTCACAAATGTTAAGGGAGTTGTTTGAAATCATACACAGAAATAAGCAATGACGTTGCTGGAGGAAATATACTAATACTAATATCTCCCTCTCTCACTCTCTCTCTCTCTATATGTATATATATATATATATATATATATATATATATATATATATATATATATATATATATAGTCTGCTGCTGTGTCCACGAGGGCAGCCATCACTTTTCTCCTGATTATTTTAAGCTTTGAGTTTCAAGACAAATCCATCTTCTACTCTTTTGGGAACCCCCTTTACAAATGGACAGCACATGAGAACAAAGTAAGCTGTGATAGGAACAGCATGATATTTTGGGGCCAAGTTCAAAGAGGTGCTCTAAATTTCTAAACAAGCTGTGTCTGTTTTCAATTTAAGCTCCACTCTTATTTTAGGCCAGGCATGTCCAAAGTCCAGCCTGGGGGCCTGAAGCTTAATTTTTATAATATTTTATGGCCAGCTAAGATTGTCAGAGACTGTATGTCAACCAAAAATAGCCAAATCTGTCAGTCATAATGAAGTATTTGAATGTGCTAAACATTAACCTCGAAGGACATAACTGCTGGTGTACCTGTATGTACCTGTAGATGTGACACAACATATTACTTTCTGAATGACATTGTGAAAGAGAAGAGGAAGAGTAATATGTGTTAAACTTAAATGTTAACAAACTTTGTATTACTTATAATAAGTCATGTTTACAATGATGTCCAGATGTGAAAGAAAGGCAGAATTTGTTTTTAGATTTGTTCACGCCTGATTGATTTAGATCTGGTTACCTTGCCATTTAAAAAAAATGATAATTATGACAATGAAAATAAAACTGTTATAGAATTGTGCATTTATTTGTAACTTTTCTTTGGCACCCAGACATCTCCTCAATGTCAAATCTGGGCCTCTTTAAAAGTAGCTTGCACATTCCTGATCTATAGGCTGATGCAAATCCTTGCTGACTGCAGTGACTGCAATGACTTGCTTTGTCTAAGGCAACAGACAGACAACAGGTCATTCAGGTTTGTGGTGCTCTATATTCACATAATTGTTTATCCGCAATATTTAGAATTTGGAAAACTGAACGCTATTCTGTCCTTGTCATTTGGTCCTGTTTATTTTTTTTTTACCACTTCCTAGTCCTTAAATTTAGTTACAGTTGGTGAGCCTGGCTGGTCCTGGCTTCTTTCCAGAGATCACACTTAAACACAGTCTCCTGCTCTCCTAGATTACTAGATGCAATGTTTTCTACCAAAACAAGATGATTCACCATAGAGAAAACTCTCTAGCCTTCAGGAAATTGGAACAGAATGTAATAAATCAAAAAGGGAAGTTTTCTTCCTCTAATGGCTCAAGCGTGTCTTAAATTACAAGCGTGCTCTGTCTGCTGCCAAAGCAGCCTGTTTCTCTCACTTAACCAGGAACCATAATCACAATCTTAGATGTCTTTTTGATACTGTAGCCAAACTTACTCAGAAACAGCCATCTGTGAGCTTCACAGCTCATCATTTGATGGATTATATACAAAATTAGCTCTGCATCTCCAGCTCTGTCAGCAGTGCAACATTCATATCTTAAATGCCACTTAGTCTCTCTTCATACAAAATTTGAAATTTTCTCCTTTGAAAAGTCGTCTCAGCTTCAGCTTCTAAACCAACCACCTGCCTCCTCTGCCACTACCAGCTAAACCTTTTAAAGCTCTGTGGCCATTTCTTAGGTCTACAATGCTGAATATTGTTAATTTGCCATATACAGTGGGGAGAACAAGTATTTGATACACTGCCGATTTTGCAGGTTTTCCCACTTGCAAAGCATGTAGAAGTCTGTAATTTCTATCATAGGTACTCTTCAACTGTGAGTGACGGAATCTAAAACAAATATCCAGAAAATCACAGTGTATGATTTTTAAGTAATTAATTTGCATTTTATTGCATATTTCATCACTTACCAACCAGTAAGAAGAAGTTCTTTAAGAAGCCCTCCTGTTCTCCACTCATTACCTGTATTAACTGCACCTGTTTGGACTCATTACCTGTATCTGTGTAAGGACATCAGGAATAAAAATTGTAGAAGTGCACAAGGCTGGGATGGGCTACAGGACAAAAGGCAAGCAGCTTGGTGAGAAGGCAACAACTGTTGGCGCAATTATCAAAAAATGGAAGAAGTTCAAAATGACGGTCAATCTCCCTCGGTCTGGGGCTCCATGCAAGATCTCACCTCGTGGGGCATCAGTGATCATGGGGAAGGTGAGGGATCAGCCCAGAACTACATGGCAGGACCTGGTCAATGACCTGAAGAGAGCTGGAACCACAGTCTCAAAAAAAAACATTAGTAACACACTACACCGTCATGGATTAAAATCCTGCAGTGCACGCAAGGTCCCCCTGCTCAAGCCAGTGCATGTCAAGGTCTGTCTGAAGTTTGCCAATGACCATCTGGATGACCCAGAGGAGGGATGGGAGAAGGCAATGTGGTCTGACGAGACAAAAATAGAGGTTTGGTCTAAACCACTCGCCGTGTTTGGAGGAAGAAGAAGGATGAGTACAACCCTAAGAACACCATCCAAACCATGAAGCATGGAGGTGGAAACATCATGCTTTGGGGATGCTTTTCTGCAAAGGGGACAGGACGACTGCACCGTATTGAGGGGCGGATGGATGGGGCCATGTATCACGAGACCTTGGCCAACAACCTCCTTCCCTCAGTAAGAGCATTGAAGATGGGTCGTGACTGGGTCTTCCAGCATGACAAAGACCCAAAACACACAGTCAGGGCAACTAAGGAGTGGCTCCGTAAGAAGCATCTCAAGGTCCTGGAGTGGCCTAGCCAGTCTCCAGACCTGAACCCAATAGAAAATCTCTGGAGGGAGCTGAAAGTCCATGTCACCCAGCGAAGTAAACATTAAAAAAAAAAAAATCCTGTTGATGCGGGATATTGTCAAGCCCCTCCCTCAAACCCAATCCAATGTCCAATCCTACATTAGCAATCGTAACAAAGCACGTGCAATGACATGCATAGTTTAGGATTGTCGTGACCACGAATGTACTCAGAAGGTTGTAATAGTGACAGACATAGCAAGAGTAACCACGGAGGTCCAGCAGCAGTTGATGCTGCGTTCCACAACTCGGGAATTGTGGAAAATGAATTGAACAGCGTCAAACTCTGAAATTACATGTATATTCATCTTCTTCCAAAATAACATAAATTGCTGCTGCATAGGCTTTCAGTGTTCAGCGGATCGTGACAATATGCTCCGACTTAACCTGTAGCGTGTACACCAGGGGTCACCAACACGGTGCCCGCGGGCACCCGGTCGACCGTAAGGACCACATGAGTCGCCCGCCGGCCTGTTCTAAAAATAGCTCAAATAGCGTCACTTACAAGTGAGCTGCATCTAATTTGTTTTGATTGCTATTCTTGTTTAAATCACAATTACACGTAAACTGGAAATGACAATATATTAGGGATGCACCGATGCATCGGATCAACATCGGTATTGGCCAAGCGCCGGCCTCGATACAGCTGTTATTAATCAGAGAAATAAAAAGTTGTTTCCTGATTGTTTCACAGCGGTTACATTCAGCAGGTATAGACACGCCCACAGCAACACACAAGCTACCATGCTATCTGAAAGTTTATTTTTGTATTTTACATGATTTATTATTTGTACATAACGTGGTGCAAAGTAATTCATGATTTGCTAAAAAATGTTAGTGGCTAGTGGCTAGCGAAAATGGGACATTGTGATTTCCTAGGACTGTTGTGATCATTTTAAAATGTTTTTGAACTTTTTTTTTTCAATTAGAAAAACACTTGCACTAAGACAAAATATAGAAATAAAGTGTTGCACATTGATATTTATCTGTTTCCTATCTTGTTAAATCATTGTTGATATTCATTGTGAGAAATCATTAACATGATCAGTGTCTTTACAGAGATCATAGATCATAGATATCATTAATTATTAATAATGACATTTAGTTGAAGGTAAATTGAGCAAATTGACTATTTCAGAAGTGTGTACCAAACTGGTAGCCCTTCGCATTAATCAGTACCCAGGAAGTAGCTCTCAGTTTCAAAAAGGTTGGTGACCCCTCGTGTACACTATGACCTGACCCGGTTACCCCTGAGTGGTCTTGAACACAGCATCCAGGCCAGCTTTTGACCGAAATCCAAAGATGGAGGGGAAATTCACAAAGCCAGGGGAAGACATCCTAACTGAAAAAGACTTAAAAATAAATGGTGCTGGGCGTGGAGCGAGGCCTTGTTTCTGTGTGTTGTGTGCGAAGAAGCTAATATATGCAATTAGCGGCAAAAAAAAGTTCTTCTACGTCGCCTAACATATGCATCAGATACACCCCCCTGGTGTATCTGTATCCTGGTGTGGGTTCCTGCGGAGTGCAGGTGCTGGAGGATGTAGTGGAGGCCAAGTTGACTGCATCGTCTACAGACCTGTTGGCAGCTTTCCAGGGGTTCTGTCTCCTGAAGAGTTTTTTGACGTCCCTCTCCAGGATGGAAAGAGTTGTCACTGAGGTGGGTGGGGGCATGGACCCTGCTGAAGTGGGGGCGGTGGAGGTGATGCACTGTAGCTGGAGCTGTTGGGAGGTGTCGTGGAGGATGGTTGCAGGACTGTTCCTTTGTCTATCAAAGCAACAGTAGAACTGGTTCAGGTCGTTGGCCCAGCTGGCCCAGCAGCATCCAACACCAAAACTCTATTTTTATTGGATAATGCAGTACATGGATTGTTGCTACATGTAATGCTACATGGGTCGTTGTGAGATCAAGAAGTGAACTTCCCTCCTTTTAGTCAAATTGCCAACTAGCTAATTTATGCAGAGCAAACCATTTTGACAAAGAATATGGCGAAAAGAAAAAGGAGATGATGAGTACCGTACATTTCAGCATGAATGGACAGAGGAACTTGCCTATGTGGAGACAGCATCTTCTGTGGTGTGTCTCATACAATGATAAAATTGCATCGATGAAACGGTCAAATATAAAGCAGCACTTTGACACACGCCATACTACATTTGCATCAAAATATCCAGCGGGGGACAGCAGGAAGAAGGCCTGCCAAGAGCTACTGTGCAGAGTGCAAGCTAGTCAGCAGCAACTCCGTGTATGGACCCAACAAGGTGACTGGAATTTGGCTAGCTTTGCTGCATCTTTAGCAATAGTGAAGAACAGAAAGCCATTCACAGATGGCGAGTATGCCAAAACATTCAGGCTTGATGTGGCCAATGAACTTTTTGATGACTTTTTGGATAAAGACAAGATAATCAAACAAATGAAATACATGCCTCTGTCAGCAAAATGTGTTCACGAGCGTACCATTATGATGGCAAATCAAGTGGAGGAAACACAAGTGAAGGACATAAATGCAGCGGCATACTTTTCGCTCGCTTTGGATGAGTCAACAGACGTAAGCCATTTATCACAGTTCAGTGTGATTGTAAGGTATGCTGTCGGTGACACACTGCATGAGGAAAGTCTTGCTCTTTTGCTGATGAAAGGGTCAACAAGAGGGAAGGATTTATTCAAATCTTTCACTGAGTTTGCTAAAGAAAAAAATCTACAGATGGATAAACTTATTTCGGTGTGTACTGATGGTGCTCCGTGTATGGTGGGTAAACACAGAGCACTTCTTCGTGAACATGAAAATAGACCTATCCTAAGTTTTCATTGCATTCTACATCAGGAGGTGCTCAAATGAGTGGCCAGCACCTTAGTGAGGTGATGTCACTGGGCATTTGGGTGGTCAACTTTATTGTTGCCCGAGCGTTAAATGATCACCAGTTTACGGAGCGGCGTTTAGCTCAGTCGGTAGAGTGGCCGCCCCATGTACGAAGGCTCGCTGCAGCCGGCCTGGGTTCGAGTCCCGACCTGTGGTCTCATTTGCCGTGTGTCACTCCCCATCTCTCGCCCCACGTGTCAACAAAGCTTGGAAAAGGCCAAAAAAAATAATCTTTAAAAAAAAAAAATGATCACCAGTTTAAAGCACTGCTGGATGAAGTTGGGAATAATTATCCCAGCCTGGTTTTGCACAGCAATGTGCGTTGGTTGACAAGAGGGAAGGTGCTCAGCTGTTTTGCGGCTTACCTGAGTGAAATCCAGACTTCTCTTGAAATGACGTCGAGCATCCTGAGGTAACTAACACTGAGTGGCTCCTGAAGTTTTACTATCTCATGGACATGACAGAACATCTGAACCAGCTCAATGTGAAAATGCAAGGCATTGAAAATACTCTTATCCCTTCAACAAGCTGTGTTTGCATTTGAAAACAAGCTGGAACTCTTTATCATGGATATTGAAACAGGTCGTTTACTACACTTTGAAAAACTGAGAGAATTTAAAGATGCATGCACAGCAAGTAACCCCGCTCAACATTTTGATCTCCAGCAGCTAGCTGGCTTCACATCTAATCTCCTGCAGTCATTCAAAGTACGCTTTGGAGAATTTCGTGAGCACACTCGTCCTTTTAAGTTCATCACTCATCCACACGAGTGTGCAGTGGACATAGCCAACCTGAGTTACATCCCTGGTCTCTCCATCAGAGATTTTGAGGTAGAAGTTGCTGACTTGAAGGCCTCAGACATGTGGGTGAATAAGTTCAAGTTACTGAATGAAGATTTGGAAAGACTTGCACAACAGCAAGCAGAGCTGGCGAGCAAACACAAGTGGACAGAAAAGAAAAAACTTCAACCCGCAGACCAGCTGATTGTCAAAACTTGGAACACACTTCCTGTCACATACCACATGCTGCAGCGTGAGTATTGCCATATTGACCATGTTTGGCTCTACGTATGCATGTGAGCAGTCATTCTCACATCTAAAAAACATCAAGACCAACCTACGATCACGTTTAACGGATGGAAGCCTCAACGCCTGCATGAAGATTAACCTCACCACGTATCAGCCGGACTACAAAGCCATCAGCAAAACCATGCAGCACCAGAAGTCGCATTAATGGTAAAAAGTATTTTATTTATTATTGGTTAGCCTCAGTATAACGTTATTAAAAAGAATAAATTAGAGACTTATTATAACAATTATAAATTGTTGGTCTTACTTAAAAATGCACACATTTATTTGTATTCAGTGTTAAAAAATATTATATGGCTCTCATGGAAATACATTTTTAAATATGTGGCTTTCATGGCTCTCTCAGCCAAAAAGGTTGCCGACCCCTGTTCTATACCATTATTTATCGTTGAAAATGTAGCCCCCTGCACTGTTGGGCCCATTTACATATTGATTTACTCATTTTTTTATATAGGCATATCTTATGTGTGTTTGCAATTCTTACACCTCATAAAGAAGATGTCAACCAGAGCGACGCACTGTGCCGGTCCTGCTTAGCAAAAGTTCTGACGAAGCATGGCAACACAAGTATGTTCCACCACCTGAAGCAACACCACCAGTACTGTACAAGGAGGGATCACTGGTAGTGTGGCACTGGCAGTGGATCTTTTGAAGAAGCTTGCCACCTTCCACCAGCTGCAGCATAATATATTTGTTAGTTATTGTTAAAGCAGAGCTGCAGTAAAATGTTTGATTTCTAATTTATTTAGTTAATTTAGTTACAATCAATAAAACAATGCTTTTCACATCCCTTTGTATTGTATGTTTTTATTTTTCTGGAAAACGCATAGTTTTCACTGAACCCATAGTCGTATCGTATTGTATCGATATCGAGATATCTGACATGAATATCGTGATATGAAATTTTGTCCATATTGTTCAGCCCTAGTGTGAGGGCTGATGATTTAAATTAACTTAGCTTTGTGTATTCAAAGTGAATTACTGAATACCTAGTTACACGGCCCAGATAGCCAATAACCTCTGTTACAGGAGAACACAACAATAGACACAAAACAAACTTTCAGATGTCTTTTTCTTATCCTTTTCTTTTGTAAGTGTTTTTATTGCAGGATGAGCAGATTCATATGGAAAAGGCACCATGTCTGTCTGATTGGCTTCTACAGAACTGACTGACTACATGCAGAGACTCCACTCCTATTAACAACAGTGATCATCAATAACCTGCAATGATTAGTGTTTACGGTACTGCTACAGCTTGCACAAACAAAACAACGAATAAAATGGTTGGTTTTGTTTTTTTCTTATAATTCCTGCTCTATAATTTCTGCCAAGTACCCTCTTTTGTCCATTATCTCTTCACAGAAGAGCCACATATCTTCAATGTTGTAAAACAAAAACTTAAAAGGCTCCAGAATGGATTCTTTGTCCTCTTCATTTGGATCTATGGTGTCATCAAACAGCTTTGCCATTTCCTGCGCAGCCTCCTCAGTTTGCGTGCTGTTCGTTAAAATGTCAGGCATCTCCACTCTGGCTGCAAACAATTGTTTATTAGCATGCACCCATTCCACTGTTTTTTTTTGCAGTGATGCATCACTCGGACCACCACACTGGTCTAAAGAAAAAAAATGTCTCAGCTTTTTGGTCATTTCACAGAATTTAACAGCATGGAACTGGAGATCAAGCCTACCTCTTCTTCAGTTGCCTCCACCTCCTGCACAACTAGAGCAGCAGTTTGCTGACACTCTTTCTGCTTCTCTTCAGCCTAAACAAGGATTATTTTGCATTAAGAACAAGCAAACATCACAAAGTCAGTTCTCATGCCATGTCCTGTGAGGGAAAACTTGACACAAGATTTACTGAAAACAACTAATAAAGATTAAGAAATGAGGACTGCAAACTGACCTCAGTCATCAACATCAACCTTTCGCTTCTTCAGTCTAAAAACTGGTGGCACCTCACCTACCAGAAGGCTTTTGACACCTTGGTCCAATGGGCAAACATTTTGCATGGCTATAGTGCTTTGTAAAAAGGGTAAAATATTTTAAATTACAGCTGCTGCGCAGCAATGGTCAGGGCCAGGCAATTTTAGGCAATTCTGGCCACAAGCATAGGAAGACAACAAGACAGATGACATTACAATGTGCATAGCATCAGTTGAGGCCATTTAGAAAGTGTCAATTCATGTGAGACTTCACAGATTGACTAAAGCTAGTCACAGGACAGCAGCCATCCATGTATGGAAAGGCTCCTTAAGTGGAAAAACTGATGTTTAAATGTAAAGTGTACAAATCTTTCTTAACTATCGGGGCTACATTTAGGTTAAAGTTGCAAATCTGTAGCACATCCGGCTGATTTGTTACAAAGTTCCAAAATTTTGAACATTAGAGGCTTGCTGTAGGGCCACCATCAGGACTATTGGCCCATTTTTGTAGCTGAGCCAATCTGGCCTGGGACTGGACATTTGTGCAGTTTGGTGACTTTTTGTGCATGGGAAGTAGGATTTCCTCGGAAGAAAGAAAGAACCAGTAGGATATCAAGAGCTTAGGCTGCCTGGACCCTAACTACAAGTACAACAGTCAACATCTCAAAGTCAATCAAATTATAATATCCTACCTTCCAAGATCAAAGTTTTCGATGAGCGTGACACACCACCATTTTCACAGATTGGCATGTCAGCCTACGAAAACATACAGACATATGGATTTCATATAAGATCAAACATTAACAATTTACTAGCTTTCTTTGAATGAGCGGTGAACTTACTGTATCATAAGGATCACTTTTGCACATTTGTTGCTGTTATTTTCAGCGTGAGCCACTATACAAATGGCACCCCATACAGTTGCAGATAATAACATTTCATCTTGGGTGAGAAATCCTGACAATATGACAAAGTGTACATAGTACACAACGTCATATAAAATACTGGAGATTTTTTCAGATCATTTGATGGATAGGTGGGAAACTACGGAGCCCCCGAGGTGACATGAGGAAAAAAAAAAAAAAAGACGAGGAAAAACAAAAAAAAGACGAGGAAAAAAAAAAAGCACTGCGATCTCGACTTTGAAACTCGAGATCTCGAGTTTCAAAGTCGAGATCTCGAGTTTAAAAAAGTCGAGATCTCAAGTTTCATTTGACTGTCAGTCGTTCGAATATTTTCAAGTGCGCCCTGTTCAAGTGGACCCCCTACCCGCGCGCAAGCAGCAGCTGGCTTCCAGTGCAGTCCAGAGGAAGTCCGGCCAAAGTTGCTACAGTTTAACAGGATACTTGTTTACTAGTGTGTTTATCTGTTTTGCAATAACCCCTCAAACGTAATAGCTGCTGCCTACTACAGACTTTCGATATTGTAATAATGTAATAACGCAATGAATAACAGTCGTTGTGGTGGTTGTTGTTGTTGTTCCCCCGCACGCAAGCAGCGGGCAGCTGGTTTGTCCCGTTGTCATGGCGACCACTGCAGTCCAGAGGATGCCCGGTTATTACAAACGTAATAAATCCCTGTAAACGTAATAGTTATAACGTAACAATTATTACGTTTGTGGGAAATAGCGTGTTTCGTATGTAGTAGGCAGCAGCTATTACGTTTGTGGACAATGTATTACGTTTGTGGGATTATTGCAAAACACATATCTGTAAACACACAAACAGATAAACACACTAGTAAACAAGTATCCTGTTAAACTGTAGCGACTTTGGCCGGACTTCCTCTGGACTGCACTGGAAGCCAGCTGCTGCTTGCGCGCAGGTAGGGGGTCCACTTGAACAGGGCACACTTGAAAATATTCGAGCGACTGGCAGTCAAACGAAACTCGAGATCTCGAGTTTCAAACTCGAGTTTAAAAAATCGAGATCTCGAGTTTCAAAGTTTTCACTTTAACTTTTTCAACTTCAACTTTAACTTTTCATTTTCTGCTATTGATCTGGCTCACATAACTCACGTAAATTTTGACTTGCAGAGCAAAGAATCTGATTCTAAACTTTTCTTTTTTGAAAGTGACTAAAAGTCTAAAACTGTACATCATGAACATCATTTCAGAACAGTAAGACACAGAAAAGTGAGGTGTCACGTGTTCTTCACTGCAACTTACATTCCCTTAATTTTCGTTTTCCCCTTTTACCAACCGAAGCACAACCTGTCAGAAGTTAGTAGCATTGGCTCATACTTATGAGTACAAACACACAGACAAATACATTATGCTTACCTTTAAATAAAATGCCACCTTTCCTATGTGCCTCTAAGTGGCTCTGCAGCTTGGACACAGAGGGCAGTGAAATTGGTTGCAGCATAATGTGCAGTGTTCAACTTTGTGCGTAGTGCTGGACGTTAATTTAGTTAACATGTATCTGTAAGAGACAAATAATGTCGTAATAAGTAAAACAAAATTATACCAAAATGATGATGATATAACTCAGTTTTCTTGGTCTTTGAGTAGGGAAATGGTACATTTCAGTAAGGGGAGGAGCTAGGAAGAGCACCTGTGAGATGGGGGGAAGGGGGAGATCCATTCAAACAAAAGGCTACATGGAGGAGAATAGGAGGAAGTGAGGCTGAGCAGGAGAAACCACAAATATATAAGCTGGGAAGGAATTGTACGAGCACAACAGGACCAAAAGCAACCCCGGATTGTGTGGAAAAGTCAAGCTTTTTGTCTTTGGCGCGGCACTCAGAGATATAACCTGGGCCCCCCCTAGTTGCACTTGACATAGAAGCTCCTGATGTGCAGACACCTCTAAGTACTTATGGTACATGCATTTAGTGCACACTTACAGACGTATTTTCAGACACCCCGGCCCCCTCCAGTAGAGACATCTGAAGGTCAGGGCCATGGACTATTTTCCCCTCACTTTGAACCTGCCCATTCCATAAACCAGTCACTTGCTTGGGAAACAGAAGCTGTGCAATCCTTGCCTGATCCAGGAGGAGGTCCTTTCACTCTTTCAGCCTCGTCCCCATATTCACTGTCTCAGTCTCAGTGTGAACTTCCAGGAGCAATCCCTACTCCTGCATGGGACTTGAATCAAATTGCAGTAAAAACCCAGGAGGGTTGGGACAAGATCCATAAAGCACTGGAAACACAAAGTACAGCAATAAAACACCTGACAGAGGGGGTTAAAGGAGTTCGAACGTCTTCCACTAAACACTTTCAGGATCTTATGGATAAAACCAGTGATAATCATCGTCTCCTTCTGTCAAAGATTATCTCTCATAAGGAAAGTGTGGAAACAGAAATGGATAAACTAGTGAAGGGAATTAAAATGGTTGTGGAAGAAGAGCTGAAGCATTCTGAAACCTCTCTTCTTTCAGAAATCCGCTTCATGGTAGAGCAACTTCAGGTAGCACTTCAGAAAGAACTAGAATGCTTTCACACCATTGCCCAGGAAAGTATCTGCCAGCTGGTTGAAACAGTTAAACAAAGTAACTGTGTGATAACAAAACTGACCACACATCTTGGAAAAGAAGAGACAGAGAGGAAAGAACAAATGCAAAATCTTGAACAGAAAATCACTTTGCTGGACAGACGACTTGAATCTTTCTTGGTAGAAGTTAAATCTACCTCTCCTTATTCAAGTTCAAGTCCATCTTCAGGGGATAAATTATCATCACTTGTAACCCCTAAGACAGCTGTTACCAAGAGTGATCACATTAAGTTAACCTTTCCTACATATGTTGGGATTAATGATGATCCTGATCCTCTCAGTTATCTGTCAAAATGTCATGACTTTCTTGCTCTTCATCCTTTATCAGATGCTGATATTCTTGCCACTTTTAGAACTGTACTCCGAGGAACAGCCCGCGACTGGTGGGAAATTGCCCGATCTAATGTAACCACTTGGAGTTAATTTGAAACAGGTTTTCTAGCAGCTTTCCTTGCAGAAGATTATGAGGATGAGTTAGCTGAGCGTGTTCGAACCAAGAAAGAGCAAGAAAATGAAACCATTAGAGACTTTGCTTTCTCATATAGAGCTCTCTGTAAAAGATGGACACCCTCTCTCACAGAGGCTAGCATTGTTAAGATGATTCTGAAAAACATCAAACCTCTTTTGGCTAGTCAGCTTAGGGGTCGTGTTGACACTGTGGAAGATCTGGTGCGCCTTGGCCATCAACTCGAAAAAGATTATGAACAGCAGCTTGAGTACAATTCAAGGAGATGTGCTAAAAACGTTAACCCTTTTCCTAAAACCATGCTCCCTGGTCCACCAGTTGAAAAAAACAGACCACCTGTCTTATGCTGGAGATGCAAAAGTAATCACCCACCTGGTTCTTGCCCACATTACAGTTCACTGGACACCTCCAGTAATTCTTCCAGGTTGCATATACCTAAACACTTGTCACGTGCACAAAAAACAAAAGGTCTGTCTGGTAATGGCTCTGTTTCACTTGTAAAATCAAGAAAATCTGGAAAGCAGCCACCTCAGCAAGTGCATAATGAGTGGATCAACTTCAGAGATTTCTTGTTCTTCCCCTGGTTCCTCTTCTAGTCCCCTACAACTTATTGTGCCATTGTGCTATTAGTACATGGCGTGGAAAAGCTATAGTTGATACTGGGGCCAGTTACACTCTCATTCATGAATATCTCTGGACGGAACTGAAGGGTTCCAAAGATGTCCTTCAGTCATGGACAGAAGGTCCACTGTATCTGGCTAATGGTGAAGCAGCTACTCCAATTGAGTGGGGGAACCTCACCATGGCTCTTCAGGGGCATATGTCCACATACCTGTAGCTGTATTGGGACCAAAAGCTCTGGTATATAGTGTTGTTCTTGGCCTAAACTTCATTTCTAGTGTTGGAATGATCCTCAATGTGACTGATAAGAAGTATAGCTTTAAGTCAATGCCCTCTGTTACTTATCCATTCCAGCCTGGTAGTGCCCACTACTCACAGAAAAGAGACCATCTTTCACTGATAAGTTCTGTTCCACCTCCCATTCTCTCTCTGGAGCCTGTGCGAATGGAAGTGAAAGATTACATCAATGTAGCTGTGAAGGATGCTCAGCTACAGGACAGTGACAAGAATCTATTAAGAAATCTCCTTGAGTCTAGCCCACAGGTCTGTACTAACCAGCCTGGAAAAACTGATGTTTTGAAGCACACCATCTATACCATTGCCTGTGTGTCGATCAAACAAAGGCCTTATAGACTCTCACCTGTCAAGAAAGCTATTGTGGAAAAACAACTAGGAGAGATGCTTACATCAGGAGTCATTGAACCCTCCCACTCTGGAGGTAAAACGACAGGAGATGCCCATCCTAAGAAAGATGGCGGTCATAGATTCTGTGTCGATTTCCGAATGGTCAATGCTGTCACTGAAACCGATGCCTATTTGGTGTGGCGAAAGAAGGACTGCGAGTGGCAGATCTAGAGAGTTTTAAAAAGAACCGACAACGCCACCTTAGGACTTTCACCTAAAGATTTAATTATTTTTTTTTCCCACAGAGGGTTTACCCATACACAGGTAAGGCTCACAAATGAATACAAGCAACGGTGTTAACAATTAACAAGTTTTATTCAATTACTCATCTTCTAAAAAAAACAATAGATTTTATTCAGCACATTAGTCCGCACCATCTGACTTATCCTAACTCAAGGAGGAGTGTACCAGCTGAGGTCACTGCAAAAAACAAAAAAACAAAGAAAAAGAAGCCAAACAAAATCTTATTTACACAAACAACTCAAATCAACACAAGAAAACCAAAAGCCATTACATGCATAATTCTGCAGGTCCTACAACGCTGAGATTTGCCACCCCCCTTACTTAAGGAGTCATGGTACGTCAGTCCTAAACTACAGTCTTAAAACAAACGTTCAACCGGCCGCAGCAGAGCAGCGGACTAGTTGATTCGAGAAGCAAGGATGAAACTACGTGGAGGCAGGCGGCCAAAAACAAAAGAAAAGAGGAGACAAGGAGGAAAAGGAGACAAGGAGGAAAAGGAGACAAGGCAGGGCAACACAGCAGCCTAACGCCAGGCAAGCTTCAAAAGAGAGAGAGCCGGACGTAAATCAATACATATTACACAGACTGCATTAATAGGCAACATTGAAGTACTAGTGGCACTGGTTACCTGCATGACAGACTGTAGCCTACACCCGCAAATAGGGTAGCTAACAGAAGCTACGGAGGCAGCAGCGGCTAACCAACAGGACGCACACCCTCGCGGCTCTACACGGCAACCTGTGACAGACAGTCGTCAACAGTAAACCCTACAATATTATTAAACTTTAAAACTGCACTACATACCTGAAGCAAAACACACGGCATGTACATCGGGGAAACCACGCTCAGCGGAGCTGCACACCGGCCAGCACCCACCCAGGCAGAGGAGAGAGAGCAACTGCATGCAACGGGGCCTATATAAACAGGTTTGCATTAGCAGCCAATAAAGCGGCTGCACTACAGGTACCGGTAAGGGGCGTGACACACCTGCCGCGGCCGCCAGACCTGCCGTGACATAAGCAAACTGGGGGAGACAGAGGGGAAATACATTATACATACGGTAAATAACCACCCCATTACACCTATCCTCTCCCGAACATCAATGAAATTCTGGAGTCACTATCTGGAACCACCATTTTCTCTACCACTGAGTTAAACAGTGGATACTGGCAAGTTCCCATGGATCCAGAAAGCAAAGCAAAAACTGCATTCATTACTCACCGTGGATTATATCACTTCAATGTGATGCCCTTTGGACTTAAAAATGCACGTGCTACTTTCCAAAGACTAATGGAGAAAGTCTTGGAAGGGCTACAAGGAGAGATCTGTCTAGTGTATCTAGATGACATAATTGTGTACTCATCATCTGTGACTCAACATTTTGAGCATTTGCGGACTGTAAATGATCATCTCTGCAAAGCCAATTTGACTGTTAACCTCAAGAAATCTCGATTCTGTCTGGAGGAAATCAGATTCCTTGGACACATTGCCTCCGGGAAAGGGGTCAGTGCTGATCCTGACAATGTTGAGGCAATTCGGTCCTATCCGGTGAATCTCAAGGAAGTTCAGAGATTCTTGGGGCTGGGAGGCTGGTATCACAAATTTGTGCCAGACTTTTCAAAAGTTGCTCAGCCCTTGAACGACCTAAAAAAGAAAGGAAAACCTTTCATCTGGAGTCAAGCATGCCAGCATTCCTTTGACAAACTTAAATCAAGCTTGATTTCTCCACCTGTCCTGGGTCATCCAAATCCAGACCATCCATTCTTAGTCTATACTGACGCAAGTGACACTGGTCTTGGAGCCATACTTACCCAGAGAAAGGACGATGGAACTGAGGAAGTTCTTGCTTATGCCAGTAGAACATTAAACCAAGCTGAAAAGAATTACTCAGTCACGGAGAAAGAGTGCCTTGCAGTCATCTGGGCACTAGAAAAATGGCAGCACTATCTTGAACCTAAGCTATTTACAGTCATTACCGATCACTCTGCCTTGAAGTGGGTCCTTTCCTCAACAAAAACAACAAGTCGCTTGATTAGATGGTCACTAAGGTTGCAACGTTTGGATTTTATTGTGGAGTACAGGAAGGGAAAATTAAACAATGCTCCTGATGCCCTTTCAAGAATTCCCTCTACTGTTGGTTGTTGTGTGTACTCTCTCAGTGATGATGAGACTGCTTCTATATCCCTTAAAACCATTCGAGAAGAACAACATAAGGACCTTGACATAGAACAAATCATCAAACAGCTCGCTGAAGGAGATAGCAAAGTGAATCAGGATTTTGCTATCCAGGAAGATAAAGTGTATCACAAAACAAAGAAGTCAGAAAACCAGTTCCACTATTGGCTCTACATTCCCCATAGTCTAGTTCAACAAATGCTTCTGAACTATCATGAAAATCCTTTGAGTGGACATGCCGGAATCTTCAAAACATATGAAAGGTTATACGAAGTGGCATATTGGCCTGGAATGTGGACGGATGTGAAAAACTTTATCAAGAAATGTGTTATTTGTCAAAGTCTGAAATCAGATAATCAAAAACCTGCTGGAAGGATGCAACAAACAACTGTCAAAGGCCCTAATGAGATGCTTGGCATTGACCTTATGGGACCCTTACCCAGAAGTTCAGAAAAGAATGAATACTCGCTTGTGGTGGTGAATTATTTTACTCGTTGGGTTGAATTTACTCCCCTGCAAACTGCTACAGCTCAAACAATAGCCCAATTTCTGAGGAAGGACATTTTTACAAGATGGGGAATATCTGATTACATCTTGTCTGACCGGGGACCTCAATTTGTCTCTTCTATATTTCGTGAACTTTGTAACCAGTGGACTGTGATTCCCAAACTCACCACAGCATATCATCCACAGACCAATATAACAGAGAGAGTGAATCGTACTCTAAAAAGTATGATAGCCTTGTATTTGGATGACAATCATGGTAAATGGGATCAATACCTTCCAGAGTTCAGATTTGCCATAAATTCTGCTGTTCAACAAACTACAGGTGTAACACCCGCTGAACTACAGATTGGCAGAAAACTGAACAGTCCGATGGATAAAATTCTGAAGTGTAGGATTTTATCCCCCACAACTCAAAACAGATGTGGAGGAAAACATTAAAAAAGCAAAGAAGAGGCAACTGAGGAATTACAATAAGAATCGGCGTACCGTTGGTTTTGAACCCAAACAGAGAGTATGGGTCAGAAATTTTCCTCTTTTTAAGGCTAAAGAAAAGTTCACAGCTAAACTAGCCAAAAAATGGAGAGGTCCCTATGGTATGGTGCAACAACTTGGGCCTCTAAATTACCAAGTTGTTCTGGAAGACACAGGTTTGGATGCAAGGACTGTGCATGTCTGCAACCTTAAACCTTTCTACCCCAGTGCCAAGGACTTGGAGCACATGGAAAGAAAGAGAATATTAGACCTGCTACAAGAATGCTCAGAAGAAGAGGACTTCTTAGGGTTTTAGATTTAAAGTCCGAGAGAAAATCCATTACTGGCCATTACTGAGCTATCGGTAAGCACGGTCTTGAGAGTGTGGCAGGGAGTGCAGACTTGCATTTCCTCCCCAGAGGTAAGGGGAGGAGCTAGGAAATCATTAAGAGCACCTGTGAGATGGGGGAAGGGGAGATCCATTCAAACAAAAGGCTACATGGAGGAGAATAGGAGGAAGCGAGGCTGAGCAGGAGAAACCACAAATATATAAGCTGGGAAGGAATTGTACGAGCACAACAGGACCAAAAGCAACCCCGGATTGGCGGGACCTTTTGTTTGTTAAACAGATACTGCTAAATTTACTCATTTATCTTTTTCTATTTAACGAAAAGAGCGACTGGTTGACTTATGCTCCTGTCTGGTGCCCAACTTATGTTATATGAGTATCTGTTTTCAGCCCTACGCTACACAATAGTCCAAAACCCGATTCTTTATATAACTTTACGGGCAATATATAGCGTGCAACATAATGTTCTAGTGAATAAAGACTGTTTCTGTCACTTGACTTTTACTCACCTTATCATCTCCACACTTCACACGGGGAACAAAAAATATGTGCTTCCAGTATACTCGCTTTTATTTTGAAAGGCTTCAAATCAACTTCCAGGCCTCACAGTGGAGGAGACCTCACAGTGCAGGTCTGCAACAAAGGGTCCTGACAGTGCAGGTCTGTAGCCAGACATGACACACATGGCCTGATATGCACAACTGCCAGAAGGGCTGTAGCATGCTGCTAGATATGTATGCTTGTTCTGATTATCTGCTTGCTAAAGTAGACTGAAGAGATGGTGGAATACTACTTCTTGCACTTCTTGCATGGATTACTGAAGGGGCCTTCTTGGTTCTGGTCCAGGGTCACCCTGATCCCTTGGGCCCCTGGACCAGAGCTTCTGTTTGAAGTGAATTTCTTGTTTAGTAGTCAAAGAAATGAAAAACAACTAGAGGCAGAGAATTAACTATTGTGTCTCACCAAAATTAAATAATGTTTGTATAAGCCTTTTATCTCTGGATTTTTCTTAGAAACACTGATTGCTGAAAATGCATAATGATACTTGAAATGCTCTCATCCTGCATATTCAAATCTACAGAGCCCAGCAGGTGTCATAGAAAATAAAAAAAAACTTTAGTTTGGACTGCTTCAAGCTTCGCAGTGGGATATTTGTAGCAAACTGAGAGCAGCTAAAGGCCAGTATTAATAATCATGTCTAATGTAGCATAACAAATGCTATTTCTAAAATCCAGAAAGCCTCTATAACATCACCTCCATGGTCAGTATGCCACCCGGTTCATTGTTCCTCAACATTAAAGACCACTAACAACCTCTAATGATTCCTCCGTGTCTTCCAGGCCGCCTGCCTCATCAGAACACAGAGACGTCAACGCCCTCTGCCACCACCCAGCTCCAGGTGAATGACCATCACCTGCCAAGCCTAAATGTCAACCATGCACATGTATTTGCTCTTGGTTGAGACAGCAAAAGTTCTGTTGAACTTGCAAAACAGACTTAAATAGCTAGTCTGCTTTGCCACTGGAAGAGGCTGATGCATCCAGTCATGATGTCACACTGCCACGTTCTCCATATTTGTTCTTTCTGTGGCAGAAGCCATGCCCAGCCTGCAGTCACACAACCATTTAATTTCAATGAACACTCTTAGCATCAGCACTTAGACATCCTCATCCGTCATTTGTTCTGTTCCTCGGCAAGGTTTTTACCTGCATCTTAGAACCATCCACCTCTTTTCTATTCAAAAATCTCCAGTCTGCCATTAATGATTCTGATGTAAGTGAATTAATTGCCTGATCACCAAGAAAGTCAAAGAAGGCTTTACGATTCACTCTACTTTCATTTCCCAACTTCGGTATCACCCCCCTCAGTACTGCAACCAGAAAATACTTCAAAATGTTTTATAGCTTGATTCTGAGTGAAAACCTTTCCTGTCATTATGTTACCATTAACCATGCCATAGCTCTCATCATACTCTTGAAGTCAGACACGACTAGCACCTTTCAAAGTTCTCACCGTCCACCTTATTTTCTCAGTTCTTCATCATTCAGTGTAGTGATGCATCACTTTATCATCAGACCTTCAGAGGCAAAAGCAACTCTACACTCTTCAGCACCTTGTCAAAAGGCTTCTGCTGAAGCCTGTCAATTAACCACCATGTTCTTTTCCATTCATATTCTGGATGATTTCCTCATCACCACCTGCTTTAGGTCTGCTCATTCAGACTTCAGTTTTGAGTGACCTCTGGGTTCCATTGTCTGCAGAGAACACACAGCACCCTTCTATATCCCTTAAGTTCCTGGGTATCACTCTCTACACCAATCTGCTCCAGGCTCCATTTCCAATTGAGAAACTTAATCGCATCAGTCTACAACTCAACTGCACCTTCTATATGCTCTCAACCCATATCCACCCCTACCTTCCTCCTTGTGTGTCATCCCTGTGTCCTTGTTTTAGCAAATTAAATTGAAATGAAAAAAATGTTTTTTTTTTATTAAACTATTGTAAAGCTATTTATTTCATTATTTCTGGTTTGAGCACGTAAGTGTCAAAAGCAAAACAAAGCTCTCCAAAACAGCCAGTACAATTACAGGCTGTAAGCAAGCCCAACTGTCTTATTGCCACAGCTAAATGTGCTAGATGTGCACAGCCATCCCTTGAATCAGCACTCTCTGCTCCTGCCCTCAGGCCAAAGAGTCAGAGCCCCATGCAAAGAAAACATATAGAGGAAATCATTTGTTTGTTGTCTCTGCTATAAAATATCTTAATCAATCAGGACAGCCACTTGGTGAAGCCAGCCTGCTGCCTGTCTTTTTTACCTATGATTCAGTCCTCACAATTGAATGATCGGTGCTCCTTTTAATGTAGCTTCTATTGTGATTTTGTGTAAATGTGTTTTAACTGTCTGGATGTGATTGGCTGTGTTTTAACGCAGCAGATTTCTCTACATGCAAAAAAGACAGACTTTGTCTTATAAAAGTTAGACATGTGGTAAGCATTCAGAGTAACACAACGGAAAATACTTTACTCTGAATATGCAAATTTAAATGGGATGATTTCCAGAGTCTAAAGGCAGCAGTAAGTGACTTGTTATCCTTAGAAGAGCTGACTGTGAGACGATTTCTTCCAGCGTCTGATCATTTTGAGACTGAAGTTTTTGAATACTGTCAGATCTATTCAAAAACTGTTCCCTCTATAGAACCAGTACAGTAACCCATGACAAAACCTATTAACATCATATAAATGGCTGTGCTAGGCACTGGGAGCTAAATTAACCAGGAGGGTTGATCCAATTTTAATATGGAGATGCCAGACAAGTTTTTCCATAATTCTCTTCATCCCATGGCAGACATGTTGGCGACAAGCCAGAGCATGCAGTGGCTGATGAAAGGGGAGAGCCGTGCCTGGTGATTGGCAGGGAAAAAGCTGCATTTTTCTGAGACTGCACAGTGGGTACTGGCTGAGTGGGTGATCGGATGGAGAGGGAATCAGATGTTGAGTCAGTGATGGTTAGATGAGTCATCAACGTTGAAAAGCATCTGCATCCAGTGCTGCAAGTGGAGCTGCTGCTGCACTGTGAGTTTGTATCGCATAGGCAATATGGGAAGTAGGTAAGGGATTAAATGTGTGCTATTTAAATGTGAAAGCCAATTGAATTAATATTTAATGTTTGATCATACTATTTAGGGCAAAAATAAAAGCATTAAGCTTATTTGAAAGTCATATTTCATGATAAAGCTTCTATTTCTAGAGAATTTCCTTCGGTGTTCATATGGTGTTTTCATGGTAATTGCAAGGCAAAGACGCATTTCTTTTAATGAAAAAACTAAAAATACCAGCATTAAATATAAAATCAACAGTACTTTCATTGTTTCCATAATGAAGTTATACCATATTTATTACGCTGAAGTACAGTGTTGACACTATTCAAATAGTTTCATTAAATCTGTCAATCAAGTTTTTTTTTTAAACGTTTTCAAGATAAATGTCATGACATGTGACATCCATTGCACGTCTGTCCGTCCTGGGAGAGGGATCCCTCCTCTGTGGCTCTTCCTGAGGTTTCTTCCACATTTTTTCCCTGTTAAAGGGTTTTTTGGTGGGCAAGTTTTTCCTCACTCGAACCGAGGGTCTAAGGACAGAGGGTGTCACTCCCTGTACAGATTGTAAAGCCCTCTGAGGCAAACTGTGTTTTGAGAATTTGGGCTATACAAATAAAATTTGACATGGGAGATGTGTGTGGAGCTGTGTGTAGCTGATGTGGCATTGTGGTAACTGTAAACGTGTCCAGTGTTCCTGAGTTATTTAAGCCCACGTTACTCTTCACAGCAGTGTGCCGATGATGATTGTCCAAACTTGCTCATTATTATTTTACACATTCACACCAGTCATAATGACTTTCACATCTTCACACATAGTTTCTTATTATTTAATTTTGCCGTGCGTCTCAGTTCTTTGTGAGCCCGTCATAACTGAGATATATATTCTTGCCTTGTCCTGTCAAAACATAATCAGAATAAGCAGAAGGATGACTTGCGTTGAATTGAGCCATTGTTTCCATCTCTGGGGAGAGAAATTATCGTGGGCAAAGTTCATCAGCACAATCTTTTTTTATACTTCTCAGCTGCACTTATTGTTGATCTGAACTTTGACTGGTTTTTCTGAGTTTTCAAAGAGTACGGAGAAAGAGTATGTGTGTTTCCAGAGATCTTAGATAATAATAATAGAAGACACGTTAAAAGGAGCCCCGAGTTCTCAATGGTGATGACTGAATCAAGAGAAAGAAAAAGAAAAAAGCAGCAGGCTGGCTACAAAAAGTGTCTGTACTGTTGACTATGAATATATTTTATAGCAACAGAGACCTCTCAATGTTTTTCTTTGCATGGGGGGCTCTGAGCCTCTGTCCTGAGGGCAGCAGCTGAAAGCATTGATTTAAGGGTTGGCTGTGCTCGTCTAAGGTTTATCTGTGGTGAGAGGACATTTGGGTTTGTTTGCAGGATGCAATTGTAATGTCTAGTTTTACTACTTTGGAGAGCTTTGTCTTACTTTTGACACATTGCGTCCTCAAACCAGGACGTAATGTTAAGGATGAGTGTGCTCTGGTCTTGACTTTGCACAGCAGGAAGAGGCTTTGATGTGCTTTTTTGTAAATGCATTCCACATGATGTTTGAAGGTGAGAGATTGAGCTTACAGGGGCTGACTTGGTCCAACATGGCCTTAAGTGTAATTGCTTTAAATGGAGAGGATTGACTGGTTGTTCTTGTTACCATTTAGACACATTTCTTTAGTTTTGGTTATATTCAACAGAAGATGACTGTCATCAAGCCACTTTACTAACATAATAAGTGTACACATTCATTGACTGTACATTGGGGAGGAGAGCCATTAATGCCACGTTAATGGCTGCATACTCACCTAATGTGAGTTTTCTGCACTGCACATCATTTCTTTTGTGTATACTGAACATAAGTTTGTGATAGAATGCAATCTTGGGGGAGTACAGTGCTAAAAACGAGACTGTCAGACATGAAATCATTCACCTTAGCTCTCTGAAGTCGGTTACATAAGAAGTTTTTTATCCAGCAAATAACAGCTCTTCACATGTGTGTCTGTGTGTGTGTGTGTGTGTGTGTGTGTGTGAAGATTCTCACCCAGGTCATAGAATCCATGAAGGTTATCATAGGCATCTTGAAGACCTTCTCATCTTAGAGGCCTCTTCACACTGACTGCTGGGTTGGGGTGGGTATTTACCTCCGTGTGGAGGCATGTGAATCGTGGACACAACCCTCCATCCAGTGCATTGTTGAGGTGCCCCCAACAGGTCTCTTCTTCTCTTCTTCTCCATCTGTACACATTCATGTCGTATTAATGCATTCTCATGGATCATGGTTGTGTTTTGATCAGGGATTGTGGTTGCGCCTGCTGCTGTGGTTCTGCTTGACGCCAGCTACAAATACTATTGATAATGTCGTCATTCAGAACTGGCCCGCGGCATAGGCAGACTATGCAAATGCTAAGGGCTCTGTCCATCCAGGAGACGCCACAAATGTGGGAAGAAAAAAAAAGTGTAACTTTCACTTTTTTTATACTAAAACTGGTTGGTACTATTATTTCTAAATATGAAAACTGCATAGCAAAGAATATTAAATAATAGTGCTAATAATAATCATCATCATCATAATAATTTCTGACATGACCCCAGAAAGCGTTATTGGCAATAATACTGTCAAAATGAACAAAACTCTCTAGTGTCCAGAGAAAGAAGAAAAGAAGAAAAACGTGACAAAGACAGAGATACAGTAAAGATGATGTCATGTATTTATTTGTCTGTTGCTGAACGATAGTAACTTTCAGCCTAACACGGTTTGCTAATCAATAAATAAGGTTAGCTTGTTTTAATGTTATGGAGGGGCTGGCAGCTGTTAATAATAATGTAGGTAACTTGATTGACATGTGACACAAGCATTTATTTTTTTGTAATTTTAATTTATTAGGTCCTTGTTTACTGTTTTAATTGGGCAACTTGTTTTCTAAAAATAAAATGTTTCAGTTTCTTGTGTGAGAACATGTAAATTGTCAGTGGAATTTACTGTGATGCAGTAAGGGGGGGTGCCACCTAAAATCTTGTCTAGGGTGCCAAATTGGTTAGTGCTGAGACTGTCGTCATTATTATTATTATCATTATAATGTGTGATATTTATATTTTTATTATTATAGTTGTTATCATTACTCTTATTGTTGCTGTGCATCTGCCAAGTGCTTTCTCGTGGTGGGAATTGTTAAGTCTGTAAATAATATTACAGAAAGTATGGCCTCAATGTTATCTATATGAAAATGATAACTTCTGTTATGACTTCAGTTTTAACTGAATCATTAGTCTACATGGGGATAGTTTTGGTTTGTTAGGGATAGTTTTATATTTTCTCCTTGGCAGTAGATGGATTACATTACGATCAGACCTAGTGGTGGTTGACATCTTGTGAACTTTGAGGTATATTCCATTTGTCTAATATTCTGTTCCGCCTGGTTGGATAGGACATTTTGTTCTGGGCAGCAGTGGTGATGTTGTTGAAGTCGTCTATTAAAAATACAGCCTGGTCTGTTATCTAATAAGTGCTTGGTTGTAACTGTCAGTGATACATTCAGCTCTAAGCGAAAAAGCTTAGCTTTGGGACTAAAACAACAGTAGTGTGGCCAAATTCATGTAAGAGATAATGTGGTCTAAAAGACATCATCATTAGCTCAGAGTCCTTAGTGCTGACAGTTACGTATGGTGAAATTAGTTGCCCACCTGTTTACAGCCATACAAAGCCCTCCACTAATCTTCCTCCATGTTTTCACTGGGTCTCTGTCAGCTCTTGTGATTATAAAGGCTTCAGGTTAATATCCACCTTCTCTGTTAACTGTTAAATGTCTGTGTGTGTGTGTGCCAGCTAATTCACTAATGACCAGAATTTATGAATTTAAAACACTTAAACAGTTATTGTGAATGTTTGACATGAATTATATGATGATGTATGAGTGTTAGCTCTTTGGATCTGTCACAACCTCTGCAGGACTCAAATGCATGACTCTGATACTTGGTAATCCAACAAAAAGTATTTATTGTCCAAAAAACAAACAAAAGGTGCTCTCAAAGAGGATCAAAAGGTAACACCTCACTCCAGACTCTGAACATGGGAATACTTTAAGTATTCCCATGTTCACGCTAGACAAACTGACAAAGACAAGGGGATGTGAGGACTATTTATTCCTCCCTTTGTGTGAAAATCACACAAAAGGGAGGAAGTCAGGGTCTGAAACAAGAGGGAAAGGTGAGTACAAAATAAAACAGGAAGTGCTGAACACAAAACACTGAACATGAACATAACTAATTTCAATATACATACTTGATACATAGACATAACAGTACCCCCCCTCTACAGCTCCTGACGGCCCAGGAACCTCTGGGTGACAGGCAATGAAACGTGAAGGGATCCATGAACGCTCCTCCGGACCGTAACCCTCCCAATCCACCAACTGTTTCCCACGGCGCCGGTTGTGGACTGCAAGAAGCTTCTTAACCGGGTACTGCAACCAGAGGCGGGCACCAGAGCGCTTTCTTTGTTGGGTTTGATTTTGCTGACATGGAATGTGGAGTGGACCTTCAATGACCTGGGTAGATGCAGATGCACAGAAACAGGGTTAATGACTTTTGATATGGGAAATGGACCCACAAACCTGGGAGGCCAGCCTGCACTTGAAGAGGCAAGTTTTTGGTTGCCAGCCACACCCTTTGGCCTGGCCTGTAGAGAGGAGCCGGTCGTCTGTGTTGGTCTGCTGGCACTTTCATCCGGGCTGAACTCCGCAGGAGTGCCCACCGAGCACCAGCCCAAATCCGGCAACAGCTGACAACTGACCATGGTATGAGCCGAGGCATGGCATGAGCCGAACCTCCTTCTCATTCTCAGGGAACAGGGGAGGCTGATTCACACTGGAAGGGTGAGAGGAGGGTGTTGTGGGTGTATTCCACCCAGGTGAGGTGGTCACTCCAGGTGGCTTGGTTCTGGGAGACAAGGCATCGAAGACATGTCTCGAGCTCCTGGTTGAGGCGTTTGGTCTGGCCATTGGACTGCGGATGGTATCCGGAGGACAGGCTGACGGTGGCGCCGAGGAATTGGCAAAACTCTTTCCAAAAGCTAGAAACGAACTGTGGCCCTCTGTCTGAAACAATGTCACTGGGAAAACCATGGATCCTAAAGACTTGAGTCATCATGACTTCAGCTGTCTCCTTAGCAGAGGGTAACTTAGCGAGTGGAATGAAATGTGCCATTTTAGGAAAACGGCTGACCACCGTCAGGATGGTGGTGTTACCTTTAGAAGGTGGTAATCCGGTCACAAAGTCCATGGAGATGTGGGACCATGGCCGTTTAGGAACAGGAACAGGTGAAGCAAGCCTATATGGGTCCAGGGTGAGGTCTTATTCCGGGCACACACTGGACAGGCCACCACATACTCAGATACTTCCTTTTCCATGGCTGGCCACCAGAACCACTGCTTGACAGCCAACAGTTCTTTGTCACCCACGTCATAGTTTCTTTCTGCCAGAGTCAACTTACGTGACAGATAGGCACATGGATGCATCCTGTTGTCTTTAGCAGACCTCTGGGACAACACTGCCCCAATGCCCTCATTGGAAGCGTCAACCTCCACCACAAACTGTCACTGGGGGTCAGGAACAGTGAGTAGAGGTCTCTTTGAGGCATTGGAGCGCTTTCTCGGCCTCGGGGCCCCATTGAAAAGGTACCTTTGAGGAAGCATGCAGGGGGGCAGCAACAGAAGTTAAATTAAGAATGAATTTTCTGTAGAAGTTGGCAAAGCAGAGGAACTGCTGTACCTTCTTGCAGTTGTCTGGAGTAGACCACTTGGCCACCGCACTGACCTTAGTCGGGTCCATCTGTATTTGGTTGGCGGTGACAATATAGCCCAGAAATCTGACAGTGGCTGCATGGAACTCGCATTTCTCTGCCTTGACGTACAGTTGGTTCTCCAACAGCTTCTGCAGAACTTGACAAACATGTCTCCTCATCTGGCGGAAAAAATCAGAATGTCATCGGAGTAGACAAACACAAACACATTCAGAAACTCATGTAAAATGTCATTAATAAATGTCTGAAATACTGCCGACCAAAAGGCATGACCAGATATTCGTAATGTCCACTGGGAGTGTTAAAACCAGTCTTCCATTCATCTCCTTTTGGGATTCTGATGAGATGGTAAGCATTTCGGAGGTCTAGTTTCTAGTTTTTTCTAGGGCTATAGTCAATCTTGGTCTTAGAGAACCATCCTTCTTACTTATGAAAAAGAAGCCTGCACCAGCTGGAGAGGAGGAGGGACAAATGATTCCAGCCTTGAGTGAGGAGGTGATGTATTTGTCCATTGCCACTCTCTCCAGCTCCGAGATGGAGTAAAGACGCCCCTTGGGAATGGGCGCACCAGGCAGCAAGTCAGTGGCGCAGTCAAAAGCTAATATTGTTCAAGGCTATATGGTGATGATCGCTGATCCACAACTTCCCAGGGCCCTATGGCCCATAAGGAGAGTGATCAAGACTCATCTGAGCCCTTATGGAGACACCCACAGTTCATTTCTCCATTGTGTTCTGCAAGAATTGAAAGTGATCTTAAGTTACTGAAAGCCTTGCAACAGGTCGTGTATGTAAAGCACACCAACACCAATGACTCGGTGCGCACACACCTCACATGCACACACAGACACACGCAAACAAAGGGCTCCTAGACATGCAAATGTGGAGAGATGGAAGAGCTTATTGGTCATATTCTGTCCACACGTCTCTCTTAATTGGTTATCCGCCCACACAACACTCAAGAATACAGAAAAAAATGTGCAAAAATGTGGCTACACTTTGTGACATATACCAACAAGTACTGCATATTAAAGGCTAATGGCACATCCTCTATGCCACTGAGTTCCGTTTCATTGTTGTCATCAAAATATTGATGAAGTCACTGAATAATTAACATTAATCACCCGCTGGCAACGCTTGTCATTTTAACCAGGAAAGAGGGTGACAGAGGGGGGAGTCAAAATACTGAGAGACAGAATAACACATGATAAAATGTAGAATATGGCCAGTGTTAGCCTTCACATATGACTATAAAGAAGCAGATCTTTTTTTTTTTCATTTCACTGACTTCTGAAGCGCTGGGAATCAAACCAATATCAATATGGGAACTGGAGAGGGGGGGGTTCGTTTAAACTGCTCCAGCGTGTCTCTGAGTTGAGTGAAACAGATTCCTATG
The DNA here is from genome assembly GCA_028641955.1 of Protonibea diacanthus. NCBI lineage: Eukaryota > Metazoa > Chordata > Actinopteri > Sciaenidae > Protonibea > Protonibea diacanthus. The sequence continues at coordinate 23,972,483 of CM053987.1, forward strand.
ATGAGGTTTTTATTTACAAGATTGAGGAATAATCTGCCTCTCTTGTTGTGTCATGCCAGGCTGCAAATAATCCCTGTGTGTGTGTGTGTGTGTGGATTTTTCTCCCCCTCTCAGCATGTAGGCTACAGATGTTCTCTCTCTCTCTCTCTTTCTCTCTCTCTCTCTCTCTCTCTCTCTCTCTCTCTCTCTCTCTCGTGAGGATAAGTGCGGACAGTGTACAGGATCGCACACACGCGCACACGTTCCCTCTCCTGCTGCCTCGCGCGGGAGAGTGTGTTGCCATGACCGTGGACGCATCCATCCTCTGCTGAGAACCATGCGCTGCCGGCTGAACCCTGCTGGAATGAACCGACTGAAGGGGACTTTCAAGGGACTCACCTGTGGATTTGCGCCGTCAAGATGCCTTATATGACCAAACCTCTGATTTTACTCCTATGTCTGGTCGTTACCGGTGAATGCCGTAGGCACGGGCACCGGGTGCGGAGATGGACCGGTACCGTGGAGACCCAGAAGCACGGCACGTAAGTGAAAGATATAGAGGGGAAATAACCACTGGATAATGCTGAGTACTTTTAATAGAACTGTCATTATGAGGAGGTTTATCAGGTGTCAGTAGAATGTTCTGCTGCTGTTCTGTAGGATGGAATGATGCTTTAAGATTGTGGAGAGTAGTGAGGATCACACAGTTATTTACACGTTATTATAATCAAATTATTATTTTATTAATATTAAGAGTCATCTAAAGAATCAGACCATAGGGAACTCCCATTGAGCCAGATCACACCTGCTCTGTCTGCACATTCATTATGGACAATGTGTTCATACACAAATTGTACAAAGCCATGAGCTCAGTTTGAAATGTAACTTTCCTGACACCATCCTTTTATTGTTCGCAGCATTATTCTATTAACTGCTGTGATAAAAAGCAACTGTTCAAGTGTGAACTGCATTAATGAGGTGTGGTCAGGCATGGATCTCCTTGGCTTTATTGCAGTCATACCTTGTTAATAGGCATGTAAGAGTTTGTGTGTTGACACTTAAAAACAAGATTATTGACGCATTATTGATTTATTTGTCACGTACAGAAGACATGGAATTCATAAAAATCTTATTAAGTTAAAATGAGACAAATTTAAACAGCATGGAGTGTGTTTAAATGCTAAATGGACTGTAGTTCAGTCTGTGCAAAGCACTCTGCCAAACATTCACATACTGAAGGGGATGAAGCTGCCTGCAAGACGCCGAGCTGCTCATCAGTTTGGGCTTCAGAGGGACACTTCGTCTGTCCTTTACTGAAGGAGGACGACATCCATCATTTGATCAAATGCCTAGAACAAGCTCACCAGACAAAGACCTCTAGTGGCTGTGTGAATTATGACTGCTGTTTGTCTGGAGCAAAGGCAGAAGTGGCATGACACTGACATCGAGCCTCAAAAGCTTGCAGGGTGAAAGGATGGATGGGTCGACAAAGCTGTTATTTGTTGTAAATGTTGGATGGAGAGCACCAATCTTGCTCCTGCCATTAGTCAGCCTTGTTCAATGACTACTTTCAGCCAAAACAAAGAGTCATGTGCAAGCTAATGACGACAGCTCTGTCAGAGTGTAATAACAGGCTGAACGTAACAAATCGATACCTGCCTCAAACTATCATCAAGTTAAACACAAACTTCACTCCACAGTATGTGGAAGATGAAAAAACTGAAAAGATGCAAGATCGCAAGCAGGCTCCAGCAGAGCATGCAGCAGTGACTCACCCACTTCTGGCTGAACGAAACCATGTAACTCCAAGTCATCCTCACTTATCTGGACATTAAGTTTAAACGTACACAAAATGTGCTGCGTTCCAGCATATCAAGAACGGTGCAGGGAGGGCGACACATTCACATCTTCTGCTCTACTCACTGGTAGAGAAAAAAATGGATATGTATTGTGTCCTCAGAGGTGATTTAACACAGCATGTGGTCTTAAGAGCTCAATTATCACAGCACGGCATTCTATTCAACCAAGGACACAAATACCATTTTAGCGGCACGTCTGCAGGCAGGTTGACTGTTTTGCTTGAACACAGGGTTGATCTCAATTTCTATAATACATTGGCATTTTCTCTTCTGTGATATGATGATTGAGCTTTCAGCTGTCAGAGTTTTATTTGTGGTCTCTTGGATGTTTGGAATGCAAATGTCATGAGAAAGGAAAAGGACTTTTACAGGTTCGATATAAATGATCTATTTGCACTTCTCGCTCATACAGTAGCTGTGACAGCAGACAGTGTTCTCCAGCGCTGCTTTTTATCTCTTCAACACCGAACCCCTCTGACAGTGAATGTCGTCCTTCTCTAGCTCCTTGGCAAAGAAGCCTCCAGATGTGACCAAGTCTCGTAAAGTGAAGACGGAGCACCTGCTCAAAGTGGATGATCATGACTTCACCATGAGGCCAGCGTTTGGAGGTAGGTGTGGAGTGCTCCTCTCACATTTTTCTGCTTTATTTTCCTTTATTTTATATTTTTTTAAATAAACACATGAAGCCATTTATTCATGACATGCAAGGACACAAACTCAAAGTCCATCGCTAGCTTTTCAGAGATTGTTTGACTGTATCTCATTTTCTCAGTTGCTTTGTTGCCATTTACTGATGAAGCCCCTGAGATGTGGTCAAAAGCTCCAGAAAAGTGGACCTTTGAAAAAAAAATGATACAGCAAACTTCTTCTTGCTGATGTGTGAAATTATTCAAATGTTCCCTCATAATTGTGCGATAGTCTGTCAGCCGCTAGCAGAGACACCGGGAAGTGGAAATGGTATTTCCAAATCTGTAACCATGACACAATATACATATTGTCATATTGCTCAAGCCTGTTTTTTTCCTGTCAAAAACCTTCAGCTTTAAACTGAATATAAGATCTAAGCTACCAAATATGCAACTTTGATCAGATTTCTTGGATGTCTTTGAAAACCCTGGTGACACAGACTGTATATTATACTTTAATTACATTTTTCTGTATTACTTTAATATCAATCTGATTCTCTCATTATCCATGTGATAGAACACTGACGAGATCACGGCAAATTAAAAAAGCAATTTTAATTTAATTCATTCACACAGTAAATTATGTAAAATGCAAGTGTTGCATAGCAGCAAACAAACCCAACAAAACCTTTGTTTCTTCTGAGACTCTGAACACACGTGCAGGTCTTAATATTCACTTATTGCAGATATGTTGTGAAATAGATGAGAAAATAAATGACAGGAAGTAGGAAGTAACATTTTAATCTACTGCATGTTTATATACCAGAAGGCTGACATTCTTTGTTACAATAGAAAATGTCTCTCATACCTTGCACTTCACATCTTGGTCCATCTTTAAAGAAACTCATTTAAGGGAAATTATTTATGCTGTGTGTATTTTATGAGCCAATATGTTCAGTATATTTTCATGGCTCTCAAATATTAATATTGGTATTTGCCTGAATCCAGTATCTTTAAGAGACTCCATCAGCTTTAATAATGCACTACCAGGAAGGAACCACAGATCTACAGGCTGACAATAGGACAATGATTGCTGTGCAGTGTTTTACATTCAAACACATTCCCACGTAGATCCACACCCAACCCAATACATCCATGGCACCCATGGACTCCATGAGACTTTACAACTGGTGTGTAGTAAACCAGCAAATGATTACCAGTTGGCTAATTATATTAAGGCTTTCAATATTCCATCTGTAACTTTGTGTATTTAGTGAAGTGTGAAGTGCCTTGTCTGACGGAGGTAAAAATAGTGAACAGCATCAGCTAACTTCATTTGCATCATGCTAGTCAAGATTATCTTGCATAAGTAAGATAATTATATTTTGACTACAGCTGTCGAGCAATTAAAATGTTTTTTTTCTTTTCTGTGAAAAGCATCCAAACACATTCAAACATGTTTCATATCAAACTGAATTTAGTAGCTGAATAAATCAATGAATAGCAGACATTGACAAACAAGCATGAAAGTTCAGTATGTTTTATATGAAAAACTAAAAAAAGTTTTCACTGTTCATATTCAATATGAGCATCAGTACAAACCTCTGACCTCAACCTGACAGCACAGTATCAGTCTCTGTGACATCATTAAATATAGTTCAGTTAGTTCAGCAGATGCTCTCTGTCGAACCTCTGCCTGTCCTCTAACACTGACACTGACCTGCAGTCCATTTAGTGAGGCAGTTTGTTAATCAGTCGTTAGTAGACTTCATCAGTCTGCATCGGAACGCCTGGTCCAGGTCGAGGCTGGCTGCTAATGCTAGCATCAGGTGTAGTGCTTCTCATCTGCCTCCCTCATAACAAAGCAGGTGTGGGCGGAGCGTTTTCCAGCTCAAAGGTGGCACCAGCAGGAACCACGCAGCCTGATTCTTCTTTTTTAGTTTAATGGTGGACGGCAACATGCGTTTCAGGAGCATTACTGCCACCTATTGTGCTGGAGAGTGGGCTGAAGTTTCCTAATTCCACTAGTTGACACAGCCTGATCAATCTGCGTTTTTTTTTTTTTTTTATTGCGTTATTTTTTCTGTAATTAATTAATCAAAATTAACTCCAACGCTGAACTCACGAGAGACAGACTAAAGAAAGAAAGGTCACAATCTGTGCCACAGAGGACAAGATGTCCTGACTTTTAGTCACTGGAGCAAAGCTCCAAACAAGCCAGGTCCTCCATTTCCTGTAATGCATCTCAATTGCATCTACCAACAGATACTCCCTGTCCATTTCCATTGGTAGCCCACACTGATCACTAGTTCTGTCCTCAGACTTGACAGACTTTTATACTAAACGTGTAAAATTGGTTGGGTTAACCCTCTAATGGATGTGATGCATGGACCTGCATGGACACATGGATGGTGGAAAGTATATTTGATTGTGTCTCATCTGTCCTCCCTCAAGCTTGAGAAACCAATTGCATGTCAGCAGCCTCAGGTCTAATAACTGATTAGTGTTTGGTGTCCAGAACTTCTGATATGTAGGACTTTGAAGTTAAAGTATCCATCACTGTCCTGGAATCCTCTCAAAGCGTGAAGCACCTCTATCATACACCCTCCACAACGATCCTGCTCCATGTGACTGCAATCAACAGACATGCTCTTTGTTCTGCTGAATTACAAGAAAAGCTAAATCTCAAGCTTTTTTTTCAGGATAATGTCACTAATCTCCCATTCTAGGTTTTAAAGATGAATCTCTCAGTGCAGCAGGTGATCAGGCATTAAGAAGTTATTCCCCAAGTTATAAAGCTTTTAAAACATCCCAGTGGTGCCGTTATGCATGTGACCTAAAGGCTGCACTTCAAAAGATGTTTCATGCACTTGTGTTGGGGCTGCAAGTCTTTTTCAAGCCATAGGTTAAATCTAAAGATAGTGGTGTTATATCTGAAATACTTCAGATAGTAACTCAGGGCCAGGACTTTTTGATAGCCTTGTACCTGTTTTGTATCTCTTTTTTAAATGAAACTCGTACATGTAGGATCTGCTCAAAATTCAGCCGAGCTTTCATAGCGATATTTGGACATGAACATAGACCCACGGCTCTGCCTGGAAACGGGGTAAGAAAGGAATAAATCTTCAGACTCTTCTTCCTCCGAAGTTGTACCTTGTTGGGAGCAGAAGATGAAACTGCTGTTGAGTGAGGTTGCTTCTCCCGTTAGAGCGAGAGAGAAAAGGCAGAGCATGTAGCACAAGGTCACAGTGGAAATGGGGCTAAAAATAGCCCGAGTGGTGGCACCGAGTCCCGGCAGAGGCTGCATTAGTATAAAGAGTCTCATACTCCATCCTGTTTGGCTACAAAGGGTTGCCCCCTCAGGATGTGTTTAAACCCTCAGCCTTTTTCATATTGAATAATACTGTACTACAGAGTTACATCACAATGGAAGAGGCTGAAAGTGTTTTCCAAACAGCCAAATTCATAATGGACAATTGATTTAGAGCACAAAGAGCAACCTGTTGTCATACATTGCATTCAATACAGAGAAATATGGTGTAATAGATGCAGGTATCAGTGCTGTCAGCCACGATAATATACTCACCAAAGTCTTGACTGAAATTAGAGATGCATCGATTGCAATTTTCTCAGCCAATTCCAATTTCCGTTTCCCATTTTTTCTTTCTAAGAGCTATAATTGACCGCATACACATACATGGTCTATTGGACAGAGACACCACACACACACACACACACACACACACACACTGTGTGAATTAACAAAGTCTTGAAATAAAGGCTGTGACAGCTCTCGTTCAATCACACTTCATGTCCTCATTAAAAAACGCGTTCACCTGTCAAACTTCTGATTCACTGATTGGCTGATCATTTTGTCAAAGTGTGAAGTAATCAGTATGATTGCTGTAAACACTGCGCGACACTCATGCATAATGCTGCATGATGGATGAACTGGAACTTCAGAACTTCAACGACAATGGAAGAATTAGGAGGGAAAGAGTGTTCAGGGACCAGAAGTCTTCCTGGGCCATCATGATGACTAGCTAATATGCTGATTTATATTCCTTAGAGCCGTGCTCTTGGATCTATGTGCTAATCCGGGTCTGAAGTGCTGCTCATTATTGAAAGGGAGTTCCAACTGGCTCTAGATCAAACCTCAAGTTCTTAAAGGACAAAAGCGAAGCAATGTTGGCTGCATATAAAAAAGGGAAAAATCGATTTTGGCCAAGTGCCATATAAAGTTTTTCCAAAACGTTGTCATAGAAACGGAAAGGAAGCACGTATTCTACGATGGCGCTAAAAGGAGGTGCAGAGGACATGTTATAAAATACAACTTCCAGCATATTTCTGACCGACCCATGAAGCCAACTCTCGCCTCTTCACTTCCTCTGTAGATGTTCACACAGTCCTGAACAAGGTCCAGTAGAAGGCCAGACGTCCAGCAATGACTAACATAATGGATAAGTTTCAGGGTCTACAGCCTACTGTGGGTTACTGTAAATAATACCAATTTTCATTCAGCATTTTATTTAAGTGTATATTGTTAATACAGTTCCTGTTTTCAATATTGTCTTTTTTACACATAAAAGTGGTTACTGATCATACATTGTATATCCAGACATATTTATGTCTATACATTCATGGACCCAGCTTAAAAAAAAAGTGAAAAAGAAATAAAAGAGAAGTTTACATTAAAGCAGTAGACATACTGCTTCTACTAGAGATTCTTCTTATTATTAGTATTACTGTTATGGGATTTTTTTTTTTTTAAAGAAAGACCATTTAATAAGGGTTATTCATAAGACTGGATTCAAAGTAGCAAAGTTTAAGTTGAAGGTTTAACAGTTCAACACACAAAATGGGTTACAGAGAAAAGGCTCCCTGTGGAGCTCTAACAGTTGGTTCTTATACATTTTTTAATGAGCTTTCTCGGACACCTCCCCACTGATACAGATAGTATCATAACGTCCTTTTTTTTGGTTTTCTGCTCAGTAATGAGCAGGATGTTCCTTATCCAAATGATACTTCTCTAATCTGTCTCTGCTGTCCTTGTACTATTAATTTATAATTATCTCTCCCTGCCAGCCTCAGCAAAACACAGACCAAATATGAGAAGTGCACGAGACATGCAAAAGACAGGATACACACACACTATACAAATTAAAACATCTGAACCCACAGTATAATCCTAATTTTTATAACAATTACAGTTTCAGTTTCATTTCACTTAAATCTCTCAAAGCATGATTGTCTAATATATCATTTATACTTGTGTAATATATGATCAGTTACCTTTACTTTGGTGTAGGGTGTATACAGTTAAGGTTACTCTTCTTGTGTAAGAAGTACTTTAAGGACTCACTCTTCAATAATATACTGTACACCCAAAGTGTTATCAAATAATCATACCATCAAAATCTGTAGTCCTTGCATTCCTGCTTCCAATACAGAATTTCATGGAACGTATGTGAGCCAAATAACTAATTTAAATTAGAGCAGTTTAAACAGAGCTAAGTGACTGAACTACAAAGTTCTCCTTTTTGCAGGAATCACATTTAGCACATAAGAGCTAGAAAAGAGCAATCACTGTGCTGCTAAAACCAGAAAAGGCTCCAACGGATGAACATTGTATCACGCAGAACTGTCTACACAGAGAGCAAAATCCTGTGTAAGACTTGTACCGCTCACTCACTCAGAACGGATAAGAATCCATAAGCACAAGGTTCACAAATTTATTCCACAAAGCAGGCCAAGGTCAGAACCAAATCAGACAGGCAAGGCAGACTTAACCAGCAGGGATCAGACAGAGAACCAGAGCCAAGGAAGTCAAGCTGGTGTTCAGATGGGTAGGTACAGGAATCAGGTAGTAAGTGCTGGAAAGGTTGGCGTCATGCAAAAGACAATGTGACAAGGAGCTAGAGGAGCAGTGGAGATGGAGATGGAGCAGTATCAACGACAGTTAAAAGAATGGACAGTGTATGAGTGATTCCCATGATACTCACCCATAGGTTTCCGAAGCGCAGTACACATACACTATATGGCCACACCTGTCTTGTTGGAGGAGGGATAATGGTATGGGGCTGTTTTTCAGGGTTTGGAATGGGCCCCTTATCTCTAGTGAAGGTCTATGTTAATGCTCCAGCATACCAAGACATTTTGGACAATGCTATCCTTCCAACTTTGTGGCAACATTTTGGGAAAGGCCCCTTTCTGTTCCAACATGACTGTGCCCCAGCGCTCAAAGCACAGGTCCATGCAGACATGTTTTGATGAGTTTGTTGCAGAAGAACTTGACTGGCCCTCACAGAGCCCTGACCTCAACCCCATCGAGCACCTTTGGGATGAAATGGAATGGAGAGCCAGGCCCTCTCGTCCAGCATCAGTGACCTCATAAATGCTCTACAGAATGAATGGGCACAAATTCCCACAGAAACACTCCAAAATCTTGTAGAAAGCATTCCAAGAAGAGTGGAAGCTGTTATAGCTGCGAAAGGGTATGTTAAAGTATATGTATTGGAACTTTTGTCCACATAGTGTAGTATAATTACTGTATATATATACAGTATATGGGGGTGTGTTTATGGCCTGTTTGATGGCATGTCTGTCTCATGGCAGCATGAAATGTTCATGGCAATCTGCCTAATAGATTGCTTCATTTCCTGCAGCTAAGTGTAAACCGTGAAGCATGACAATCCCTGAACAATCCCTGCTGGATCCAGGTGCCAGATGAAAGTGGTACACATTAAACAGGGGACAAGTGTTCTGTACGTTAGCATTAGCAAGGTCCCAAGAGTTTAATAAGGCTACATTTCTACCATGAAGGTTTGACAACCTAAAATCTAAGAGAATCTCCAGTGATTTAGTGTTTTAGAGATTTAGAATAGAAATAATAATAATAATAATAATAGAACAGAAATAACTATCCCACAAATAAAAGATTAGAAAATGTTAGAAAATTATACTCTTTATCATTATCTAAAAGTAATAAATGTTTGGATGATGTGGCGGTGTAATTTGGTCTAACTTCAGCAGTTATGGGCTTTTTGCCACCAGTGGGACAGATTAGCCAAAGAGGAATGGGCTGTTGTTTGTGTAACTTTGCCCCGTCCTTGTGCACATCCTTGGGCAGGAACGAACTCCCATGGCACCCTGTGGTGCGTCCCAATGGTTTGAGTCTTGCACTGAAACTACTTCTTTGCTTCATTGACGTATAGAGTGTCAACCAACCAACCAACCAACCAACCAATTAACCAACCAATCAATCAAACTTTATTTGTACTTGTCATACAAACAGAATGTAACAAAGTACTTGCTTAACAAAGTACTCAACATTTTCTGCTGTAAAACAGTCCAAATCAATACATCACGGGCTAAGATATCCTTGTGGTCCATTGTACAGGTCGAGTTCTCATTTCTCATAATGCAACCAGTTCCATCTTATTATTAAGCTCTAAGATTTGTAACCCAACAGGTGTCTAAAAAATGCAAGCCCAGGCTGAAATAACCCAATCTCTCAATCAGTAGTACAGATACTGAACGCACTGAAGACTGTTATGTATGCAGACACACTGAAATAGTCAGCTGCTGCATCTCTGAGTGGACATAGTGGGGGAGGTGAGTGTGGCTAACGTGTGGGGTGTATTATTGCTCCTAATCCTCGGAAAGATAACACATTAAGCTTGTTGTTAATCCACGATGAAGGGAAAGAGAGAGAAAGCCCGTCGCTCAGGTCATTTGATGTATGGGCTCGGAGAGCGGCATGTTCGGATCTGTTAACTGTATACCAGAGCCGCTGTGTGCTTTTCAGAAAATGTGGTGGCTTAGCTGTGTTACGGATTTACCGGAGGTCACAAAGTCAGAGGTGGGGTTGTTTCATGCAGCCTATTACTTTAATATATCCTCCATCCAGCCATTAAAGCCACACTGCTACATTCAGTGAAAGGAAAATGAGAATGTACAGAACACACACACTGTTCTACACCGTCTTTCATTGACCTCAGATCTGTACTAATCAATATTTTCATCAAAACGATGGATCAGATGACTATGACCTTATTTTGAAGTGCAAAATGCTTGGATTCACACAGAATATAGATGAGAGGGTGTGGTGCCAGACACGTCTCATAGCTGTTCAGCAGGGTAGTCAGTTATGATTTGAGGATGTCCACATATGTCCACACAAACGTCCTCATGTTCAGGTCTGCAGCATCATCATGTTTAAGTCACATTATAATTTAGTTCTACATAACAATTATTTTATATATATTGAAGCAGCATTGTCATTGTATCAACATCTGCACTGTGTGAAGTCAACCACTCAACTCAAACAAAGAAAGCTAGAATTCAGCGTCATGGCAACAATATTTATTTTCAGTGACACTGGACTCTGGAGAGCTACGTGCAATAATAAATAATAAATCAAATAAATAAGAACAAATTAATAAGAAAAGTCAAAGCAAAGTCAATCTGACATTCAACTCAGAATTATAAAGAAAAAGTTCTTTCATAATAATAATAACAAGTTATTGGCTGCAATCTTCTGGATTAAAAGTCGGTTTTCGGTGTCAACCTTCCTCCGTTTAGCACATGCCATGGCACACTGACTCACAGTTTGACCTCTTTTCTCTCCTGTCTCCTCACTCCTTTATATTTTTCTCTCTCTCGTCTCCTCACTCCTTTATATGTTTCTCTCTCGTCTCCTCACTCCTTTATATTTTTCTCTCTCTTGTTTCCTCACTCCTTTATATGTTTCTCTCTCATCTCCTCACTCCTTTATATGTTTCTCTCTTGTCTCCTCACTCCTTTATATTTTTTGCCGCTCTCCTGTGTATCTGTGCTCTAAACCAAGCATGTCAATGCAAGATGATAACAGCTGGAATTCATGTTGTTGTCTGGATGTTGCTGAGCAGCACAACATGAACACACATCAGTACCACAAATCTGCAGGAGGAAGCAGATGACTTTTTTTTTTTTACAACTAACACAAGTACAAGTACTGTATAGGCCTCTATGATCACATCAGTCTGGTGCTGTTTCCACTGTAGCTCATCTAGATGTTCACATCATATTGTAATGTGTCAGTGGCGTTTACACCCTAATGTAATATCATGAAAAAAGCCAGTTTTGCTTTTGCTTGTAAGTCTATAACAGAGCAGTCTGGTGTGTGTAGAGGTGTGTGTTATTTTGTAGCAGTTTCAGATTTTTCATCATACGTGTTGGACACCATCAGAGAGATGGACAAAGCAAATTTCCAGGTCAGGACACTGCTGGAGTGCTCCTTGCACCGTTGTTACAATAGAAGTGTGATGAGAAAGGAATCACTCGTAATGTGCAGAGAATTATCAACAAAGTTCTGATGGGTTCTCCATCAGATCAGGCAAACAATAAATACTAACGTTATCTCATGTCATGCTGGATGTGTGAATTAAGCTGTTTGCTGAGAAGTATTCCAAACAGACGTCAGCTCAGAATGAGCTTCTGTAGGTCAGAGCCCCTGCAAAACCAGAACTGCTGTGAGAAATCAATCAAAATCAATTTGACACTTCTAACAATGCAAATTATTAAAAAAAAAAAAAAAAAACAGCAATATGTAGTGTGGTTCACTCCTCATGTCCAGATAAGGAGGATGATTTTTTTTAAACACCATTTCCCACAAGCCCTATACCAGTGAACTGTTAGCGGCTCACCTGAAGACATTTCAGACAAAGTAATCTCAGAAACATGTTTCACTTTTTCAGACTGTCCAATCAAAGTGTCAGTGAAGGACTGTACTGAACAGTAATGCATTCACATGTTATTCATGTATTATTATATATTATTTGTTGTTGTTTTATCTCTTTCATATTTGCTTCGTACAGTATGTTGTAATATCTGAACGCTTCTCCATGAATTAAGTTTACTTACTTATTATTATTATTATTATATACGGTTGCTGCCCTCATACACTGTGGATACAGGCCTGTAAACCTGACACACTGACATTTAACAACACCTCATTTGTTAGTAGAGAATAAATGACAGCTCCCATGGAGTTTCACCAGCCTGACAGTGTGTGTAACAAGCTGTAAACTCTGCTGCCGACAAATATCGTCCACTTAGTCCTCTTGGACGTGGGAAGTGGTGTGTGTTTAAGGCTGCTGAAAATATAATGAAGCAACAGTACAAGAAAGTTTTTCCATCTTAGTCAATAGAATATGGAGTGAACCACATGACATCCTGTTCAATCAGGCATTCCAAAGCTGAATTACAAATACCAGCGTGATTCTGAACAAGTTCTCTGATCTCTCTAAAACTTTAGAAGCTGAAATGTCAGATGTTGTGCATAAAGCTTGCTGTGTAGCTACAGTGTAAGACAGCAGGCTAAAGGACAGTGGAGCATATTGAGGAAACAAACTGGCAGCAGACTTGACCTTGGAGGACACTGTTTTTAAAGACAAGGTCTAGCCACCACAGAAAAGCTGAGTGCTTTTCTTTAGTCTTTATTTATTCAGGCAAAGTCAACAGAGCGCTGGATCTTTTTCAGCGACTCCCTGCTTCAGCCTCATTCTGGGAGCTTTGCCAGTGAGCAGTTTCTAATCTTTAAGTCTTGATGAAAAGGTGAAAGGGCCATGGACGCATCAGTGAAATGCACAGAAAGCCATAACAAGTTTTATATTCACTTTAGAGGCTCTTAAAAACTCATATTATAAATGAAGTATCATTGAATATCGTCCCCCACAAGTCTTAAAATAAAACGCGCCATGATATCCAGCAAACATCAAGCCTGTGACTGCTGCTGCTGTAGTTTGATGTCAGAACTGTGGAGATTCAATTAGAAGATTGTATCAAGCTTGCTACATCAAAGGCATGCATTGATTTGGGCTCACTGCCACTGCCACTATTTTTTCAAATTAAATGCTGTTACTTCCAAATGTGAGCATAGTTAATGATTTTTGTATTGGCAAGAGAAGAGGTTCAGCTCATTAGATGTCATTGACAGCAGTGACATTTCCTCTGTTTCTTTTTTGTTTGTAGAGAACGCTTTAAGCAGCGCTCACTGATGGATGGTCAGCAGCACCCAGATACCATCTGGAGATGTCAGCTTAATTTGAGGTGACTGGAGTATAGCTGTAGCCCGCTAGCTTGTCCCAAATGGAATTCAGCTGGCCTGCAGTGTTAGCCTAGCCTAACTGTGCCTGGCTGCATGGCGGCCCCCCGCTCCAGCAGTGATGAGTAGATTAAGCTGGCAGCGATTCCTCCTGCTTACAGCTTAGATTAGCACAGGCATCAATCTGTTACGCCATCAGACAGCTGTTACCCTGCAAATGACACTTTGTCCCAACTGGAGAGCAGACGCAGGAAGGAGAGGACGTCCAAAACTGGCTGGAAAAGTGCATCCAGTGCTAGTGAAGGTGAATTCTGATATTTATCAACTCAGGTGTCACTCTTATTTTTGTCCACCATGACAGTTGGTTAGTGCTGGTCACATAGTCTTGACAAATCTCGAGTACTAAAACACTGGTTGATGGACACCAGACCAGAACTGGATACAGGAGTGTGCACAGACATTCTGCTTTAACCTGAACAAAGAGCAACCCAGACGATGGAGCCAAAAAGAAGGTTTTAGTGTAATACATGACTTCTATAATGTACCTTAAGAACACCATCACAGCATCCATCTTTCTCTGTATCCCACTTTTACCAGCATGACCCTTTTATTGTAACTCTTACACTCCACCATTACCACACTCATATGTACCTGTCTGATGTGTCTCCTGATGTTCAGCATCCTCTCCCTCCCCCTGTCTTCAAAATTAAAAATACCATTATTTACTGCATTTGTTTATATTTAATAGTAATTGAAGCCTTTATTTATGCGTCCACAGTAGCTTAAATCCAGAGACGGCAAAATCACAGACGGCAAATGAAGTTGTGTTATCCTAGCCTTGTGCTTCGTCCTTGGCTGGATGTGTAAATAGCCATATGAAGCCATAATTTAAAAATGTGTTTGTGATATTTAGCTTGTTCCACTACAAACACATATAATAGGTTTCACACAGGTTGCACACTGCTGCTGCTGCTCTTTGTAAACAGTTTATAGGATGTGCATTTACAAAATGTTTCAGTGCCTGAAAGTGGCAAAAATAAATCAAATAATTCATGAATTACTTTAAACTATCTTTACACTGAACAAAGCAAAGTTAAATACACAGAGTGAAAAACATTGGTTACATTTAACTGTTGACAGTTCTGTCAGTGTTGTACCAGTATGAGGCACAAAATGTGAACCCAAATGCAGACAGGTGTCTTGAGTGAACAAAAGGAAACTTTAATTACTTACAGAAACAAGCAGGTAAACACAAAGTAACAGATGGCGACTGGGGAGTCGAGGCGAAGACAAACTCAAACAATCAATCAAAGAAAAGTCCTGTAGACTGTAGCCCAACAAAGAAAAGTCCAAACAGACTAAATACACAAGTAAAGACAGGACAACAAGAAAAGTAATCAGGCTGGAAAAGACACGAAACAAGAAACCCTAAAGCATGACAATGACAATGGCAAGGACAGCAACTTTACCCAGTATGGCAATTGTTGCTGAAATGTTGCAACAGTACAAAAACGTGTGATTTTTGCACAGGTGCAATTTTTGGACCACCATCTTAAATGTACAACGTTCATATACAGCACACATCAGCTGTTTACAAGAACAGCCAGCAGAGACCAGCATGTTGTGTTTTCCACGTGCGTTATACTGGAAAACACCAAGTCATGTTTAACAGTTGTTCTTACAGTACACAATAGCACATTCAAAACATAGCTGTGGTCAAACTATCTGTAGCCTGACCGCAAAAGTTGAAACATGAGACGTGAACCTGTGAAGTGATGAAATCTAAATAATTTATGTTTTGTTTGTTTATTGTTTATGAACATACATGAAAGAAGGTCTGAAATCATCATCACAAAATGATTTTTAAATATAAAGTCAAACATCACACTGGCTGTCCACAGAAATGAATGCATGCTTTCACAGTGAGCACTAAGAGTTGTCTGTCCTGACTCTCCTGGCTCTAATAAACTGAGGCTGAGTGGACAGGCTGTGAGCATTTAGAAGCCTTGAACAAACACTTTTTTTGTTTTCTTACTGATATGCCGCATACAACACAGCAGTTTGGATAGCGTTTGCCTTGTTTGATGGACTGTGTTCAAATTAAAATCGCAGAGTTGGAGGGGACAGAGACACATGAGCTTTGTTTGAGAACAGCTGAAAGAGAAGGCAGTTAGACTTTCTGAGTGACTCGTAAACACTGAAATCAATAACACTAACACACTGCTCTGGGCAAAGAAAACCAAATAAAAACTAAAAAACAGATTTTTCCTCAGGAAAAACTGCATATAACCAGTGAAACACAACCTGTCCTTAATACTCATTGTCTTCTGGAAAAAGAGGTATTTCATTTATTTTTTCAGGTATTCAAAGAAAAAATCATCTCCCATTCTTCATTCTTACGGTTTGCTACACGTCTTTGTCTTCTTTGTAACGACAACGCTTACAGTGTTTGTCAGGTGAGTGTAGTATGTCTCCTGCAGCTTTGGATCTATGATAGATGACCTCCAGAAATAACTTCAATCCTGCAAAAAACCTGATTCTCAACTCTCGTGAAGATGGTAATCAACATGGGACGCTGAGATGTGGTGATGACAAACCTTAACACAAAGAAACATGTTGGGCCAATCATATTGCTGTTTTATTATCCATGCTTGTGTGCACGTGATGCATAAGGACAGTGAATATGTCTGTACACTCCAGATTATAAATGATGAAAGAAATCTGTCAGCCATTATGAAAAAGACTATTTCCCTGTCATCTCCCATCATATTAATACTTGACAGTTATAGACTTCCACTGTTGTGTATGGCCATCTAGTTTTCCCATATCGGTGTATATATAGGCATATATACAACATACAAGTTAATCAATATATCAGCCATATGCAAATCAGATCACATCTGATCTCTTCATGTCATTAGTTTGCAGCATAGCTATGGGGCAGCTGTGGTTTAGGAGGTACAGCAGGTTGTCCACTAATCAGATGACTGATGGCATGATCGATTGTGGACCTTGTCAACAGAGGGAACATTCCACTGTTCAGTAAAACACTGGAAGTAAGATACTGAGGCCCAAATTGCTCCTGAAGGCTGCACCGTCAGTGCGTGAATGTGTGTGAATGGTTGGCTCCCAAAAACTGATGAGCAGTTGGCGCCTTGCATACACTTGCATCAGTGTGTGAATGTGTGTGAATGAGATATGAGGTGCAAAAGCACCTTGAGTGGTCATAAGAGAGACACAGTCCATTTACCATGGAGTGTATTCACACAAACATGAAGTGACAGACTTGGAGTAACTAACTGTACATCTGATATTAGCAGTTGTACCATTTTCTTTCATATTAATATTAACATAAGCATAAACATTTAGGATCATGCCTCCCTCAGTTTTGCAGGCCCAGTAACACTGACAGGTTTCAAACAGGCAGAAAAAAACATCGCAGCGCAGACAGAAGTGACTTTGGGAGGAAGCTGCTCCAAACAGAGACTTCCAGAACAGACAGACTTTGGAATAAGGACAGGACTATTCATAATCATGAAAATAACATATACGGCATACGTATATACGGCACAGCAAATGAAATAACACCTCAATCACAGTCAGTGATACAATCAACTTCTAATATTGACATAAAATATCTAGATGGTTGATTTTACATTTAAACTAACTTGAACTCAATGCAGGCTGAGATTAGTAAAACATGTCCTACTGGTAATCAAACTAACTTCATCCTGGTGTTTGGCCAGCAGCGCTGTCTCCTCGCCTCTTCTTCTGTGGTGAATTCATTCTCAGGGATGTTTCCAACCATGACATGTACCCTGGTCCACCACTGCCTGGAGCCTCTGTGGAGATTGGACTTTCTCATTGCCAAATGATTTAATAATATTTTAATAATCAAATTCACTCAACCTCTGGTCATGTCATCATGTTAAGTACATGTACATGCACAGGGAATGTTCTATTCCAGCATGGCACATATGGGGGTTACAGAGTCAATTATGTCCTGACAAAAAAAACAAAATGTTTTAGTCCAGTCTAGAGGGCGAAATCATGGGAAAACACTGTCCAATCATGTTGATGAGGCTGCACATTATGATTGGAATCAGACACGTCCATCAAACTTCAGTCCGCTTCTCCCTCCCCCTCTGCACGTTGACCCATTCGTGAACGAATAGAGACCCTTCCATTACTTTGAAGGCGTGGTTTCGAGGGGAGGTCTGAAGAAAAGGCATGGGTGTGTATTTTCAAAATATAGCTTGCTGGAACCGTTTTCCCAACATCTCCTACCACACCTTTAAATCTTAGATTGTTATGAAGACACTGACTTCTCTCTGGAGATACAGAGTAGCTGCATTTTTCATCTTCTTGGTTATTATTGTCCTGTCCATATTGAACCTGGTCTAGTACAGTATCATTCTAGTAGAAAAAATACACGTTTTCCTCGCTCTAGCTGGCAGGACTTGTTTATTTCCTTTGTATATGAAGTGAATCTATGTTTCTGTGTATGACTTGAATGACTTGAGTGTCATTTCAATGGCAGCTAAGGTGATACTGTGCATTGAAAAGTTGTGCTTTAGTTGAGTTAGTGATTATAGTAACCACTCTTAATTATCCCAACATTTGTCATCATCATTATTATTAATATCATTATTAGTAGTATTAGCGACAGAAGTATGTTATAGTTTATCATCATATTGTAGCTCATATTATTATTTGTGATGGTATTCTGCTTTTATTCCTTATAAACACAAAAAATACCTTGTCCAGACATTGTGCAGCGAGTAAAAAATTCAGTCCTTTGTGAATGAAGTTATCTCTCCTCTTGAGCTGAATCTTTGACCAGACTCGAGTCCTCGCTCTCCATTTCAATAAGAAACCTGCCTCTTCATATCCTGTATGATTCTAATATTATCATGTTACTGATGCTCTGTGAAGAGGTAAGCCTGTGTTGAACTCCCAGACATGTCAGTCTGTTCTGTCTGTGCTGTTATTACAGGATCTCACCTGCATTTGTATAGACAATGTTTTATGAGCTAAGTTCTTTACATTGCACAGCTCTCGGTGAACACAGAGCCTCAATATGCCTCCATTAAATTAGTATAAGAGATGTAAGACAGCTGACAGGTCTGCATTAAGAAAATATAACATGCAAGACAGCTTTCCTGGAATAGTTAGCATTGTCTCATATAGTGTTTTACAGAGAGGAGAGCATAGAGACCATAGAGTATACACTGGAGCTTGTGGGAAACATGTTTGGACAGGATATCAATCCTTGAAACCACACACTAGTGTGTGTGTGTGTGTGTGTGTGTGTGTGTGTGTGTGTGTGTGTGTGTGTGTGTGTTTGGCTACTGTAGAAGCATGGCAGTTCATCCATAGATGTATAAAATATGGATACATGTCAGTAATGTTACCCACAGGTTTCTGAGGAGCTGTTATGAAGCTCAGGGTGGTGGCTGTGTCTCCACCATCTTGCAGTCCTGCCTTTGCTGCCTCCTGGTCAATAATCTAAAAATGGTCTAAGAGGTGGAGTGTTGGTGGAGCTGAGGCGGGCTGTATGAAGCGTGGATGCTTAACAGGCCATCTGTAATGGCACCCACCAATCATAACTTTAAGCCTTAATATCATTTGAACAAGCTGTGCTCAGTCTAAAGTAACACAATTATAACAGGTATTAATAGTAATATGTTCCATTCGTGCCATATTCTGTAAATCGGACACACTGGACCTTTCACACCATCGCGCAGTAACGTGCAGAACTTGATCTGCTTCTGTGTGGTTAGGTAGTTTTCAGGGTGCTTGCTGTGTAGCAGCGCTTCTGAACATTGATCACCGAGGCTGCACACTGAAAAAGCTTTAGCTGAAGCACTTGTTGATCTTCTGCTTACAACCAATACCAACAACACTGACGATTCAAGCCTCATGTGGCAAGAAGTGCAACACACTTGATACCATTGTTCCAGTAAGTGTAGAATAATCCCAAACACAGAGATCCCTCCACAGCCCCTCATTTGAAGAGCTTTGGTGACTCTAATCTAGCATTTAGCGTCTCTGCTAATCTCTTTGGATTACAGACTGTATAGAGAAGTGATGCAAAGTGGTTCAAATCGGCTGTAAATCTTCCCTCCACTTTAGGTCTATCTATGCAGTGTGTGCATGCTGACTGGTAATATTATGTGAGAGGGTCACATGTAATGCTGTTATCCTTATGTAGAGGTCAGAGGTCACCACAGATATGATAAAGAATCCAGTTATAGTAAAGCTGAATGAAATGCAAAGAAAAAAAATGGCGCCTCATATGGGTCCAGATCTTGTACTGTGAAGGCATGAGGTGGTTAAATCAGCATCAACTGAACGTGTACGATCACAACCACGCAGCAAGATATCCCAGGAGCACTTGCAGTACAGACACATATTTTTGAACAAAAAGCTGAAAGCTGCTGCTTTTAATAATACGACTTTAAAATAACCCATGAACAGACTTTGTTCCCATGGGTCACCTGTTCCACTTCTTTGTGTTGCACTTAAAGTAATTCATGGTGTTTTCTCATTCATACACTGGTTAAGTAATTCAGCTGCTAATTCCTGGATTCCACCGAAGTTAAATCACTCAGCATGTGGGCCAAAATTTCACCCCGAGTTCACATGAGCTAATGCTTCTTTATTTATTTATTTATTTTTATTCAATCCCATTTTAGATTCCCAAAACTCACATTTGACATGGGAGTAATTCACCTCACTTAATCTCTTTGAAACATAATAGAAAAAGAGAAAACAAGTGAAAAATAAATAAAGAATAAAATGAACGCTGTTTACATGTAAGCAAATCTGTTCAAAATGTTCAGTCCAGTGAGAAAGGTGCAGTGCAAGTGTGTTGAGGAGGACGGGCTTCTAATTTAAGATAAGCGTATGATTTTTAACCATGGATGTGATTTATTTTGTTTGTTTGTTGTTTTTTGGTCTACCTGCCTCTCTTAGTGTTAGAAAGATCAGGGTAAGGGTCATCATCTGAGGAGCATGAATGTGAAAACTCCAAAGCAATATTCCTCTTTAGTTTGACAATTCTTTGCATAAATAGAATTGCTGATGGTTGTACAAGAGGAAGGGTCAGAGGGTTAACAAGAACAAAAGGATTCACCCTCAGTGACCATGAATTTCTATGTCAGACTTGTTGTAGTATCATGCACCAAAATGTTGGTTCACAGGCCAACAAATTCACATCCTGATAGAAACATTCAGGGTGTTCCCCTGTAGACACGTCTACGATGTGTCAATATCAGCGGATTATTAGCGGAGACTTTGCCTTGCTTCAGCTTAATCAACATAAAAACTTTCCAACATTAGGAGATAAAGGATAGCATGAGTCCCCACTTCAAACCAGCAATGAGTGATGTTGGATTCAGACAGTGGAGAAACAAGGGTGTAACAACAATATGAACACTATCTGTTAACTAATTCAAAGTTTTGGACAACCGCAGAGGGAATTTGAAATGGAAAACAAAGAGTTCTTCAGATACTTACAAATCAGAGATTACTATGAACAAAAGATACAACCAGAACTATCTCCAAGCACATAAACAGATCAGCCAGAAAACTATCTCTAAAATTACACCAGGGTGTTCAGAGAGGCAGCAGAGAGGGAATCATTTATTTATTAAAGCAAAATGTGGAAGAGAACGGAAATATCACTGGAGGATTGGTGTTCAGTGTGGAGAACATTCATCCACAAGCTCAAAGACGTAGAGAGAATTTGTTTGGAAGTTTTTGATCTGTTTCTTCATTATAACCCAAATTCAAAGTAAACGATCCCAGACTGAACAGCAGTGCTGGAGACAGTACTGCACATGGACGCCAATCACTTCCACAGTGCTTCGTTTTGGACATATTCAAATATTTTGGTGGAAATATGTTTAGCTCTAAGAAAGATTGTGGGATATGAAATCAGTGATGATATCAAGGTCAAGGCAGCAGATAGACAAAGAAAATGGAAAGGACGTTTTTCTCTCTGAGATCTAGGACAGCAAACTTTTTCAGGAAATCCATTCATGTGATCTGCTTTGGACGATAAAGGACATCTGACTCTATATATCATGATTAGTTGGTTAGTTCTGACCAAGTAATTCAATTTGGATAAGAGGCATTCCATGAGTGCTGATGTTGACCTTTTAACCACATGTGGCACTCCACTTTACATGTGTTCTTGTAACTGTTACATTAACGTTACATTAATGGTATTGATACTGTTAAAACCCAATACGATTAGCTGATAATAAACCTGATCAGCCACTGTCAGTAATAAAT
The DNA here is from genome assembly GCA_028641955.1 of Protonibea diacanthus. Taxonomy (NCBI): domain Eukaryota; kingdom Metazoa; phylum Chordata; class Actinopteri; family Sciaenidae; genus Protonibea; species Protonibea diacanthus. The sequence goes on from CM053987.1 coordinate 23,994,334, forward strand.
ACACAACCATTAATCAAACCAATAACTAACTGTAGTCACCATTAGACAACCTAATTATACCCAACAGTTACCTAGTGTTTCTTTTGTGTTGACAAAACATTAAAAAATAAAAGAAGTAAACTACAGTTCCCTGCACTGTCTGTAATTAATAACACTTAACTCCCTTTAAGAAATATGATAGAATTTTATATAATTCACTTATTTATTTCATATTTCAACTAATATTTTAGTGAGACACGATAGTAGCAATGAGGAACAGTGTCAAAAATGATGATCGATCACCATTGGTCGATCAGACTCAAAATACTCAACACTCAAAATATGCAAAGTAACTACCATTTATGTGTTGCATGGCAACAGTTGCGGAATAATTTGTGATGTTCAAACCAAATAAATGAAACAAAACCAAATAAACAAATTATAAACTGTTATCATTTTTTGAATGGTTGTTACTGAATATCTGCACGGCTGTGATTATCTTTGACTGAATCACAGCAGTGCAGATAATCAGTACAACAGCACAACAACAGTTTTTACTCAACAACTCTAAAATTCACTGAGCTCACACTCAGCAGAGGGAGGCTGCCAAGGTAGGATTCAGATAATTCTCTCCTAAATCAGCTGGGCAGTGCTGCCTGCTCTTATGTAACAGTGTACCTTGACATCCATTTGTTGATGATGATGTACATTTGTTTGACAGGTCCTGCCATCCCTGTTGGAGTGGACGTTCAGGTGGAGAGCTTGGACAGCATCTCTGAGGTTGATATGGTAAGAACACATGTATTTATCATGTATGTATGTATTAATGTACAACTGTCAGAAATCACACACAATAAATGAAGTCATCGTGTGTGCCTACCAATGGTGCCTACAGATGTGACATTACAAATAATATGTCAGAGACGAAGATGAGATGGGACTTTGAAATTGAAATTAAAAAAAGAAGTAGTGTAGTGCTGGTGGTGGAAGCAGGAAAGAGAATTTGATTATTACATTTTATAAAGATCCGGCAGTGCAAACAGAGTGATGAAATCTTTCTGTGTGTAACTACAGTGATGTGTGTGTTGGCTCTGAATGCTGGCAGAACTCAATACTCGTGTGAAGCTGCTGACGCTGCTCTGATAATGTGCTATTTTTCCTAGTCGTGCTGTGCAGACATTATGTTAAACTGAGGCAGGAATAGCCAGCAGGAAACTGCCTGAGGACGTCTGTGTGCAGGTTAATCAAGAGGTTCTCCTTTCTTGATTTTTGAGTTGACTCTTATGGAAATCATGAGATTATGTTGTGAGAGATCACCATCAGCAAACAGATTGAGGTTATTTTCTGGGGGGGCAGTTCACCAAAGAAAAGGAAAAGATTCTGATTTGAGTGAGGGAATCACTGCTGGGATCCAGAGGTTTAAAATACCTTTACAGAAAGACAACAGAAGTATGATTTAGCAGTGGATTTCATGTCTTTAAAGTTCAGAATTTAAGGAATTCTGGTAATGCTCCTAGATCTAGAAAGAGGAGTGCTTCATAATGTTGAACAGGATTTGGTCAGGGCCAATAATGAGAATTTGCATTTGTGTGTGGCTGAAAATTATAAGTCAGTGTGAAACAATTGTTCAATGATAATACACTATATGTCAGTCCCATACAGTTTCTTCCAGTACAATGAAGAGTAAAGTGATCTGGAGATCATTTCCTACCTTCAGCCAAATACAGCAGGAAACAGGAGTGGTTCTGACTTCTTGGTCATTTATTTGCCACACTTGCCTGGTTGCCCAATTAGTTGTGATTCTCACTGTGTGAATGCAGGGTTACATATGTACGTTAGTGTTTTCATTTTATCATGTCAGAATCTTTAAGAAACAGGTCCACAACCCAACAACCAGACACTACATGTTACATTCAGTGTACATTTGAACAGGTTGAATGAAGTAATGATAGTTCAAGTAGACTTTATTCAAATACTCCCACCTTTCAGACAGAGTGACAAACAATCAGGCTATGAAAAATTAGTCTGTGAATTCTAGAAAAGAAAAAAGAAAAAAAACAAACAAAAAAAAAAACGGATGATAAGACTAAACAAAACCCACTCCGAAAGGGAGGCAAGAATCACAAATCAAAAGGGAAAATAAATCAACAGAAAATCGCTCCGCTAGGAGGAAATCAAAGGCTAGGAATAACACGACCTAAGGCAGTTCTGTGGGACTCAAAAGCACGACTCCGATACTAGTAATCCAAAAAAGGGTATTTATTGTCCAACAACAAACAAAAGACGCTCTCAAGGAGGATACAAAAAACAAACAAAAGACGCTCTCGAAGAGGATGCAAAAAGACAATAAAAAGCGCTCTCAAAAGAGGATCAAAAGGACAAACTGTCTCCAGACTCTGAACACGAGGTTTCTGAATGGTCACACTCGACAAACTCTTCCAAGACTATGAACAAGACGAACTGATAAAGACAAGGGGATGTGAGGACTATTTATACATGAGGGGAGTGCAAACAGGTGAAACCAATCAGGGGCGGGGCAGACAATTCCAAAGGCAGGAAAACACACAAAGGGAGGAAGTCAGGGTCTGAAATGAGAGGGAAGGTGAGTACAAAAAATAAAACAGGAAGTGCTGAACACAAAACACTGAACATGAACATTTCAACATACTTGACCAGACATAACAGTACCCCCCCTTCTACGGCCGACTCCTGGCGGCCCAGGAACCTCTGGGTGACAGGCATAGAAGTCTCTAATCAAGTTTTTATCCACAATGAAACGTGATGGAATCCATGAACGCTCCTCCGGACCATAGCCCTCCCAATCCACCAAGAACTGTCTCCCGCGGCCCCGGTTGCGGACTGCTAGAAGCTTCTTAACCATGTACATCATGCCCCCATCAATGATCCGGGGGGCAGGGGGGGAGTGGAGGCGGGCACCAGGCTTGATTTTGCTGACATGGAATGTGGAATGGACCTTTAATGACCTGGGTAAACGCAGACGCACAGAAACAGGGTTAAGGACTTTTGATATGGGAAATGGACCCACAAACCTGGGAGCCAGCTTGGAGTGCACATGAAGAGGCAAGTCTTTGGTTGCCAACCACACCCTTTGGCCTGGCCTGTAGAGAGGAGCCAGTCGTCTGTGTTGGTCTGCTGCCACTTTCATCCTGGCTGAACTCCGCAGGAGTGCCCGCCGAGCACCAGCCCAAATCTGGTGACAGTGTCTAACCATGGCCTGAGCTGAGGGGACCGCAACCTTCTTCTCATTCTCAGGGAATAGGGGTAGCCGTTGGCACACTGGAAGGGTGAAAAGCCTGTGGCCGATGAGGGGAGGGTGTTGTGGGCGTATTCCACCCAGGTGAGGTGGTCCTTCCAGGTGGCTTGGTTCTGGGAGACAAGGCATTACAGACATGTCTCAAGCTCCTGGTTGAGGCGTTCAGTCTGACCATTGGACTGCGGATGGTATCCGGAGGACAAGCTGATGGTGGCGCCGAGGAGCTGGCAAAACTCCTTCCAAAAGCCAGAAACAAACTGTGGCCCCTTATCTGAAACGATGTCACTGGGAAAACCATGAATCCTGAAGATCTGAGTCATCATAACCTCAGCAGTCTCCTTAGCAGAGGGTAACTTAGCAAGTGGGATGAAATGTGCCATTTTAGGAAAACGGTCGACCACTGTCAGGATGGTGGTGTTACCTTTAGAAGGTGGTAATCCAGTCACAAAGTCCATGGAGATGTGGGACCATAGCCGTTTAGGAACAGGCAACGGGTGAAGCAAGCCCATAAGGGCCCGGGGCAAGGTCTTATTCCGGGCACACACTGAACAGGCCGCCACTTACTCTGATACCTCCTTTTCCATGGCTGGCCACCAGAACCGCTGCTTGATGACAAACATAGTTCATTTGACACTGGATGACATGTGAGCATGGATGTGTGAGCCCAGTGGATTACCTTAGAACGTAGTGACACTGGAACAAACAAACGGTTACTTGGACAACCACTAGGTGCTGGGCTCACGAGATTAGCCTGCATCACATCAGATTTTATCTGCCATGACACCGCTCCAACCACACGGTTCAGTGGAAGGATTGTTTCGGGTTCTTTGACAACAGGTTCGGGGTCATGAAGGCGAGACAGAGCATCTGGTTTGGCATTTTGTGAACCTGGTCAAAAAGGCAGTGTGAAATTAAACCTGCTAAAGAACAGTGACCATCTGGCCTGGCGGGAATTCATTTGTTTAGCCTTTCTGATATATTCCAGATTTTTGTGGTCAGTCCACACCAAGAAGGGTTGGTCTGCCCCCTCTAACCAGTGCCTCCATTCTTCCAGGGCTGCTTTGACAGCCAGCAGTTCTTTGTTCCCCACGTCATAGTTTCTCTCTGCCGGAGTCAACTTACGCGACAGATAGGCGCATGGGTGCATCCTGTTGTCTTGTCTTTAGCGGACCTCTGGGAGCATGCAGGGGGGCAGCAACTGAACTGAAATTACGAATGAATTTTCTGTAGAAATTGGCAAAGCCGAGGAACTGCTGTACCTTCTTGTGATTGTCTGGAGTAGGCCAGCTGGCCTTCTTAGTCGACCCTTAGTCGGATTCATCTGTATTCGGTTGGCAGTGACAATGTAGCCCAGAAAGCTGACAGTGGCTGCATGGAACTCGCATTTCTCAGCTTTGACGTATAGTTGGTTCTCCAACAGTTTCCGCAGGACTTGACGAACATGACTTTTATGAGTCTCCTCATCTGGTGAAAAAAAAAATCAGAATGTCGTTGAGATAGACAAAGACAAACACATTCAAAAACCCGCGCAAAATGTCATTAACAAATGTCTGGAAAACTGCTGGAGCATTGCATAGACCGAAGGGCATGACCAGATATCCGTAATGTCCACTGGGAGTGTTAAACCCAGTCTTCCATTCATCTCCTTGTCGAATTCTGATGAGATGGTAAGCATTTCGGAGATCTAGCTTAGTGAATACTTTAGGTGTTTGGAGCAGTTCAAAGGCAGATGCAATCAGTGGGAGAGGGTAACGATTCTTGATTGTTATGGCGTTTAGAGGGCTATAGTCAATACATGGTCTGAGAGATCCATCCTTCTTATTCACGAAAAAGAAGGCTGCACCAGCTAGAGAGGAGGAAGGACGAATTATTCCAGCTTTGAGTGAGGAGGTGATGTATTCGTCCATTGCTGCTCTCTCCGCCTCCGAGATGGAGTACAGACGCCCCTTGGGGATGGGCGCACCAGGCAGCAGGTCAATGGCGCAGTCAAAAGGTCGATGAGGAGGCAGTGACAGGGCTTTTGCCTTGTTAAACACTTCTTTTAAGTCATGATAACATGCAGGTACTTTAGATAATTCTGGGTAATCAAGGTCGTCGTCAGTGGTTAGCTCAGTCCTCAGAACCTCTGAAGTGTTATTTCGCATCTCATAGGTCACTTTACAGGAGTGTTCACAACCGTCTCCCCACCCTTTAATCTTGCCAGAGTGCCAATCAGTGTGTGGATTATGTTTTTTGAGCCAAGGGAATCCCAAAATCAGTGGATACTGCGCTGAGTTGAATAAGTGAAATTGCATTAACTCTGTGTGGCTGTCTCCTCTTGTCACCTGTATGGGTTCAGTACGATGAGTGACTCTGAACAATAGACGACCATCTAAAGCACTAGCATTAACAGGACTAGACAGAGGAATCGTCTTTATCTGTTTCTGTCATGCTAGATTCCAGTCAATGAAGCTCTCGTCTGCCCTGGAGTCAATTAAAACTCCCCGAGTTACCGTCTGGTCATTTATGTCAAGTTTTACCTGAGTCAAGGATCAAGGAGGATAAGCAGGAGCCAAGCTGCTCACAAGCTCTGGCTGGTGAGCTTGATCTTTTCCCAGGCAAGTGGAGATTTGATGACCCGGCTCTCCACAGTAGAAACAGCAGCCCTCTTGTAGACGACGCTGTCTTTCCTTGGAAGAGATCTTGGTCCTCCCCAGCTGCATCGGCTCCACAGATCCTTGGGATGGTGCAGTCCTCTCCTGTCGACATGGGGAACGAAGAGATTCTTGCAGGTTGATCACCCATAGGAACTGCGGTCCGTTGTCATTCTCTTCCTCTCTCTCTGAGTCTGTTATCCACCCGAATGGACGCTTCTCTGGCAGGTAAGGAGTGATCAAATATTTTACTCATTGTGTCTTGAAACATTGTGAGTGACTGACAGATGTAGGAGTCCCTGGACCATTCTGCAGTGGCCCAAGCAGCAGCTCTGCCAGTCAAATGAGACACCATGAACACGATTTTGGCTTGGTCTGACACAAAGGTGGCTGGGTTGTGTTTAAAATGTAGATCACACTGAACTAGAAAAGTTCTGCAGTCCCTGGAGTCTCTCCTGAGAACTTTTCCGGGGGGGCCAAATGCAGAAGCATGGGGGCCTTCTGGCTAGTGATCGGTACTGCTTCAGGATTCTCCACATGTGGTGTTGTTGAAGGTACCGTTCCCAGGTGGGTGAGGACTTGGCGTAGTTGCTCCACCAGATGGTTAATTTGAGAGCTGACCGAGGCTGGAAAATCCTCTTGACGCTCAGTGAGGTCTCTTACACCAAGGCCAATTGTGCTCAGCTGTGTCTCATGCTGAGAAATCTTGCTGCCCTGTGCAGAGAGAGCGGTTTGGAGTCTCTTTGAGTCGGCTGAGTCCATCTTTGGTCAGTTCGTTCTAACACGACCTGAGGCAGTTCTGTGGGACTCAAAAGCACGACTCCGATACTAGTAATCAAAAAAAAGGTATTTATTGTCCACAACAAAAGACGCTCTCAAGGAGGACTCCAGACTCTGAACACGAGGTTTCTGAATGGTCACACTCGACAAACTCTTCCAAGACTATGAACAAGACGAACTGACAAAGACAAGGGGATGTGAGGACTATTTATACATGAGGGGAGTACAAACAGGTGAAACCAATCAGGGGCGGGGCAGACAATTCCAAAGGCAGGAAAACACACAAAGGGAGGAAGTCAGGGTCTGAAATGAGAGGGAAGGTGAGTACAAAAAATAAAACAGGAAGTGCTGAACACAAAACACTGAACATGAACATTTCAACATATTTGACAAGACATAACAAGGAACTATAAACTCAAAGTGCTCCAAAAGGGAGGAAAAACTAAACTCAGATTTAGAAACACTAAAATAACAAAACAATGAAATCACCCCAAATGGAGGCTAACGAGGGCTATGGAAAGAAAAAGAATTACAATACTAGATTATGAAATGTACAAACAAAAAATCACTCTCAAGGAGGTAAAGAATACTGACTTATGATGTGATAAAGGCAAGGACAAAACTATGATGACTGGCTGGGCTGCACGGCATGAACGAGACACTCTGGCACAAGACAAAGGGAGACGCAGACTATAAGACACATGAGGGTAATGGGGAACAGGTGGACACAATCAGGAATCAAAATTTTTCAAAATACATTTTCAAAATAAAACAAGTAGTACATTTTCAAAATAAGACAAACACCCAGGACAAGAGAGAGGGAGAGGGAAGTCTGGGCCTCCCTGCTGAAGCTGCTGCCCCCGCGACCCGCCCTTGGATAAAGCGGAAGAAGACGGACGGACGGACGGACCCAGGACAAGACAAAACCTCACCGTGGTGTGACAGGAAATGACTCAGAACAAAAATGATGGTATGTTTTGGTAAATTGTCAGCAGTGACAGACTATGAAATTACACATTTCGGTCCTGTCACAAATGAAAAGTTGAAGCACTTAAACACACACTTGCTCAATCAATCGATATATCAATCAATCAAACTTTTTTGTACAGCACTTTTCATACAAACAAAATGTAACAAAGTGCTTCACGCAATAAAACAACCATCCCCAACATACCTCTGTTCCAAACAAAAACACACACTGAGGGAACGCTGTGTCATTATTTTGTAGTAAGGAAATACCAGAGGCAGGTTATAGATAAATAAACAATGATAATAATATATCATTAATAATAATACTAATAATAGTATAATAATACACATAAAAATGTGTAATTAGACAAAAATAAAAGAAAGATAAAGTAAAGGTTTAAATACACTCAGGTGCTTTGCTGCTACAGTCTGATATAACCTGTGGCTTTTTGGTGGCTCGTGTTAGCGAAACCTAAACTTCTTGTGAAGCTTAGCAGAGCTTAGCAGAGCACAGATAAACATTTCAGTGCTTTACATTAAAGGTAAAGAAATAAGTAAGACCTGCACATCTGTTGGTCCCATTCCGCTCACTGTCAGTCCAGTTGCCTAGTGATGATGTCGTTAAGCTAAAAATAAGACTTTATTGATCCCTGAGGGGAAAGTTAAAGCATCTCACCCACAAACGCTTTGTGATTTGTGTTGGATCTGTATTGTTCAGTAGGGAATCTCGAGTCCACTGCATCACATCCTCTTCCCTCAATTTCACCAGGACTTCACCATGACTCTGTACCTGCGGCACTACTGGAAGGATGAGCGCCTTTCCTTCACCAGCAGCACCAATAAGAGCATGACTTTTGATGGCCGCCTGGTGAAGAAGATCTGGGTCCCTGATGTCTTCTTTGTGCATTCTAAGAGGTCCTTCATCCACGACACCACCACTGACAACATCATGCTGCGTGTCTTTCCTGATGGACACGTCCTCTACAGCTTGAGGTCTGTAGAATTTCTGCATCTGACTTATTGACCAAATGTTTTGTGTGTTGATCTGCCTCACAGGATCTCAGGACCTCAGGATGAAAATGAAAGTCCTGCAGAACTGTTGTCAGTAGAAGCTAAAATAGAGCCAATATCAATATACTAAACCTTTCAACAAAAAGATTCTCGTCCTCGGGTGTTTAAACTCTACAGGCTGAACTCAGAACTTCAGAAAATATTTGACTTGACGTTCAGAAAGAATGATCACACAACCGAAGCGGGTTTAAGAATCCGCTGATGATTTTCATACCTTAAAACCGACAAAAGTGTGGAACCTTTACAGTAAACATACTATCATAGTTTATAGTGGATAAGCTGCGATCTATACACTAGACGTGTAGTAAAAACTGCTTCTTGATAAGTCCTCTGGAGCACGTTGAGTTCTGTGGAGAATCTTTTTTATCCTTAAGATCCTATCCTTGCTGTTCAAGGCTCTTTTGAATGCACATGCAGGTTTTATGTTTATTTTTTTTCCATTTAAATTTCAGAATCTGTCTGAATGGACCTTTTGTTTGATCACATATGATATGATGTTGGTTTCATATTATAACAGGAAACCAGGCCAAACCTTTCTCTTTTTTTAGGAATTATTATCTTAAATAATGAGCTGAGTCAAACTGAATGAAAGAGGTGATAGCACTAAAAGAAAAAAAGGTTTCAAGTGCTACTTCAGAGGCTTCAAGAATACAGTTCTAAAGAAAAATGCTTTAGACCTTTTGGTGAATTAATTTTTCAAACAGCCCATCAAACTACCTTTGTGCTAACAGCCCATTGGTTGATTCCTCACACTGAGGAAGTAACAAAACCATTATCTGGTCTCTCATCCTAAAATATTCTACCGAGTTTTATAATTTACCCAATTTTGAAATGAAAATTGCTGCTGATTCTCTGACGGTGTCATCATCTCGCCCTGTAATCTTCTTCTTTCTTTTACTTCTTTTTCCCACATCGTCCTGTTCCCTTCTCCAATCTGCTGTCTGAAAGAAAAGTGTGAACCAGGATGTGAGAAAGACTTTCATCTGCAGACAATCTTATCAATTTTTCCCTAATATTCTCTGAATATTAGGTGATATTAGGTGATGAAGTCACATTTTGAGCCCCTCTTGAATTAAACAAAGTGAAGCTCATTCTGTTTTTCTTTCTTTCTGGACGAGGCTGTTAATTCTCTTGATCCAAAAGAGGTTGGTGTAACTGTGTGGAGGTGCTCATTAAAGAGAGCTGTCAGGCTGAAATATGACGCACGAAATAGGAAAAATGTCTACAAATAATTCATGATTCTCAGTGTTGTGCATTTGGAGATGTGGAGTTAAGCTAACAGAGCTTGAAACATTGCCAGAAGACTTCTCTCTGCTCCTCATTGTGCCTCCTGCTGCTTCACGCAAAAAGTATGAACCGTCTGACAAGATGAAGAATGAAAGAGTAATTAAGCTCCTGCAGAACGAGCACGAGTAAATAAGTAGAAGAGTTCTGGCTGCAGACTGAACAGCAGCAGAACATATATACATATAGGTGTGTGTGCAATAAGGTTGGTACAATACACTAGAGAAAGAAACAGCAGAATCAAAGAGGACAGGATGAATACAACATGAAGTCAAGCTGGTACGTAATACACAAAAGACCAGGGATGGAGAAAAATAAGATACATGTGTAAAAGAAAAAACCTGTATGTGCAGATGGACGTGTGTGTGTGTGTGTGTGTGTGTGTGTGTCCTGTGGCTAATTTGGGGGATGCCTGAGGGGAGATGTACAGAGATTAATCAACTAATATCTAGCCTAATTTATAAACCTGTGTTTGTGTGTGAACCCATGTTATAATCTTTGTTTCCTGGTTTTGAAGGACCAGGTGGGCGACAGTCAACACCCTTTTTTTTAGTTTGGTGCGTTCCCTTTGTGTCGTAGATGATAGAGAACACCCACATTCGTCATGCAGCACCAGTCCAACCAGCACGTAACACACACTTCAATAAATAAAAGAAGAAAATGAGAGACTTTAAGATTATTTAGGATTATTTGAACCGTGCCTGGATTAAGATGCCGGGGAGCTGCAGGACAACAATAGGATGCACATCTTCTTTCCTCCACTCTTAGTTGCCATGCTGATGTTCAGTGTTGTTCACTGTGTTTGTTTAAATAAAAATCAAATATATGCAACACATGAACACAAAACTAAAATTATGAAAGCCTAGATCTTGACATGTTGACACAGAGAGCTCCTCCTCAGTACAGGAAACGATGGAACAGCAACAAAGATCAGACTCACTTTCACCAGTCAGACAACAACCTAACTGAGGTCAACGACAGGTGTCTTTTCAAATGTATTTCTGCACAGAAGGAACAATCAGTGCACAGGCAGTCTGTCAGTGAGGCTCAAAGATAAAGCACTTGCAGGGGATATTTATATCAAAATACAAGACGTTGTAGGAAAAAGAAGTTTCTGCGATTAGGCACGCTCTCCATCTGTTGGCGTAAATGTCCCTCTCACTTGAGGGTACATCCTACAGTCACAAGTGCAAAAGTTCACCTGGAGAAACTTACTCCTCCATCTCAGACATACGTTTGCAAAAACATTTCTAAAAAAATGGGAAGAATACCTGTATATGTTACCTGTTTGTCACCTCATGTCTAGCTATTCAAAAGGTCACAGCATCAACAAGTTACCTTTCTGCTTATGTTTACAATGATGAAATGAGACATTCAAATGTTAAAGCATAAAAAAACATCACGGTTGTAACCTGTAACATCATATCATAATGATCATATGATGGTGATGATAAAACAGAGAATGTATTATGTACTGCTGTGAACCAGCTGATGTCCACCCAACATCATGTTGTCATCAATGATTATGATGTACAGCACGTCAGAGCTAAACCAAACTGTGATGGTAGTTTGATTGATGAGAATATAATTCTAATGAAATAAAGTTATTCTTTAAGGCACTACTTCAGGCTCTGGTTAGCACAGTCGCCTCACAGCAAGAAGGTTCCTGGCTTGAACCTCAGCTGGGCCTTTCAGTTTGAAGTTTGCATGTTCTGTGTGTGTGTGTGTGTGTGTGGGTTCTCTCTGGGTTCTCCGGCTTCCTCCCACAGTCCAAACACATGAACCTTAACAGATTAACTGGTGACTCTAAATTGTCTGTAGGTGTGAATGTGAGTGTGAATGTTTGTTTGTCTCTATGTGCCCTGTGATGAACTTGTGACTTGTCCAGGGTGGACCCCGCCTCCAGCCCACCGTGACCCTGATGAAGATAAGTGGTTACAGATAATGGATGGATGACTTTTGTTGACGATTGTTGTGGATCGTTGAGACTAAATGAACAATCTTTAAAGAAAATAATAGATGATGCTGGTCTTTTCCAATGACCACATGTCTGAATTTGCATATATGTGCCGCACAATGACTGTTCTCACTGTGTGTGTTGTCTCTGTTGTTGGACAGAGTGACGGTGACAGCAGCCTGTAACATGGACTTCAGCCGCTTCCCTCTGGACTCGCAGACCTGCTCACTGGAGCTGGAGAGCTGTGAGTACATATTTCATTCAGACACGACACTGCTGGATATACGGAACATTTCATTCATTTAAAGGAATATGAGTCAACTTAAGTCTACGTTCCACCTTAAGCTATATCAATACCCTATAATCTGCTATTCTGGAAGATATACAGTGATTGACTGCTCAGAAACCAGAGGAATTTTTACATGAAATTATTATTTCTTGACATTTGGAAAATTTGGAAAAAAGGCACACAAAAAGAGTGACGTGCAGGGACGAGGGGAGCTTCAACACACGCCAAGCAAAGCAAAGGGAAGGCCACATGCAGGCAAACACACGGGGGAAGCCAGGCTGTCCACAAATGATCTTTAGAAAAAAAAAAGCAGAGTAAAAGTTGTGAGTGAGTGAATCCTGCTAAAACGCTGACAAAAATAGCAAATGAATTAAAAGCTGCAGGCTGCAGCACTCACTCAATTAACATCCACACACCGAGCAAAGGCAACGCCACGCTGAAACACACACACACGAGAAAGGGGGGAAGGTCAAAGCAGTCAGTGCTTAACTAAAAGTATGTTTAACTACTGTTTTAAAAAAATGCAAATACATTCCAGACATACTCAGGAAATGTTCTGCCAAACTGACTTGGCTGTATTAACCTTTGAAAGCACAGCAGCGCCCCATGTGATCACCATTCCGACCTCATTATGACACACTTGTTATCAGCAACATGTCACACGAGGTCTGCATGCTGGATGTCCTCGTGTTTGGCCCCTTCCTGATTTTTTTTTTGCATATTTGCCACACTTGAATATTAAATGATGATTTAAATGATGATTTCATTTCTGAAGGGAAATGAAATGAAACGAACTAAACAAGTGTTTCCCAGTAACTCGTCATTATCAGCACTATACAGTCATTGAGTCAGTCAGGAGTTACTCTTTAAAATAGATCTTCATCACAGCAGCCACTTTAACGTGAAATATTAGGGCAAACACACACAGGTGTGCTCTGTTCCATTCAGGTCAAACACAGTCAGGGTGCGGCTGTGGTGCAAGTCTCTGCTGCAATAACTGGAATGGAACCTTAATCACGATCTGCCTATTCATCACATACAGCCTGGTACAAAAAACAGTTTTGGACTCTATAGCTAATTTCCCCGTTCATGACAACTGTACTGAGGGTGAATCTATATACAACTCACCTGTTCACATTATATTAAGGCTTAAAGCGGATGCCGTGACATCCGCCAGGTGTCATTCAGGCCGCCTAAGGTCCACACATTCTCCGATTTTTAGATCAGCCTGGAGAAGAGGCAGGACAGCCAAAATGGCCACGATGGCACCAACAGAGATTTTGAGCTTCATTATTCTTTATGCTGTCAGTGGGTAATACGACGCTGGAGACAGCAATGCAGCAATCAGCCAGCATGTACAATAAGAATAAGTGGTGTTAAACAGATTGCCTCTCTTGGTTCATGGCATATGATTGGTCACACCTGGTTTATTGCTCTTAAGTAGCTGTGTGCCTCAAAAAGCCGTGGGTTCCCCATCACTGACTCTGAGGTGCTCTTCTTACTAACCAGCTAAAGTGTTTTCACGTAACATACCTGAGCTGTCAGAGGGATAAGAGGACAGGGAATACCTGCAAAGAGACATGAGGGACTCCACTTTCTGTCTGTTTTAATTCTCGCTTTATCAGACATCAAAGATATTTCAAGGAAAGCGAGCGCAACAAACAACGAAAAAGCATCCCCACACATTTCTAATTAAACATAAACCCTGTGACTGTGAACTGTGTGCGGCTTCAAAACATCAGCAGCCAGCTCTGAAGACCTTTGGGCCTTTGAGGATGCTATAAGGCACTATTCAAAAATGACAGAGCAAAGATAAAAGCCTCTCCCAGCTCCTAAACTGCTCAGCAGGGGCTGACTTTTGGAAAGCAAGTGAAACACGTTCATTAGAGTGTTTTTTGTGTTATTAATCACAGCACCGACCTCAGTTCATATCAGTTCCACTGCATGAGCATAGAGTGTGGATACATGGATCTGCTCTGTGTGGTTGGAGCTTAAACATCTGCATCAGCAGCTGTCAGATCTTAACAAACAACAACCACATCAACCTGCCACTGAATCATTCCAAGTCTTTACTCGCTCATCCGTCTGTTGGAGAACAATATCAATTAGACATCCACACAAAACAATGGAGACAAAATTATAAGGTTGTGCTAAATATCTTTGAAACGGTCAGGCTGGTGTTTTTCTTCTATACATGCCTATTATTGTCAACAAATTCCACAAAAACACTAAAACCAACAATTTGTTTGTCTCTTAATACTTTATCTCAGCAACAAGCTGACTTTTTTCTCAAGCAGAACAGGTCAAAATTTCAACTTCTTTCGCTGCAGCATGTGCTGCGTTTTCTTCTCCCACTTCACGGTGCACATAGTTTACCCGTGCCTAAGGCGGCTGCTTGCTTGTTTTCCATCATCGCTGAAAAGAAGTGTCGACATCGTCAGCATCAACCTGCATTCACACATGAATAAATAACAACAGTTACAGCTCTGAGCAGGGTGAAACAGAAAAAAAGAAAGAAAACGTCTGCTTATTATTTTCATGAAAGTTTTAATATCAGTTTTGCCCCAAGGTTAGAGTCTTCACCCAGCATTATTTCTGAAGTGTGATGATAATTAGTTTAGAGATGAGAGATGATGGGAGAGATGATTGTATCTGATTGGACTGTGTGATGTGTTGCAGATGCCTACACAGATGAAGACCTGATGCTGTACTGGAAGAGCGGTGATGAGTCCCTCAGCACTGATGATCGCATCTCTTTATCACAGTTCCTCATCCAGAAGTTCCACACCACGTCTCGCTTGGCCTTCTACAGCAGCACGGGTACACACACACACACTCACACACACACACACACACACACACACACACATGAATGATTACTGCAGCCATGTTTGATAAGATAAGAGCATACAAATACCTCAGTGTTCATCTCCACAACAAGCTGGACCGCTCGGGCAACACAGAAGGGTCAAAGTCGTCCTTTGGAGTGTGCAGTGTTAAAACTTTCCGTGACTCTGTGGTGATTATTCTATGCAGTCATCTGTTGGGGAGGAGGGAGCACAGGCAGAGACAGAATAAGACTGAACAAAGTGGTCAAGAGGTCCAGCTCTGTCCTGGACTGCTCTCTAGACTCCACAGAGGAAGTGAGGGAGAGGAGGATGCTAGCAAAGCTGACATCATCATGAACAACTCCTCTCACCTCCTGCATCAGACTGTGGAGGTCTTAAACAGCTCCTTCAGTAACGGACTGCTACTCCCACCATGTAAGAAGGAGATCTACCACAGGTCCTTCATCCCAACAGCTGACACACTCTTTAACACCAGCATGACTTCATGTGTCAGTGTAGCACCGTTATAACTTTAGATACATACCCTTATTTAGATCTCACTTATATTTAACCAAGGAAGAAAGTCATTGCACGGTGTAGTATAATTTATTTACTATGCTATGCAGATACTTTTCCTGTGTTAATTCTATTCATTTATCTCCTGCTGTGTTCTTTGTAAAATCTCAACCACCTTTAATTTATGATTTATGATTGATTATATTATCCACCTTGTATAATGTGAACTGCTGTAACAAGTCAATTTCCCCAAAAAATCTATTTCACCTTATCTTATTTTATCTTATTGAAATAAATAGATTAAATTAAATGAATAGATATCAGTGTACACTGTAAAAACTGCCAAACCACGACAGTAAAAGACAATGTGAAATATGCTGTGAAGTATGACTGTGTTTTTCCGTGCTGTCGTATTTCAAAACCTTTATTTATACACCTTTCAGGGAATGTCTACGAAATAAAGCAGTATTTTATATTAGAGACTGTTGTATAGTAAAACACTGTAATATTTAAAGGCATATTTTATGGTCTGATCTTATTGTTGCGGTTTGACAGTTTTTTCACTGTAAAAATTCAGAGACATTTTAAAATATGGAATCAAACGCCAATCTTAAACATGAAATCCACATCACCAATATCCTTATACTGTAATAATAGAAAAGATTATACCGCATTTACTACAATAAAATTCTGGCAACCATAGCTGTCAGTTTTAACAAGTTAACAACAGTTTCTTTTTTACAGTGTAGTGAGGAGGACATTATATAGATTCATTTCCTGGAGGCTTAGCCTAACTGTAACCACTTCCTGCCTAACCCTAAGCTTAACCACAGATCCAGATATCATATTTTTCTAAACTGGGGACACGCTGTCTTTAATGAACTGGTCTGTAGTCTGAAATGTGTTCCTGGAGGTAGCCACGCACACACACAGGAATTAATAAGGCAACAGCAGCTCCGATGCGTTTGCTTGAAATGATTTATAAATAAAGCTCGTTAGACATTGTTCTTGTGCACAGCATCATGATATGAATATGAACGACTATTATTTCTGGCCTACAGTTCCAGAACATAAATATAGACTATGCGACCTTACCTCGAGCTCCACTTTCAGGACAAACCTTATATTTTTAGCTCCGCTGCCATCAAGACTGGAAGGCAGCATTCCATCCTGTTATACTTCAGGGACCTTTTTTTTTTATCATGGAGTACACACTAACGCTGAATATGTGACATATTTTATCTAGATTTCATATAGTAGTTAGTGCAATGGTACAAAACAGCTGCTGAACGGTGCAGCTTGAACACAACAACTGCAGGAAGTCAAACAAGTGTTGTGGATGAATTTTTGTGAAACCAGTTTGCACATTGTTCAGTGTTTTGCGTTGCACAGTCTGAGCAGGTGTCTGGTGTCTTGCTGTGTTCACAGGCTGGTACAATCGTCTCTACATCAACTTCACATTGCGACGCCACATCTTCTTCTTCCTGCTGCAGACATACTTTCCCGCCACACTCATGGTGATGCTGTCATGGGTATCGTTCTGGATCGACCGCCGGGCCGTGCCGGCCAGAGTCTCCCTGGGTAAGAAAAAAACAGTGTTCTTTGAAGAGGCTGTGCGTGCCTGAGGAAAATCTGTGTGTGTGTGTGAAATGATGAAAGCTGGCTGTGACATGACTCCACCAATTGGGAACACACACATACACATGTGTGAACACACAAAGCGCACACTCTCACTTTTCTTCTGAATTATTTTCAGTATTGGAGCTGCTGCTGTATTTGTCACACACACAGTTTTCCCCCTCGCTGAGATGCTTTCATGGCTCATCTCGTCGCTCTTATTAAATTCAGCTGTTAGGAGGGGATGTTTTTACAAGTCCCTTCCATCTTAACTGCAGTTTGTTTTCTTATTCTCTTCTCTGTTGTGCATTTTATCCTCCGTATAAATATATTTATAAACTGTGAATATAAAATTTATGAAAATATATTCAATAACTTATAGCAGCGCTGTGGATTTGAAAGCGTGCTCCTCCTAAACACTCCCTCCAAATGAACTGGTGGTTTATGCATGTCGAAAACTTAAAGGAGAGCAGCACTGCGATCATTCAGTGTATTTACACAGAGACTTACTGAGAACACAAAAACAGATCGCTGCCATAGACAGAGGAGGTCAGAGGACGCCTGGATTTTGATTTTATTGATTTTATTTGTTCTTTTTGCCACATGCACACAAGTGTTCTCACATATACTTTATGTAGACTGCAGAAGTACAGCACTACATTGATTACATCAAGAGAGTCATTGTTGTATTGAAAATGATTTTAAATAAATAAAACTGAAGCTGACACAAAGTCACTCTGTCAGTTAAAGGTCGGGTGTGTCGGGTTTAGACGGCTCTGTTTACAAAATATAATATTCATAACTCTGCTTTTATTAGTGTTATGTCTGAGCTGGTGAGGGGAAAGAAAGTAACATAAACCAGCTGTACTTGGTAAAGTCTGGATTCATTATATGACAAAAAGAGGTGAGGTAAGCTGCCACTCCAATCAGGATCCTCCATGATGTGGTGACAGTGACAGCCATGCCTCCTCAGCTGGGACCAATCAGAGTCAGGCAACCACACACCTAGGTTTGCATACACCATAACACAAAGTCATATGAAAAGCAGGTCGGCTGCAGCTGTAACAATTAATACACAACATCACCTGGAAATAAGAATAATCATGTTTTTGTTATTTTAGAGTGATCCATAGGTCCTCTTCCACGGTGTCGGCCATGTTAAACTGCAATGTTTCTACAGTAGCCTAGAACACACCTAAACATGGAGGTTCACCTTTTTTACACGTTCTGAGGTGGGGGGGTCGTAATCCATCCAATCCGTTCTTGTGATGGGTCCAGAAGTTTTATCTGTTTTATGATTTATGGTTTACAAATGCTTTGTTCAGTCATTAATAAGAACCTTTGCTGTTGTCAGGTTGTGAAATATTGCTCTGTCTGGTGTTTATCCTCCTCCAACAAGACTCTTGCATTTGTATATTTTTAGTGCATTCATTCCTCTGTATTATCCCAATGAACCTCTGACCAAGATTCATTTATTATTGTATTAATATTTTTAACTGCAGATGTGATAAATTGTTAAAACATTTTCCATTAGTGTTAAGTCAGACCTGTGAACCTTCATCAGTGATTAATGAGGGGGTGAAACAACTGAACACAAAGGGATTTTTCACAAGCTTTCTTACAAGTTGTTCTTATTCATTTTAGTTTTTAACTGATGAATAAACATTAGTGGAATGATTCATGAAGGAAATAGTGCAGTTCAAACTCTTTCTTCTTCTGAGTTCCGACTGGACAGCTTCTGAACATCTTGTGTCCCCGTGGCTGAATTCTGTAAAAAGTGGATGGGATTCTGTAGCCAAGCTGAAGTAGAATGTTTCTTCAGAGACAAGGGCTGGTGCATACAGACACTATTTGCAGGATTCAAGGGATCTACTCTGTGTTAAAGTCAACACAATCCATGTGCAGACCCAATCCAACAATAAATGAGCCCTACTAACAAGTATGACAAGATGTCCTGCTGTCCCTACTCACTGCTAAAAAACAAAATGTGGATTAATCCACTACTAGTCCCCCAAAATGCACTGTTTCCTCCTACTTAAGTTGTTTGTTGCATTCAGAGACACAGAAAGTGTCAACACTTCTGTCAAATCCTTATTAGCATATCATGGCTATTTCTTCTGTGTATGTGGTGTATCGCGTGTGTGCTACAGATGAACCTACAACGCTCGGCTGATGTGTGTTTGATGTGTCTAAATATGAATCGCTCTGTTGTTTTGCTGGCAGTGTTTCATATCCTCATGTCACAGCAGTCACTGACATCATACACTCTAACTGACAGATGTGGACAACAGATTAGGATAAAAAACTAACCAGTGTCGAGAAATCCCTCAGCAGCAGTCGTCTCCTCTAATACATCATTTAATGACCTTGAAAAATGTTTTTTGAATGCTCACTCTGTGTCATCCACGACAGCTCATAGAACACAGGGTACGCTGACAATAATAATAGTAATAATAACTTTATTTATATAGCACCTTTAAAAACAGTGTTTTACAAAGTGCTTTACAGAGCAGTAGACCAACAAACTGATCAAAGAAAATAAAAGAAACGATAAAAGGACAATTAATTATGAAAATGAATAGATAAAGATTGAAAATAGAATGAAGAGATAAAAAATACAAATAAAGCATATCAGCAATATATTTAGGAGCCAGACCCCTGCAGGCTTTCAGAGTGATCAATAAAATCTTAAAATCAATCCTAAAATGCACAGGAAGCCAGTGGAGTGAAGCTCTGTTAAAACTGGTTAGAAGCCTAGATGAAACAATATAATGCAATCCCAGACATGCACAGCTCAAGGACAGCCTCAAAAGTCTCATTAGAGTTGAATCAGCTGCGTGGTGCAAGTGAGGGCATTCGTGACTGCTACATTTATGTACTCGGACTACTCTGTCGTAAACAGCATCAACGTGACTGCTTTCTACAGGCATAGAGCCTTTGATTCTCTAAATACCTCAGATTATTTTTATTCAGCATGACCAGACAGCCTTCTAATGACTGAATGTGGACATAGCTTTGGTTGTCATTGAACATTTGTCTGTCTCAAAAGCTCTGAATAGCTGACTATTGTTATGGAATTTTCTATCCTTTGGTTACACAGGGCTGTGCATGGGCCTTGAGGTCATAGATGACGGCACTAAGCCAGATCAGAGAAGATGGCCTCTCTTTGGTATGCAAGGCCGCTATTTGGATTGCTGGAGGAGTGCACTTGCCAGCCTATCTCAAAGTTGCCTGGTTACCAGGGTCGAAGAAGCTGAATGTTGGCTTCTTAGACATTATGGATAGCTAACTGGCCCATGGCCCATTAGCATGAACAGACAGCAGTGTCTCCAGACTAGACTGAGCTGACAGTAACACTTACATGGCTAAATGCTTTCCATTTGACTATTTTTGGGCGTATAATATTCGTGGCGTCATCTGTAAGGGTTTAAAGTCTGACCACCAGCATGAGTTGGCAGAATAGAGACTGACTCATAGACATACCTGATTGTATGTGACGTTGTCTCTAATTCGCCTTGATCAAGCTTCAATATATATTACAGTATACGACATCAGAGGCTCCTCAGTGCTTTCTTCCCTCCTGATCTGGAACAATTGATTTCGGCAATTTCTCCACAATTATGATGTATCATGAATATAGTGCCCCCAGCTGCAGACCTGCAGTTGATGCATTGTCACTGCTTTATCTGCACTGTTAAAACCACAGATCAACGATGAGTCTGCATCGATGCACCGTGTCAACTAGTGCTTCTGGTGGTCGACTATTCTGTGAAGCCCCTGCTGTCAGCATGCTTTTGTCGGTTTTCCTTTGAGAAGACACCAATTCAGTCTTCACAGTAATTTAACAACAAAAAATTATAGCACGCTGTCTGCTTACTAGCCTTATTCAAAGCTTTCATCCCCCCACATAACCCCACTATAGAACCTGTGTCGTGGTGTGAGAACTGAGCTATTTCAACTGAATGAACTGAGAAAGATGAGGCAGGCAGAAGAGACGTGGCTCCAGAAGGCAAAACGAGTAAGTGGAGGGACCAAAAAAAGAAATAGTACATTTGAGAAGGAAAGTCAATTCTTCACTTTGAAAGAGGTACTTCACCACCAATGCCTACTTAGTAGCCTTCAGTCATGTTACCTGACATTCCGCTTGGATTTGGATGTGTAGATGGAGTTGCCCAGTTGTCACGGAGTCACAGTTGACCTGAAAGTGTCAAGTGCTGGGAATAATTAGAATGTCAATCTATACGGTTCCATGATATCTGGACAGCTCCACCTGCTGATGAAAGTTGTGATATGGTGGAAAGGAGCTAGTTCAGAGCTCAGTTCAGAGAGCAGCAGATTTAATCTATACTACTACACAAAATATACTCATGAGTATATTTTTATTTATTATGACATATGCGTGATCACCAGCTGAGGTTTTTTTGGTACTTCAAGTTTATTTTGATGCTATCACTTATTTCTGTGGTTTTAAATGGAGACTGGGTTGGTGGTGGACGCTTTTACTCAAGTAAATAAGTAAAAGCTTCCTGCACTGACACTTCTCACCTTCAAATCTTCAACACCACGCTGCGTGGGAGCTTCACAGGGCAGTATTTATTGCAGGACTGTTGGTCCACATTGCATCATATATTTATAAGCAGTCGTGTTATTGCTTCACCCCCTAATCCTTTAGCTTCCTGACCCAGGAAGCCCATTATACTATGTGTGCACTGTCAAAGTAAAGCTCAGATCTGAACACATTTTCAATCTGCAGTTTGCTGCAGCTGAACTAGAATGCTGTCTTTCTATTGTATCCAGGCATCACCACAGTGCTGACCATGTCCACCATCATCACTGGAGTGAATGCGTCCATGCCTCGGGTGTCCTACATCAAGGCAGTGGACATTTACCTCTGGGTCAGCTTCGTCTTCGTCTTCTTGTCTGTGTTGGAGTACGCTGCCGTCAACTACTTATCCACCGTCCAGGACCGCCGGGAGCGCAAGATGAGAGAGCGGGCACGATCTCAGGTTTGTTTCTGCCGCATGCTGTTTGGTGCTGTGAGAAAAACTCCAAACTGCCATGCAATATTAATACAAAAAAACATCCTTCCCTCTGCTCATGAGCTGGGGCAGTTCCTCTAGCCGTTCAGTGAATTCACACTCCAAAAGCTCCAGAAACTCTTGCTGACTCTTTGTAATTTAATGTATGAGTATAAGCATGTGTCAGGCTGTCAAGATATAGGCTAAAAAAATAACAGCAGCTGTGAAAAGAGAGAAATACGGAACGAGAACACTGAGGGTTTGTATCCTGCAGTTAACCCAACGGTTTGAGAAAGTTGGTAAGTTCAACATGTCATGAAAGATGTTTAACTTTCTGTTTGAAACAGTTAGCATGTTGAACTGGATCTGCTTTGAAAAGAAGCTACATATAGTACAACTAAAGCACATCACAACTAGAATCCCTGAATGTGAACAAGCAAAATAATAGAAGCAAAAAAGAAGAGGCTGACACAAACATCAGGGCTTTTCATATATATGTGCATGTGTTATGATGTGGTGTAAAGAGTAAACAACATTCAGCATTATCTTTCATCAGTACCTTTACTTGTACTTTGAGACTGCTCATCAGGTATTAAATATGAGCTTGTCACACAATGAGCAGACACCAAGAAATTGCTGCAGTGATCAGTATTTTTGCTGTAAACACAATGAGCTACTGCATTCTGTAACACTAAAAAAATGTCAGTGATTAGTTGAATGAACTTTGAATGTCAGGTACATTTAAAGTCAAATGAGCAAATAAATGTAGTGATGTCCTTTCATAATGGTTCTGCTATAATATGCATGGAACCTCGCCTGCATGCTGGGATAATATCTTGTAAATGAAAAAAAAAAGACTGAATCCTTAAAACTGCAACTCAAACTCAACGTATTGTAAACAGATTGACTGTAGACGGTCTGAAGTTTGGAGGTGTGATAGTTTATTATGATGTAAGGGGCCTGAAAGTCTTCCTCTACCTGGTGATCGAAAACGCCCCTGGTGCTCTGAGCTCACAGTACAGGCAGAATAGCTAACAAACTGAGCTAACATTAGCTAACAGCAGCTACAGTTGACAGCAGGTTACACTGTCAGTGTCCATCAGCATACAGAATATGCTTATTTTGGGGTCGCAACAGTACTGAAAATAGCAAACTACTTTGCTTCATTTAAAACACTGCATATGTATGTTTGTATGTACTTTACATGATCCGAGGTCTGACACTATCATTGAGTCAGTGTCCAGTGTTGTTTCTGCACTCACTGATCCACGTTTGATGTTGGTGCTTCAGGGAATGAAAAGACTCATCACATTTACTGCACACTAAACACACTGAAATGGTTTGTCTGGGTTTATCTATCATTTTACTTGATCAAATGACTTCATAAGCTGTGAATTATTAGTGAGCAGCAAATCTAACTTTCCATGGAGTATGATTTTCTGTTTGCATCAAGAAGCCAGGATAAGGTCGAAACATCAGTGTATAAATATACAGTATTTATGATGAACCCACATATAATAAAACCAAAGTGAAGAACAGCTCGTAAACTAGTTAAAAAAGATGGTCTCTGGTGATATTTTAGATTTTTCAGACCCAACAGAAGGCCACACAAGGTGACCCATCCAACCCATCTGAGGCTATTCATGCTGGCTCGTACAGGGTGAGCGTGCTGGAAATATATTTAGAGACAAGACCCCTATGAGCTTTAAAAGTGATCAATAAATCTTAAAACATACAGGAAGCAAGTGGAGGGAAGCTAAAACTGGTGAAATGTGATGTCGTCCAGTTAGACCAGTAAAGAAAAGTAAACCAGATAGAAAGAATAGAGCTGCTGCGTTCTGAACTAGTCAGAGGCGTCAGAGGGATTTTTCACTGATACCCAAGAAGAGAGAATTGCAGTAGTCCAGTAAAATGTCAGTTCTAGGTGTTAAATTTTGCATACAGAGTCCAGGACTGTTCAACAGGTTTGCTTAAAAAGGGAGACCAGCTTCTCTGTTTTCTAAATTTGGATTAAAAGCAGTTAACAACCAGTAAAAAGCTTGGAAAACTGGCTCGCAGAGTAAGAGTTAAAAACACAACAGACAGGTAAAACAATTTAAACAAGGGATAAAACTAAACTAAATAAAACTGCGTTGTGGTCTGACACAGATATATTTCCTGGTAAGGTTGTCCAGGCTGAGACCATGATGAAGAACCAGATCAAGGGTGTGCAATGATGGGCAGCAAAAGTGTATATTAAAATAACCTAAAACAAGAATTTTGTTGTATTTTAAACTCTTGGATAAAAACATTATTTGGTCTTGGTGGTCTGTGTATAATTAAAACCAATACAGGGTATTTAGGGTTAATAGTAAAACCAAGAGTGCCCTTTTTTAAAAACTTTTAGAAATAACACCCTCGCCCCTGCCTGAAAGCAGGGTTGGTGGAAGAAGGTAAAGTCTAGTAGGGTTGCTTAGATGAGAGGGCTAAAATCACCATGAGGTAGCCCCGTCTCATTTATAATGGAAAAAAGTTTAATCTGTTAGAAGAGATAAAATCATTGCATAAAATTGTTTTGTTGCTCAGGGATTTGATATTTAAAATACCTAAATTAGCTGGATTGGAATTAGGGGCCGGAGGTGACAGGGGAATCAGAGGAATTTGGATTCAGTTGCTGAGGTTTGCAGTTGAAGGATGTGATGGTAGACGTTTTACTGTGGGTCTGTGATGGGAAATGAGTGATGGCATTATAGCAGCGGAATCAATACTTAATACTAGTTTGTAGGTTGGGTGTGGAGACAGGAAGGTCCGGGAGGGGGTGGAGTTATGGCAATCAAGGTGGTTGAGGTGTATGTACAGTCAGTTACATGGGCGTTGAAGTGCATAGTGCCAACATCTGCCGACAACTTTCAGCTTCCTTATCTGTTTGGGTGGATCCCAGGACATCTTCTGGAGCCACACGTAGAGACTGAGGAGTCCTGGAGACTTGTGCTGGGCTTGGTGTCGCAGGCTTGGAGTGGGGAGTCCGGAGTGGTTGGTTTTGGTCTTTTGTTGGGATTTGGTGGCAAAAATACAACAGAATTTTTATCCTTTTAACAAGTTCAAATGTGCCTTCGCTAATGTGTCTTCTTTACTGCTCACATTATTTAAGTTCTGGAAAGAACATACTGGATATTTTTCTCTCTCTTACACCAGTGTTAGCTGGTGTACCTGCATTTTCCTGGCATCCATCTCATGGAACAGATTTTAACCATATGCAGTTGTCTAGACAGCCCACATCACGATTTACACCTTATGAGACCATTATGCATATACAACAAAGGAATTATTTTTGGCGTCAAGTCTATTTTTTCCACTCTGATTGTGTACTAAGGCATGAGCTCTGTGAGACGCCTTCGTGCACAGCAGTACAGAGAACTCCAGCTGCTGCTAACCTGCTGCTTTCATGGCCCCATTGCTGCTGTACACAAGCTCGAACAGTCCTCGTGGTGAGGTTATGAACCAAAAATTGTCTTATGCATAGTGTTTAGGATTAATGTAGACATTTTGTCAAGGTCTGGGCAGTAATTCAATCTTTTCATCGGCTTTCAGTAGAACTGTACAGAGGCAATGTGATCATAGTATGCTTTTTTAAATGTATTTTTTTCTAAATTATACATAGCAGTGAAATAGTAAGCATTTATTTAATGATCATTGTATTGTCATTGTATCATTCATTGTATCATTGTATGATTTTGCCTAAATCTTCCATATTTTTATATCAGAATATCTGTCACCCAGTTTACTGGATAACTACAGAATGCGCTCAGAAATCTGATGGTTGTTGGTCTTTTAGAATATGAATCATCATGGTGTGCAAACAAACTCTGTGGAGCATGAAGTCCATTTCATGGAAGTTTTCCCAACAGATTGCAGTCAACAGACAGTCTTGTTCAAATGAACAATTTCACCTGACACATTAGAACAGTGGTTCCTAATCTGGAGCCAGGGACCCCCTAATGGATTACAACAACAGTGTAAACATTTGCTCATTTGTATTTCTGCTGCACAAAATGATCTAGTGAATTACTGAATAATGTTATTATTTGGGCATGTAAGTATTCATTGCTGGTCACAACCCACAGACAGGTAAACAGTGACACTGGTTCAGGCTAAGAAGAGGCCAAAATTTTGGGACACTGTATAACAGAAAGAGCCAGAAGAGTCAACAGTAACACAGGGGTCAATCCTCTGGGGACATTAACATCCATATTGATGGAAATTTAAGTGATAAAATCAGTGTTAAGACACCTTGTCACTGACGCGAGTGGACACCAGTTTATTCTCTGGGGGACAATGGCGATTCAGACCATTTGTCATGGTGTTGTTGCCTGTTTTTGAGAATTCTTGCTGTGGACCAAAGTGAGTCTTGTGTTCTTCTTTCAATGAAGAAATACACTCCATCAATAATGGTAAATGGACTCTACTTTCTAGTCTTCGGACCACTCAAAGCACTTTACACTACATATCTCATTCACACACATTCATACACTGATGACATTAGCTGCCATGCAAGGTGCGGTTTGAGGAGCTAACCATTCATACACATTCACACACTGATGGCACAGCTTTCGGGAGCAATTTGGGGTTCAGTGTCTTAACCAAGGACACTTTGACATGCAGAATGGAGGGGATCGAACTGGGGATCATCTGATTAGTGGACGGCCCGTTCTACCTCCAAGCCACAGCCGCCCCTATAATAATAGGGATTCCGAGTCTCGTGACTCTACAACTGATTCATTTAGGAATTCATGGCTAATTCGTATAGATTGAGGAGGCTGCTACTGACGCAGCCATATCTCTCACTTATCCGGATTTCCAGTCGCATCGGTTTATTGTTCACAACCCTATATAATAAATAGGAATAATCTATAATTTATACGCTAAGCCTTCATTGTCTAGCACATGCCCTGGCTGCAAGTAGTTCCTCATAGCACACTGGTTGGTCTGAACTACTGTGGTGCAGACACCACTTTGTAGGACAAAAAAGGTAGCATGGACTGGCAAAGTCAACAATTTACTTAAGGGAATTTGTGACCAGGGCCTAAAATGGATTAACAAAAAAACTTCACCACAAGTGATGATAAAAATAATGAGGCATGATCCTTGGACGAGTTTTATTTAACACTAATTAAAACACAAACCAAACAACCAAGGATGTTAAAAAAAGGGAATAAAAAAAAAAATAATGACTCACTTCAAGCACAGGTTGCCTGATAATCTCCCTAAACTTTGGTGTATTACTTTAGAATTCCAAATATGTCATAATGATGATTAAATTGTATATTTATTTATTCCCTGACAGTCCCTGCCCTGTACCTGTGGAATCTCCCAGACACGAACCATGACTATGTTGGATGGTACCTACAGCGAGGCTGACACCAACAGCCTGGCCGGCTACACCGAGGAGCCCATGGTGCCGGATGAGGAGCAGGAAGAGCTGCACGAAGTTCCAGAGAAACCTGAACACATGGTGGTCCACCTATCAGTGAGCAGCGAGTCCACCACCACCAAGAAGAAGAAGAGCCTGCGTGCCCTCAACATCATCCAGAACACGCATGCAATTGACAAATATTCCCGGATGATTTTCCCTGGTTCATACATTTTCTTCAACCTTATCTACTGGTCCGTCTATTGCTGAAAGACACTCCAGAGTCAGAGCTGAGGCCAGAGATTAACACACATGGTATGGATGCTGCATCAAAATGGGACACTTCTGGACTAATTCAAAAGGGACTATATGTCTGGTCATGATATACTGTTAAGTTTAAGACCATGGAGAGTAACAACTTGAAAAGATGAGTTGTCTTGAAAAGTTCTGCATAATTTCAACATTGAGACTTTGGGATTGATCAGAACACTCCTTTTTAGACTTTTTTCTCCTCGCGCAGCAATCTGAATGTTCATTAATGCTAAACTAAAACAAAGGAAAGATGCATTTGAATGGTGTTTTGAAACTACTGATGTGAATTCTCTGTCTTTTTCAGCCTCATCAACTGTCAGCTCATGTTGAAAAGCTCTTTGTCCTCATTACTACTGTTCCTGAGATGAACATCAGTTTGATGGGAGAACTGATGGATGGGGATAAGGCTTGCTTTGTTTGTGTTCGTAATGCGAGCTATCAGTTGACGGGGCGATGTATTTAAATTCATTTGTAATGATCATCAAGCTGTGAATCACCATGATTATACATTTTTAGGGCTCATGATCTATTAGTCATGACTCATTGACAGTGTTTATGACTTCATATGTCAAGATAACAAATGTTGACCATATTTTTAAGCCAATCATGTCAAAAAAATATTAGAACTGGTCAAGAAAAACTAAGAGCCATGTTAGCAACTGCGTGGGGCTGTATTTAGTTGTACATTGAGCTTGATGCTAACATGCTCATGTTAACATGCTTACTGTATGATGTTTATGATGTTCATGCTTAGCATGCAATCATTTCCTAGTACAGCTGAGAGTGGTCATGGCACTCAATTACAACTCATGATTACAATTCATTCTGTGGAGAACATGAATGTCTGTACCAAAGTTCACGACAATCCATCCAAAAGTTGTGGAGACATTTCACTCTACTGAGACATTTCTCTGAACCAAAAATGTCAGCCTGCCAGCAGTACTAGATGAAAAGGTAGAGGAACAGGAAAGTTATCATGGTTTATCCTCTGGAGACCTCGAATGTCTGTACCAAATGTCACGGTAATTCCCCAGCTGTCAAGACATTTCATTCAAAACCAAAAGTGTCAATTTCATAGTGGTGCTAGAGGCAGATTAAGCGGATCACTAAAGACAGTAGGATTCATCCTCTGGGGAAAAAATGTCAATTCATCCAATATTTGCTACTATATGTCAGTCTGTACCAAAGTACCTATCCCTCAACCCCACTGCTAGCATGGAAAAAAAGGCGTTTTCTAGTGATGACATTAATGTATCTTTATCTGAGGATAACAGGCTTCGGTACTTCATGGTCTGTCACTGTGGATTTCATCAATCAGTCTTTTCCTTCAGCTTTGACATATTAGTCAGGTTTCCATCCAAATGTGGCACTAATTTTAACAATCGGCAAAATAAAATGCAAATCATTGCATATTTCCACTGCTTGACACTACTGTTCTGTGAAAATCAGAAAGTGGGTGCATCAAACCATGTGGAAAACATGATGGACATGATGACATTCCTCTTTGTTTCATGTATTATTTTGGGGAAGGTTACAGTCCTCATCACTCCACATCTGGAGTGTGATCTCATGTTTGGTCTACTGCTATATTTTATCTATTCAGTGGAGCCACATGCTTCATGTGTCGTGAGTTACTCATTGTTTCCATTCCAATTTCTTTTTACTGACACAACTTTTTCACCTCAACCAAAAAACTTTTTGGAAATATTTGGACTTTGTTGTTGTTGTTTTGTTTTTGTTTTTTTGTTGTTGTTTTTTTTGCACGTTTTCAGCATTTCCACTCAGGTTTTTATGCTCAAATTGAAAATAATCAGGATGGATTTAAACTATGTAATATAAAAAGATTTATTTATTATTTATTTATTGGTGAAATAATCAAGTTGTGAGAACAGAGAAAATGGTTTGATATCTTAAGATAATGACATCTTAGGATAAATACCTTGAGCACCATGACACCACTTGATCTCTTGAGGGAATTTGATGATCAAAGAAGGCCAATCTTGACTTCTGTACTACTGAACATGCAAAACATTTATTTTTCACTGATTTGGTAATGGTTTTGCTATTGTCCTGTTTTAAGACTGCAATGACTTTCTGAGAAACTGGCCTGACTAATTACCATAGCATATGACTGAGATATGTGACTGCGGTCAAATCTGGATGATAATATCTAAAAGGTGTGTTGGTTGTTGGATCATTTTCTCCAGTGGTCAGTGTAGTCATTTATTCTTAGCAAAGAAAATGAACAGAAGCTAGCATGATAAAAAAAAAAAAAAAAAAAAAAAAAAACACTTCACAACTTACCAGCAACCCACTGATGAATGCAGCCATTCATTCAATATGACTTCAGAGGGGTTGATTTTTCTTGTCTTTGAAATAAAAGTTTGGTGTAAATTCGGGACACTAGAATTACTTTCTTGTTCACTTACCAGGCAGTAGTGAATTTCCTTGAATTTCTTTAGAAATCAACATGCCTGCTGATAAGTTCATTGCACTTCTCATCGTGTACATACAAAACATGCTTGAAGTTGCTGTTTGTATTCCTTTTGATCATACATAGTTACTGTTATGTGCGCAAATCTTCACTTAAAAGGTCCAGTGTGCAAGATTCAGCTTTTACCTGTGTTGTTGCTGATTTCAACCCCCTCACCTCAACCTCTAGCCAGCGTGAAGAATAAACTAATGGCTGTGAAACATGAAAAATATGAAAGGCCATAGCAGTGTTTAGTTTGTCCATTCTGGGCCACTGTAGAAAGATGCCAGTTTAACATGTCATGGAAGTGGACCTGTGGCATCTGTACATAAAAAGGTCAATTCTAAGGTAACAATAACAAAACAGTTATTGTTGTCAGGTTATTATAAACTAATGAAAACATGCTGAAATATATTGAATAATTTATTCCATATCTGGGATATTCTGAATCTGACACACTGGACTTTTAACTTTAAGAGCTACTTCTAAAGCTCTCCAAAGCTTCTGACTGTATTCTGATAATTGATTAGGCTTTCGTTGTAATTAACTCTTTGGAGTAATTTAATCTCATAAAAGGCAAACAGTGACTGAAACAATGTGAAGTCTTATTTAGAGTGTTTGAGTATGACTTATTGGCTAAGTTTGTTTAAGTTTAAGTGCTGGTTTAAGTGAATCTCAGGAGGTGGTAAGAAAACAGCGTCCAGAACATCAAACTGTTGTTATTCTTGTTTTGTGTATTCATACTGGTGCACACATAAAAAACATATAACATACACTACTCACCAAAAGTTCAGGATATTTGACTTTCAGGTGAAATTTATGGAAAATGTAAAAAGTTCATGCTACAGTGATCTTATATCATGAAAGTAGGGCATTTAAATAGAAGCATGCAATGGTAATTTCTTCATCTCAAACATTTTATTGAAACAAAAGCTAACAACAGTGGTGTGTATACCACGACTAGACGTCTCATGCTGTTCACAAGTGGACTTATTCCAGCCTGCTGATGACACTCTGTGACAGTCAGCGCTCAGTGCTAATTTCCCTCTGAGGACTTCCTGGTTGAAGCCTTGCACTGACCAGGTACTGTTGATGGATTGTTAGGGGTCATCTTGGTGTCATGATGTCACATAACATAACATAACATAACATAACATAACATAACATAACATAACATAACATAACATAACATAACATAGCATAACATAGCATAACATAATTCAATTCAATTCAATTCAATTCAATTCAATTTTATTTATGTAGCGCCATATCATAACAAAAGTTATCTCATGACAGTTTTCATGCAGAGCAGATCTAGACCGTACTCTTTAAAATATTATTTACAGAGACCAACAGTTCCACCATGAGCAAGCACTTGCTTTTAGATAGATAAATAGAGAGACAGAGAGACACAGATGCACAGCAGCAGTAAATCATTAACTAACTATAAACTGTAATGGAGATATGGTAGCAATAATGACAGTAATAATATATGTAGTGGACGTCATGCAGGATCACAGCAGCAGCCACGATCCATGAGAACCTGCTGGACGAGAAAGCACAGAAACTCCAGGGAAGAAGTTTAGTTAGTAACATGAATTAACATGCATTAATGAGAGATGTATGTTTATAGATGGTGGTGGTGATGGTGATGGGGAGAGAGAGAGAGAGGGAGAGAGAGAGAGAGAGTTTTCAGTATAGGGAGATGTGACTACATCTTCAACCAATACCATGTCTGACTAGGCATAACCCTGAAAGAGACAGACAGAGAGAGAGAGAGAAAGAAGGAGGGGTCCTCTGGCAGTCTAGTCCTATGGCAGCATAACTAAAGGATGACCTGAGTCAGCCCTAACTATAAGCTCTATCAAAAAGGAAAGTCTTAAGTCTACTCTTGAAGGTGTTGACTGTGTCTGCCTCCTGAACCCACAATGGTAGTTTGTTCCACAGAAGAGGAGCTTGATAGCTGAAAGCTCTGGCTCCCTATCTACTTTTGGAAACTATAGGAACCACAAAAGACCCAGCATTCTGAGAGCACAGTGGTCTAGAGGGGTAGTAAGGTACTATGAGTTCTTTTAGATATGATGGTGTCTGACCATGAAGAGCTTTGTATGTAAGGAGAAGAATTTTAAATTCTATTCTAGTTACAATAGTCCAGCCTAGAAGTAATAAATGTGTGGACTAGTTTCTGCTTGAGACACGATGTGTCTGATTTTGGCGATGTTACATAAATGTAAGAATGCAATCCTCGAAATTTGGTTTATGTGGACATTAAAGGACAAATCCTGATCAAAAACAACACCAAGATTCTTTACGGTGGAGCTGGAGGCCAGGGTGATCCCGTCTAAGGTAACTAAGTCTCTAGAAAGAAAGTTTCTGGGGTGTTTGGGGTGTTCCAGTTACAAGAACTTCAGGTTTGCATCCAATTTTCCAAGCACAGAACCTTGTGGAACTCCATGAGTGACTTTGGCGTGCATGGAGAACTCATCATTAACATGAACAAAGTGAGATTGATCTTGAAAATAAGACTTAAATGAGCTCAGTCTCTGTAAAAGAATTTGATGGTCAATGGTGTGGCAACACTAAGATTTAGACAAGTACAGAGACAAGTCGTTTGTCTGATGCCATTAGAAGGTCATTTGTGACTTTCACTAGTGCTGTCTCTGTGCTCTACATTTTGGACTCAGGGTGGTGAACAGCAAATTTAGAGTCAAGGAAGGAGGAAGCAAAAACATGAATGACTTCTTCCAAATTTAAAAAAATTGCATGTTTGATTTTGATGTTTTTCAGTTTAAAAAAAAACAAAAATGATTGGTCCACTTCTTTTATTCAGATCACAGTTCAAGTTCAGGTCAATGTGCTGGTCAAACAGAAATCTGAGGTTTGCCTTACATTTGTTGCTAAGGGAATACTTTGTGGCCCAATGATGAGGACCCCTGTTCTGTCAGAGTTAGGTTGAAGGAAATGGTCTGACATCCACCATGTGATACCTGGCTGCTACACCTTTACAATGTTGATGTATCAATGTGCACAGCAAAAAGTCAAGGGCTAGCTTAACTCCCATAGAGTTGATTTCAACACTTTTTCAGGGTTTATATAGCTCCACACTTTCCAGAGTCAAAACACTTTCAGAATAGTTAATCTTTTAACACTATGCCAGAGTTACTTCTTTAACTCCCAAAACAGAGTGGAAGTAACAGTAAGGGATTAGTCAAATAACACTGCTCTGAGTTACATTTTTACTATTTGGGAAGCGTTAATTTCACTCCCAGTGAAGTGTCAAGGTATCAACACTGAAAAAATGTTAAATAAATTTTATATGTTATATATTTGCTATATATATAATTATAATATATATAATTCATATTAATTATAAGAATGAATTTTAATAGACAAAATAATTTTCAAAAAGAACAAAGAACAGAAAGAAGATTTTTCTCCCTTGCAGTCAGCTGAATTAAAACATAATGAAGGTATAATGTACATAGTTTGATCTGAAACATTGTATGAACTTTTAATATCAAATAGTTAAATGAAATTTTAGCTCAGATATTTTCATTCCTCACATTGTAATACTCTGAATGCATGACAATGGTCATCAAAACTCTCTGTGAATAGCTTGTTTGTCAAAAAATAGATGTGATTTCAACTAAAAGTCTATCACTTATTTGACAAAATACCGGCATTTCTTCTTCCATTGCACTGCAGACAAATCCAACTAACTAGACTCACCATTAACTTTAACCCAAGTAGTTGTGAAAACATTTTTTGACAAAATCATTTCAATCATTTCATTTCATTGTTGACCACATTCTCATCTCTGAGGGAAAACGATTTAATTGGCCTGTACTCATTTTAAGTTAAGTTGAAGTTAAGCTGAAACTTTATTAATCATGTTATATACACACACAAAATGATTTCTCATTTCTCAATCATTTATCCCATCCAGCGGGCACCTGTCTGAACACACATGCACAGGAACACGCACATAGTGACAGATACCATATACACACAGACTGGAGCGGTGGGCATCAATTCACAGCGCCCGGGGAGCAGATATTGGGGGGTACGGTGCCTTGCTCAAAGGACACATCAGCTGTGGCAAGAAGATGGACTGCCACCCCACCAGCTGTCAGTTCACCTTCCAATCTTAGAGCAGCGAGAGCGGGGATTGAATCTCCAACCTTTGGTTTATTGGACCACTCTACTGTGTTTTAGACTGAAGGTTTCCCAGTGATAAGCAATGACCATCTGATGCTTTTGGCCGTTGCCTATCACTGTGATTGTGCTTTTGTGATTTGGTTATGTTTTTGACATTTTTAAAAGAATCTTTAAACAGCTTGTGTTTGGCTTCAAACCTCATGGACCACATATGTGATAAGGGCCAATTTTTCTTATAGAAGATGGGTAATGGATCATAAAATGATACTTCGGTATGAGGTTTCTATGTGGATATAAGTGGAGTCAGTCTTATAAGTCTTTGTCTCTTGCAAGAGACGTCATCATGATTATAGTTGATGAACTTGAGTTGAAGCTTGAGTCAGATGTCTCAGAAGCAGAGGACAGGGACCACTCAGAAAATTCTAAAGGAATAAGAAAAAAAACATTAATGATTTTATTCTGATGGCTGTAGAGAGCATGATTTTACTTGCCTTTATATCTTACCGTCATTTGAGAAAGCTGTCAGCACCACATTGCCTTTTCCAACGAGGTTGCTGAATATTTCTGCATCAACTGGAGAATCACTGCTCATGGAAAATACAGTTATCCACCACTATATAATCATTAAATAGACCTTGTAGGGTTGCACAATTCATGGATTTCACAATATGGCCTACTATAATCAAAATACCATTTTAAATATTGTCATGCTTCAGAGTTGTCTGGCTCACACATCATATGATACAGACTTAAAAAACATATTTTTCCCCCCAACAGACAGTCATACTGTCCTTCAACCTCATCCGACTTCACATACTTCTGCTGTTGATTATACTTCACTTGGAGTAGCATTTTACTGCGACATGCAAGAAAATATGACAAAATAAACTAACATATAAAGGAAGAGCAGTAAAAATGAAGAGAAGCCCCTGTCACACAGGCAAAAGGTGAAACATGCAAGGCGCCCTGTTCATGTTCAGCCACAATGAAGGCTAACTGGTTAGTTAGCTTACTTACTATAGACTGCTTACCTTAGCTCACTTGGCCAAATTTGCCGTTCAGTCATGGCAACAAATGAGGTTTTGTAAAGCAGAAATTCAACGTAGATGTTTCATTGTACATACTGCATTTCACAGCATCAATTAATATTTGTTTGAGTAAGTTTGAACTTAATTGCACTTGACTTGCTTTGTGTCTATCTCCAACCTATCTCCAAGAAATGAAGTGTGCGGGCGGAGGCGGCGCTTAATTACGTCTCTGCAGAGTTGATTAGAGTTGATTAACACCAGGTTAACACTGGTGCAGGGCAACCTGATCAACTCCGTCAAATAACCCCAACACTGGACACCATTTAAATCAGTGTTAAAATTACACTTTTGGAGTTGAAATCAACTGAATTTGATGATGATGAATTAAACATATAAAAACAAAGTCAATCAGTATTAAGGATGGAAGAGGTAGCAGCCACTCGGCTTTCATAAGTGTCATGTTTTCTCAAGTGTTGTGGTGTTTCCTATAAGGTTGTGTTTTCAAGAACAATGTATGTTTCATTTATTTCTCTCCATCAGTTCTCTGTGACTACTACCCCCTGCAGGATAAAGCTGAGCCCCCACAGTCACAACCCTACAACCTTATCGCTGTGAGACAACACTGCACCACCCCTGACTGTGCTGACGTGTTTTCTGACATTTTGTTTTGCACCTCAGGGCCACTGCAGACGTCTACCAAAGTGAAATGTCAAAAAAATGTCAAAGTCAGGAAAGTAGCTAAGGTGCTAAATCTTAACATTTTCACAAGGTGCTACAAATTGTGAAATTCTTCCTATAAACTGTAAATTATCACGCATTTTTTATAATAATCTGAAGCTGAGATCATGTACACAGTTCAGTTAGACACAAAAAGTACCATCATTTATTCAGATTATTACCTACATCACACATTACATACTGGATGTGCTTACGAATGTAAAGTAACAATGTAATATATATAAGATATCAAGTGATTTTGTATATTAGTGTAGCATTTTATATTTTCAGGTTTGTTTAACACATTGACTAGCTGCTAACAGGCCTCGGAGTCCTGCCTTTTCAGCTGGTTCAGAGAGATGTTCGAGAATTTATCCCAGCTGACTTTGGACGAGAGGCCGGAGTACACCCTGGACAAGTCGCCATCTTATCGCAGGACACATAGAGACAAACAGCCATTCACACTCACATTCACACCACGCAATCTATCACCCCAATTAGTCACTAATTAACTTATTGAGAGTGAGAACCCACACAGATACAAGGAGAACATGCAAACTCCACACAGAATGGCCTGACAGTGCACCACCACAAGAATGTAACAGTAACAGTTTAATTAACCAAGTAACTAATTAAGGAAAACTCAACCATTGAAGGTGAAGTGTGGGTGTTGGTGCCATGGAATTGAAGCACTAAAGTTTCCATGTGGCTTTACAAAAAGACAAGTGGTTTAAAGGCAGTCAGAGACACAAAGAGACACCTCTGAGGCACACTGGTTCATAAAAGCTCCCAAGCAGGTGAGACCAATCAATCAGGGAGGACTGAAAAGAGGAAGTGTCACGTGTCCGAGGGCCATCACACCTTGTGTTATCCATTATGTGTCAGATGGCTCTTTGCAGAATACTGCCCCCATTTGGCCAAAAATGGATTAATGCAACTTTAAAGATCGACTTCTCACTCTGAGGAACAATAAAAGTAACAGACTTTATTTTATAGCACCTTTCAAAACACAGGTAGAAGGTGCTTTAAAATAAAGCAGAACACTTTTAAAACAAACCACAAGGACAAGTAATAAAAATGAACAACACGCAATAAAACCACACATGAAACATAAATGGAATCAAAGAAAGTCCTGGTAAAATGCAAAAGTGAGAGTTTGTGGTCCTGATCTCAAAGTCTTGGAGCCCTGACTGAAAAGGTCAGAGGAACAATCAAGAATGGCACACTGAAGGATCTTAGGAAGTGAGAGGAGACATTAAAGGTCACTGAATGATCAGCTAAATAATTTGGGGCAGCAGGTCGCCTGTGTAAGGACACACTATTATACAACATTTTAGTATGAGCTGAAGATTCTGATCTTTAACTTTCAGTAAAAGTGCCAATACAATAATGTAAAAACGGGGGTTGGGGAGGTCACTAATAGCTCATTTCTTCAATGATTTTGTGAGTGTGGTCTTAAGGGAAGAAGAAACAACACATCCTTTCTTGTTTTTAGAAGATTGTGACTTAGAGTTATTTTAGAGTAGATTACAGTATGAGAAAAATCATCATGTGATGAAACATCTCTATTCCTCTGTTTGGAGAGTCTGATGGCAAATCCTCTTACATGTAGTAATCTGTCATGTTGCCAGCTAAAGACATTTATTTTCTTTTTTGGCAGCGAGATCAAGCCAATTCATTTTAGCCTCTGTAACTTCATTGAAAAGCCGGCTGTTAGTACCTATTTTTCTTGTTGTCAGCAACTTCCCTGAAAAGAAAGAAACCAACAATGTGTTTGTCTGTCTTCAGTACGTCCTCGCCTGAGGCATGGATGCCCAGTGGTTCCTGCCGAAGGCGTGAAACTAACAACAACTCTTAATTACATATTTCATTTCTGTTTCCAATGGGTCATTCCCTGAAACAGCTGCTGACTGTAGTTTTTAGCAAATGTTACTCAATGAGGGTGAAATTTAGGGACTATTTTCAGCAGCAGATTAATCCACATTTGGCGCTCTAATGAGTATTTGGGGCAGCAGGATGGCGTGCGTGGAACTGAGTTGAAACCATTCCAGAGTGACAGTGTGACTCACTGATGTGATTTTAATAGTTTTTGGATGACAACACTATGGCACAGAGGAGGAGGAGAGATCAGGTTGTGGTACCGTAACTGTTGATTTTCACCTTGATATTTGCTTATTAAAGATCAAACCTGTCTCTAGTGTGTACCTCGTTAATACAGGTGTGTACCTCGTTTGTGTGCAGCATGTCGGAGATCAAACAGTTCAGTGAGCTCAGAGAAATTTTTTTTGAAGACTAAAGGTGGACTAATGTGGACTGAAGAGGAATATCTGGTTAGATAAAAACATGTTTGGATCATCCTCAGAAACTCTCTTTCTAGAGACTTAGTTACGTTAGATGAGATCACTCTGGCTTCCAGCTCCACCGTAAAGAATCTTGCAGTTGTTTTTGATCAGGATTTGTCCTTTAATGTCCACATAAAACAAATTTCGAGGACTGCATTCTTCCACTTATGTAACATCGCCAAAATCAGACGCATCATGTCTCAAGTGGATGCAGAAAATCTAGTCCCCGCGTTACCTCTAGGCTGGACTATTGTAACTCTTTGTTATCAGGCTGCTCAAATAAGTCTCTTAGGTCTTTGCAGCTAATTGAGAATGCTGCTGCACGTGTTCTGACAGGAACCAAGATCAGAGATCACATCTCTCCCATTTTGGCTTCCTTGTGAACTGGCTACCTGTTAAGTCTAGAATAGAATTTAAAATTCTTCTCCTTACATACAAAGTTTCATGGCCAGGCACCATCAGATCTAAAAGAACTCATAGTACCCATTACTCTCTAGACCACTGCGTGCCTCTCAGAATGCTGGTCTCTTTGTGGTTCCTATAGTTAAAAGTAGATTGGGAGCCAGAGCTTTCAGCTATCAAGCTCCTCTCTTCTGTGGAACAAACTACCATTCTGTTCGGGAGGCAGACACAGTCAACACTTTCAAGAGTAGACTTAAGACTTTCCTTTTGAAAGCGCTTATAGTTAGCTGACTCAGGTCATCCCTTAGTTATGCTGCCATAGACTGACTGCCTGGGATTTCAAATGGTGCACTGGGCTCTTTCTCTTCTTCTTCTCTTTCCATCTGTAAACATGCATCTATCATTAATGCATGTTACTAACTAAACTTCTTCCCTGGAGTTTTTGTGCTCTCTCGTCCAGCAGGTTCTCTGCTGCTGTGGTCCTGCATGACGTCCACTACGTATATTATCGCTGGGTCATTATTGCTACCATATCTCCATTACAGTTTATAGTTAGTTAATGATTTGCTGTTGCTGCATCTGTGTCCTCTCTCTAACTCTATCACAGGTTCCACTGCTACTGTAATCATTCTATCATTTATTGTAATTCATTGTCATTCTACTACTTATTGTATTTCATTGTAATTGTACAATATGTTTGTGTTGATTTGTTCTGTACACGTGATATCCATTGCAACGCCTGTCCGTCCTGGAGGATCCCCTCTGTGGCTCCTCTTCCTGAGGTTTCTTCCACATTTTTTCCCTGTTAAAGGGTTTTTTGTGGGCAAAAGTTTTTTCATTACTTGAACCGAGGGTCTAAGGACAGTGGTGTCACTCTCGTACAGATTGTAAAATATTCACTGGAGGCTAAATATGTTTTGTAATTTGGACTATACCAATAAAATTTGACTTGATTTGATTTGACGGATCATCCATCAGATCCACTATCCAATGACTACACTATCTTCAAAATAAATATGAAACGACCGAGGATCCAAATGTGTCAAATGTGTCACTGGCTGGGACTGAATTAGCAAAGCACAACATCCAGAAACATTGCTGACTTCTCTGAGCTCTGCCTGAGATGACTGATCGTGGAGAAATGTGCTGTGGTCTACGAGTCCACATCTCAAATTGTTTTAGGAAATCACAGCGCCATGCTCCGGGCTAAATTTACGCCTGAGCAAAACCTCCCAACTTTTGGAATTTGGGCTGTATTACTGCTGAGACATGAGGCCTTGTAAAGAAGTTGTGTTCTCTGTAGCTAGTAAGCAGGATTTATTGCGCTTCCTGGTTGAATCTTGTCAGCGCTGCTGCTGCTTTGCATTCATTAAGATGTAGTCTCAGGAGCAGAGCCCATTGGAGCACATAGAAAATAATGCAAGAAATGGTCTAAGAAATTGACGTTGAGAAATTTACCAGTCAGTGGATTAAAATTAATGCTTGAATGACTGCAAAGGTTGTCACGGGTGTTATTTCAGTTAGGGATGGGGAGACATATCCTCCTCATATTTTCCACACAAGTCCACACAGTCCACATACTTGCCTGCTTAACCTCTCGCTCTGATTGGTGGGGGTTTGTTGAGGCCATACCTGGCTTGGGAAAACTCACACAGGGCCATCATGACCTTGAAGGTGAGGAGTCACAAACAGATGGAGAGAGTCAGTGGACTACTATTTCAGCCTTGCTAGCCAATCAGTAAAGTCCATGTAAAGGCAATTCCATGTTTTCTTTCAAAACACAATATATATGTTGGAAAATCGTTGCTGAAAAAACATGTGAAAGATTCTCTTGAACCATATAGTACTGAAATGGAGTTATAGGTTCAAATTCAGTTTTTCAAATTTCAGTTTTCAGTCCAGATTTGGGCAGTCCTAAACAAGACTGTATGAAACATTGAGGTTAGTCTAGTAGGAAGCAGGCTGAATGATAAACCGATGCAACTGGATATTCGGTTAACAAGTGAGAGATACAAGGCGCCGTAGCAGCCTCCTCAATCGATACGAATTATCCATGAATTCCTAGATGAATCGGATGTAGAGTCATGGATCGTGGCATATTTGGTCCGTCCTGCACGCGAGTATTTCAGAAGCGAGCGTTTAGCTCCGTCAGACTTTGTTTACTTGCTCTTTTACGTGTGTAAATATGCTACATTGATACATTGTCTGTTTACAACCAGCAGTTTGCACGGGGTATTTTATTTTGAAAATCCACCGGATTCTCTCCAACAAATGATGTCATTAAGCCAGACTTTTTTTGGTCCACAAAAAATAAACACATTTTATAAAATAAATTTAAATAAATTTTTATTTTTGCCAGTGCCATAAAGCAACTTTGCTTGGGGATATGTACTTTACATATTTATACTGTAAGATAGTCACTTTCATAGAATTACTTTATAAAATATCTACAACAAATATTAACTGTAGAATTGAATCAAATCGCATCGTTATTACACTGCACGTATTTGTATTGCATCGGGTCTGTAATAAAAGCATATTGAATTGTATCGTATCTGTGTATCAAGATGCGCATCGAATCGCTATATCGGCAGAGAGATGCGCAACCCTAGTAGAAGAGGGGCGATCAGCACCCTCGGAAATATACTTCATCAGTGTTTCTATGAATAGTTTTATTATGATCTTGACCAGACCATGGTCTAGACCACCTTATTTGTCCAGTTATCTGCAATATTTTCTGAGATATAGTGAAATAGATTTTTCGATAACAGGCAATAATTTGCATAAAAATGATACATGGGACATCCTGACAACTTTTTAACATAGCTCATCATTTCTACACATTTTTTCCAATCTAGAAACACTGAAATATAGTGTGAAATAAACCCCTTATCTTATATGCAACAGCAGTTTGTGGCTATGACAGGGAATATATGTAGTCAGATCTGAGTTAACATGTGTCGGTAATGGCACACATGTACGACAGACACTAGCCCGGTGTGACCACCTGTCATTGTGCCGCCGGGTGATCCCACACAGTGCTCTAAAATCCAACTTCTACCAATCCTAACTCAATCAAGTTCACAACCCGTCTAGCTAACTATGTAGGTAGCGTGGTCTGGCTTGTTAGGAAGCTGCGAAGTGAAGAGAAGAAGCTGGACTGTTGATTCAGAACTGCTAAATCTGGAATCAGTTGTTGAGCTTGCTAAGGCGGGAAGTGTGTGATTAAAAGGTCAGGGGCTGCAAGATCACAGTCATAAAAGTATTTATGAAAGTAGAGTGTGAGTTCATGGAAATGTGTATTATTATGAAAGACAATAAAACTGTTATATATATATATATATATATATATATATATATATATATATATATATATATATATATATAATATAACTGTTATTATGAGAGTCCAAACTAAGTTAACATTTTTACACATATTTATTTTCTGAATATGTTTTTTGTTAAGAGATTTTCACTTTTTGTTCTATGACATAAAATATATCAAGTTTTTACATGTATGAGACTGCTGAGGTTGTCGGAGACATTAAACCTCACAGCGAATGAAATAACTCGGTTTATTTTGAAATAATTCAAATTATTGTGCTGAAAAAGACAAAAAAAAAGTATTGTAAACTTTTACCAGAGAGTTTATTTGTTGCAGTAATCTAAAACCCAAAAGTAAATTATCATTGGTATTTCTTGAGAGAACCAGGGCAATCCCAGTGACTCAGACTTCCTGGTTGGCCTAAAATAATCCATCTTCCTGCAGCACTCTTCCTGTGGTTTCCTAATAACCACAGTCTCCTCTGACCTCCTCAAAGAAGAGATTTCATCTTCATTTACAGCGACAAAGTGTAACTATAATCATAATATCTTAGAGACAATTACGTTTAATTATGATCCTTTACATAGTATTTATGAGTTTTTGGGTGGATTCTCAACATTGCTCATGGACTCATGTTGATTTATTTAGGTCAGGTGATCAGGTCAGTCTTATTTCTTTTTCCTCTCACAGTTTCTCTTTGCTGCTGCAGTCCTCTTCCATGTTGTAGTTGTGATCAAAAATTAATAAAAGACATCAAATTAGGGTAAAAACTAGACTGAGCTGAGGATATCAGAGTCACTGGGGGTGAATTAGTGCTCAGTGTAAATGCCTGCACGTGTGATTGCAGAATGGTACAATTAGAATAATAAACATTTGTAAATTAAATGAATGTAAACATTATTAAATCTAGTCAGGCAGAACTAAGTAAAGCTAGCCTGACACTGAAATAAAGCAGCACATGTTCCACATAAACTTTAGTTTGGCTGCATGCCAGCTGCTATTTGAATACGTTGTCTGTTAGGACGGTTTGTGATTTTCATGGATAGAAAGGAAGGAGACGGATGTGACAGGAGAGAGAAGTCACATACTGGGAGACACAAAGATGTGAAATGAATGTTTAACAGTAAATTTACAGAATACAGTAGAAAATCTGTCTTCTTCTTTGCTGTTTTTGAGACACAACGTAGATTAAATTGTCTTAAAATGTCAGCTCGTTCACAACAAAAGCATTTTTTCTTTTGAT
The DNA here is from genome assembly GCA_028641955.1 of Protonibea diacanthus. NCBI lineage: Eukaryota > Metazoa > Chordata > Actinopteri > Sciaenidae > Protonibea > Protonibea diacanthus. Next base: position 24,037,938 of record CM053987.1, read on the forward strand.
GGTAAACAACTTCACCTAGTTTTATTAGAGACACACTGACTTTGTATAATCCTGAGACTTGACTCTTTATTAAACTACAGTACTTGCTGCCAAAGAAATAGTCCCTCAGCTGTTGACAGGATGTTTTGTTTGAGGGTTGATGCAGAAATCTTTGAGATAAACTATCAAAACCAAAACTGTCTACATGTGTTGGAATTTAAACTACAACTGGTAAACAAGTCAACCAACTGAACTGATCTGAACTGGCCATTAATCTTTAGATTTTAGCCAAAGATTTGTGCTGGGGATATTATATTTGGCATGTTCGTAATTTTGTGAATTCAATTCATTTATCATGATAATACATGCAAACAATTAAACTGCTGTTTACTATATTTATAGAACTGATATATGTCAGTGTTACCCATATTCATCCATATGTTTAATGCTGCTTTGGTTATTTACAGTTCCTCTTCATGGAGTGAGGTCTGTACACTTCAGATTGAAGCACAGGAGAAGTTTTCATGGACTCAGTGGAAACATGGGTGGGATCTGTTGCTGTTCTTTCTACCAATAGGCTGCCACTTGAGGAGCGCGCCCTGCAGTTTGAATCAGTAATGTGCAGCAGCTGCTCTGGATTTGTTCATTCTTCTGGTTCAAGCTGGTCTGCTGATGAGTTCAAGTGCTGCCAGAAACACTGAACTACACTATGAGTGTGTGAATGAGCCAGCCTGAGTCATCATCATCATCATCAGGCCTGTGCCTGTGTCTAAATGAAGAAAAACGTTTGTTTTTAGTTTGATAACATTTATTTCACTAAAAAATAATTATCATACCAGTTCAACTGACTGTTATTCTAACAGGTTAGATAAATCTCAATTTGCTCGATCAGTTTTTAGGTGTATATTTTTTTTTTTTTTTAAACATATTTTCTTCATTCTAAAATTGAATAACATATTATTCGTGCTATTATTCCAGTGCTGCAGTAATGGTGCACTCTTGGTACCTTTGTTACATTCTTCAAGCAGTTGTCATTGTTATTAAAGTCTCAGTCTCATGTTGATGCCTCTATATGACCTGCATAAACAAACATCATCAATCAGTTCAATAATTGACTGTTTCACAAACTGACTGTTGAAATCAGATTAAACTATTAACCTGAGGCAGTAAGCACACTATTGCCTTTGTCCATGGCCTGCCAGAATCAACACTTGTTCCTTGTAGAAGCTAGAAGCTTTAAGCAGAGATGTCCAAAGTACAGCCCGGGCACCAATCACAGCCCGCGGTCAGATTTCATGTGGCCCGAAGCTTCATTTTTATAATATATTATTTATGGCCGGCTAGGATTGTCAGATACTGTGTGGCTGGGATATTTGGCTTGTTTGGTTGCCATAACGATGCATTTGATCCTCTAAGGACATAACTGCTGCTGTTATATATCTGTAGATGTGACACTGAATATTACTTCATGAAAGATTCTGTTAAAGACAAGAGAAAGAGTGATACATTTTAAACTTCTATTGTTAACAGACTTTGCATTACTCATAATAAGTCATGTTTAGAATGAACATGAGCTTCAGATTTGTATCAAATTCATGCAAGTTTAACGTATTCCTACAATTTATTCTATCTGACTCCAGATGTGAAAGAAAGGAAGAACTGGTTTTTAAATTTGTTTTTGGCTTAGATTTGGTGACATTGTCATTAAAAAAAATGATAATTGTGACAATGAAAACAAAATTGTTGCAAAACAGTGCATCTGTATGTAACTTTTATTGGGATTTTTTTCATTTTTAAAATGTTAGTATTGGCACCCGAACATCTCCACAATGTCAAATCTGACCCTCTATAAAAAAAAAAAAAAAAAAAAAAAAAAAAGTTTGGACACCCCTGGCTTTAAGGAAGCCCTTAAATGCATCATCAGCATTATTACTGAGTTCTTTTTATAAGTACATTGGAACCACGATGTTACGTGTTTAGTCAGTTTCTGTGTGAGTTACAAATGTCCGCTTTGCCTAATAAACGCAGGTTACACTTGGGTTGTGTTAGCTGTGGTTGTGCTGTACTTTACACAGAGTCTTTGAAGGCAGCATGAGAGCGGTACACTGACTCCGGTCCCGCCCCCGGCGGCCTCGGCTCAACTTCCTGCCTGCCATAAGTTCACTGTACACGGCAGGACGGCGTCCACACAGCGGCTCCTCACAGCGGCTCCTCACCTGATGAACACACAGCCGTAAGTGTTTTTACTCACATAAAGCCGTATAATAAAGCTGCAGCTAGCTTAGCGATAATAGGCCTATGTGTACCTACAGACACGGTAACTCCCTGTAGCCTCTCGCGCTTACGCCAGCTCTACATTAGATTACTGTACTATAACGAGCTGCGGGTATCTACGGCTTGTTGTCTTTTACAGACAAGAATATTACCGGCGTTCAATGTTTTCATGAAAATGAGCATAGCATGGGTGGTTAATGCCAGCTTAAATTTAGAGCGCTAACTTTGTAAATAGTCATAAGCGAACATGATTTAAAAAACGAGTACAGTGACCGCAGTTAGCATGACAGGCAAATATAAAGAGCGACTATTAGGCATGTGTGAGTGAAACGGATTAAAGTTAGTGTTCACGCGAGTTTACTACGCGAGCTGTCAGCGGAGGGGCGGAGGAGGGGCGGCACTCTTCAAACACACACACCGCGGGACGAGCTTTGCTCCAGCTCGACCACAAAGTGTCTGTACTGTCACCAAATGAACACAACTCTCAGCTGTGATGACGCATTCTTTATTTTTGTACAACGTTCCCTCTTTAACAGCTACATGGTATCAAATAAAGTTACCATAGCTTGTGCTGTATGTTACCAGCTCGTTAAAATAAAGAGAAAGAGGAATAAAGCGGTGTAATGACACACGGAGGGGGAAGTAACGACACCACCAACGGTTACAAGTTATAACTCGGTATTAACCTCAGCACGTATGTGAATGTTTTTAAACTGTCACTGCTGACTCATGTGCGTTGTCACCTCTAAATAAATATATTAATAACAAACACATGAGTTTGGACACTAAATTCCAGAAAAAAAAGAGAAATAATAGCTTATTTTCCAGTACATTTATCTGTCAGACAAAAATGCTAAATAAATCAGTAAATACAGTCAAGCTCTTAGCATGAACAAATGTTCTTTCAGTGTGTAAAGAAAGGGTTTTACAAAAGAAGAAAGAGTTTTTAAACGTGTTTTAGCTCCTCTGAGGGCAAACAGTTCTAAATGTAACCGAGTTGTAAGAGTCTGAGGCCAGACCTGCAGATATTGGGTACATGGAATGTTGTGGTGAGGACAAATGAGTCATTGAGGAAACGGCCCATGCTGCCTGCCTTTTCCCCTCCAAGAAATGATGTGGTGCCTCTCTTTGTGCTGCTGCGGTGCCAGGACTCCTCCCTCTCATATATCTGTCAGTTATGGCCTGTCACAGACTTTACCACCAGCCACATCTCCTGAGGGCATGCTCTTACTTACTTTCTGCACAATGGCCTTAATGCAGTTGATTGAATTCCTGGAGTATTTTCTGTTACCATGTTACATAACAAGGCTGGGGGCAAATTTCCATATCTTCCAAATGTACAAAATATATATAGTGTATGTACACTAGAGTAACAGTGTAACATTCTTTGTGTTACTTACATATTCTTCATTTCTTGGCCCAGTAATCCTCTCACACACCTTCATCAGGGGATCCTTTCTAAGTACCGCCCCTTTTTTCTCTGTGCTCTAATCACAGTGCTAGCCTCGGACGGACGGACTTGTGTTAGCAAAATGCTAGCTAACTAGCTGACTCATGGCTACCGAGTTAGCTAGCATTTTGATGTAAATTAGCTACTGCTTTGCTAGTATTAGCTATAAGCACACTAATCTTTGAACCTTCTTCAAATGTCTTTTTGACATAGACAAGCTAGCATGTAGCGCCTTTGTGTACAGTAAAAGGAGAGGGTTGGCGAAGGCTTGCTCAATTGCTATTGGAGCACAGAGTAAAAAGGGCGGGACATAGGAAGGGTTTCAGTTTCTTGACCAATCACCAAAAGTGTGTCTACTGGTTTTCATTGTATAATAGAGTGACAAAGTGATTCACTGTGACATGAAGTGTGTGCTGATGTGGAGTCTGACCGTTGCTCTTCTTCTCAGGCCCGGCACTAGCCATGACTCAGCAGGAGCAGCAGGAGTTCACAGAAAGCGTGGAAGCGGCCCTCTCCTGGATGCAAGCCATCCAGGAGAGGCTGAGGGCCAACGACAACACCCAAGGGCCCCGTGATGCCCTGGAGGCCCGACTCAGGGAGACAGAGGTGAAATACTTCACTTACTGTTGACCCTTCATCTCTGACCCCTGCTGCTACTTTAGAGCTCTGTCATAAGACTGCAGAGTGGAGACAGCTGCAGAGCCTTTATTGGAGATGTTTTAGTGGATATATAATGGACACAGTAAAAAACCGTGAATGTCTTCAGACAAGCAGTAAACAAATGTTTTTCTGTGCTCTGCTGAATGTGTAGAAAATCCATTTGTCGGAGCATGAAGGGCGTGTGAAGATGGAGGTGGCACTGGTGGCTGCCGAGATCCTTCTGCAGAGCGGAGATGAAGAGCTGAGGAACCACACCCATGCTAAGCTCAAAGACCTGAAAAGCCAGTGGGAGGAGACCTGCACCTACATCATTCACTGTCACAGGTGCTGCTCCACTGTGTTTGACACTCCACCCTGAATAGTTTGCCCCGAGGGCCGGCTTCCACTGCATTCACAGTTCAGCCGTTAAAGTTCTGTTTTGAATCTGTCCGCATGTGTTTTATTGTTCCACAGAGCTGTGTTTGTATCAGCATGTCAGCTACAGTGTTACGGCCCACACAGAATGTTAGCATCAGGTTTTAGTAGATATCTGTTGAGATATCTACTGAAATTAGCATGCCAACCAGGCTTGGGCCTATAAGCCAAAGACCAGGATGATAGTGATAATAATACGTGTAATACATGTTGTTTCCACAATCACAAACACGTATCTGTTTTATTTTATATTTCCATTCTATATTTTAATTTAGTTTGAATATTCGTTCTAAAAAAAACACATAGGTTCAAACCATTCGAATATCTATATTTGCGCATTATGTCAATAACAGGACGACAATATGAGACATAACCACTTGTATGGGTATTTTTATTTCAGTTTAGAGGTTAATTATAGATTGTCACATGACATTTCCAAACATCTTCACAGACGTGGGTTCATTTCTGTTCTCACTTTATCTTTTCACCAGTGACTCTTTTGTCTTTTAACAGCATCCTTGGTATCACAAGCTAACTGGGTGGGTGTGTTGGCTGTTTGTGTGTGTCAGGCAGTTGTTGCTATTGTCGACACATCTGGTTTGCACAATATCTGTGGTTAAATGACAAATTGCTGGAGCCTTGTGATTGTGTTTAAATGTAAGTTACTTTGCTCTGCCAGTAGTCTGTTCAGTTAAAGAGAAATAAAGATGGAGTTTTTATAGATAAACTAGTTCACTAAAGAAGGCTGTCTAAATCTACCTTATATCAAAACATAGTCATGTGATCACAGTTACAACGTAGAGTATGTGGTCGATAGTTAAATATCTCAACTCTTCTTCATGTGTCTCACATCACACCCAGTCGAATCGAGTGGGTGTGGCTCCACTGGAGTGAGTACCTGAAGGCCTATGAGGAGTTTGAGCTGTGGCTGACGAGGCAGCAGCGCAGTCTGGACGTCAGGGTGGAGCTCCAGCTGGGGGTGAAGGAGAAGCTTTGGCAGGTGGACCAGCAGAGGGTGGCGGTGAGTGACGTCCACAACCAGGCCACACTGCTGGAGAGGCTGCTGGATGAGGCCGCCGCGCTACACAACAGGACCCAGGACCCCAGTGTGGAGCCCCAGGCACAGGAGAGGCTGCAGGAGGCCTACAACGATGTCAGAGACAGAGCTGAGGTGAGGCAGTCTGACTCTATATATGTGCTATGTGTGCTATGTGCTATGTGTTATCACATGCAACTACTGTTCAACTACAGCCTGGTACACGCTGACATACAAGCTGTGCATACACTCAGAGCCATGAAAGAGGTGTATGAGAGATGTTGCTGCACAGGGAGCTCAGATGTTGCTGCACAGGGAGCTCACAGTGAATGAATCTCTACTCTGTAGACTTCATTCTGCATAATCAAGGTCATTTCTTTTGTGTTTCCTGGGTTAAGGTTATCCTGTTTTTAAACATCAGCCAGTAAAAGCAGAACTGCTTGCTCATGCATGAGTCAGTGTCTGAGAAAAGCAGGAAAACAACATCTGAAAGCAGCTTTCAGCATTTTGTGCACGTCACTGCCTCAGGACACAATATGTGGGTTCACCATGACACTGAGCTGTATCATGCATCCAGGCTGGGCTGAGCAGAGCTTGTTGGTTAGTTATTATAACTCACTGAAGGTGACATTATCACGTTACTTTCATTAAGCTTGTCAACTGTCACAGTGACAGCTTCAAACTGCTTCTTTTATCTGAACACACTGAAGAAGCTGGAACCAGAATGACATGACTTTAATGATAGATTGATCATCAAGATTGTTGAATAATTTCCTGTTTATTAACAAAACATGATTAGCTATTGCTATGTTTGCTGATAGTGAAATAAATATGTGTTGTTGTGTTGTACACAGATATTATTATTACAGAGACTCAGCAGTTCCCACCATGAGCAAGCACCTGGTTCATAGTGGGCGGACATCTGCTGTGTCATGAGTTCAGAGAGGGAGAGGAAAGGATGGATGGACAGAGAGGTTTATAGTGGGCATCAGGCAGGAGTTGCAGCCACATTCCCTGATCTAGGCGTAGCTACGATCCATGAGTACAATTGGAGTGGGGGAGAAATTGAGAAGTACCCCACAGCCCTCTACAGCAGCATAACTAAGGGATGCTTCAGGACTAGGGTTACAAAATAGTGTGAATTTTCAAAGTTGGAAACCTTCCATGGGAATTTAGGGAATAAACCATGAATTTACAAAATTTGGCACTTAACAGGGAACTTAAATATATTTGAGGAAAATATATTTTATCATAATATTGACTAAAACAATCAGATTTCATGCAGGTACACTTGAATATCTGCTATTCCTTCATCACATGCACATAGCACACTGCTTACTGCAGGGCTATTGAGGCCACGCCCCCTACCTGCACAGGTGATTTCTGTACCTGGACCACACTTTAGAGCCCAGAGCACACAGAGACTATTGAAGCCACACATTTGAGCTGGTGGACTACAGAACATTGTTCAATAAAATAATTCAAACTTTATAAAGTTCTGCATATGACAAAACAAAATGTTTAGATTTATGTTTGGATATGATACACTTTGTTTAAATTACCTACAATTTACATTAATTCCCATTATTTTCCATGGAGTTTCCGATTTGGAATCCCAAAATTCCCAAGCTTAACTTCCTGTGGAAAATTTCCCGGAAATTTACTGGAAACTGTCTACCCCTTTTGCAACCTTATTCAGGATTCACCTGAGCCAGGTCTAACTATAAGCTCTATCAAAAAGGAACGTCCTGAGACTCCTGTTCTCTCATCAGTTTACATAAGTACATCATGAAAAAACAGGTGGGTGCTGCTACTATTTTTTATCCGGGCCAAAGCCACCACTGTGGCTAACAACTATAATTATACTGTGTATGGGTCAGTATACATATGCTGTTATCAGGGCTTTACAGTGCACACGAAGATGAAAACAAGACGCTGTTTATGTTGTTTATTCTTTTTGAATCACCATGTGAACCTACAGGCATACATAAAACGTAGATTTGATTGTTGCATGTTACACGTTGCATGCTGTACTGTGGTCTGTGCACATGCATGTCAGTGATCAGGGTTTTGCACTCTTGCGCTGATGCTTCTGATCTTGTGGTTTATGTAAAACTGTGCACAGATCAGCTGGTAGAAAGTGTGTAGAATCATATTTTAGAAAGGAAAGCTGAAACACTGAAAGAAAGAAAAGAAAATGAAAGCATGAAATGAAAGCATGTTAATCCTCTCAAGTCAAACAAAAACAAATTCTTTGTTGGAAGTCGGAACAGGAAGCACAGGCCTTGAGAAACACTTGCAGTTGCAATGGCAGTGGCTTGAAATGGGGGCTATTATGCTCTCATTCTTACCACAGCACACACATATACACACACCTACACACATATACAGTACATATGTTTGCTGAAGTTTAACTATATGTTTTGTTATGGATGGAAGCAAGCTAAGGCCACCTGATCAAAAGATGGAAAAGTTTTCACAGATGAGGCAGGTGTGACTCTGTGCGGCTGCGTGTGCAAGCATGTTGGTGGGATTTGCATTGTGTTTGATGTAGGGTGACATTTTGAATCAAAGTTAGAATGCAGTATGTGCCCTTCATTTACATTAACAGCGAGGATTAAACTCATATTATTATTTGCTCCTGTACATGGGAATAATTAACATTCAGAGTAAAGATACCGGTGGATTAGTCATCATTATACAACAAGCACATTCTAAATGTCCAGTTGACCAATCAGATTGCTCGGTCGGACCTACTTGTGGTATAATTAACAGATACACGCTGGCTGCTTTCCTGCTCAGTGAGTCACACAATGACACTGTTCTTCCTCTTCCTTTTTTCAAATATCAGTCAGATATAAACACATACACACCCACGTCAGTCTTAACCTACATCATGTATTCACCAGAACACAGCAGACTGTTTGCAAAGCCCTACTCTGAAATCAGGTAGCTGAGGCAACAGACGCTCACAGGAGAATACAAATTCATACTTGGGCTTGTCGCTCGGGTACCCAAATGTGAAGTGTGTGATGTTAATCCTAAAAATTATCACAAGTTGTGTCCCCTGCTGTGCTAGGAGCGTCTGTCGCTGCTTCAGAAGATCGCTGAGGAGCACCAGACATACCAAGGCAGTGTTCAGAGGTTCCAGTCTTGGCTGCTGTCAAAAACCAAGGAGCTAACGGATCTGATGGAGAAGGAGGATACAGCCGAGAACAAGCTCAAAGCCTTACAAGTGAGACTAAGTGAAAGAGAATTATGGAGCTGCTGTCTGATGTTGTGTGTTCAGTCTCAGAACCAGTTGTAGTTATTTTCAGCCATGGAAGAGGGACAATATTCTATTTGGAGTTGACTAAATACCCAGCTGTGTATTTTTGGGCTCAAATGGTACAGACTAAATAAAACGTCATTATAATTATCCTCGTGGTGAACACAGAAAGAGCAAAAATGGATGGACAGAGTGGAATGTAGCACAGAGAAATGAAAAGCAGACAGTGAAGGGTGAACATGTTGGGGTGTTGAAGCTGCAGATAAAAGCCTCTCCACCAAGTAATAAACACATTTCAGTGTGTTCAGATTTTTCATTCCACTGTTCTGCACAATAACATATTTTTTAATGAACTGGAATGTTTATCCAGTTCATATCAATGCATGGTAAAAAAAATTCACACTAAAAGCTGCACTGGAAAGTTGTATAATGAAAAGGAAGGTGATTGTTTTGAACATTAATTTAGACTACTGTATGTAAATACATACACACATTCTGTCTAACACCATTTAAAAAAAAAAAAAAAAAAAAAACTGATCTCTGATTGATTGACACAGATGAAGGTGGCACAGTGCTTCCAAAGTGAAGGGAGCTGATTTAAAATGAAAGCAATCTCAAAACGGGAACTATAAATGTTCTCTCAGGACAAACTCCCCTGTCCACACTGGGTATATATCAAGATTTTATATACTATCTATTATACCTGTATTTTATCATGTACTGCACGGCAGTTACTGAGTGTGGAAGAGGTGGTCCCTCTGTAAAAACCCCATTTCCTGATGACATAATCTTTTTGTGGCAGACATAATTTGCAGGACTTTATTTCTGGTAACTTAATCACACTCAAAAAACAGAGCAGCAGAGTGGTGAGCATGACATAACTCTGATCACTGAGCCAACCATTATTATTATTAAACATATTGAGAATACATTAAGGATATATAATGCTACTATGTCACTTATTAGTTTTTTATTAGTCCTTTTTTTAACTGATTTCAGAGTCACTAATATTTCATGTTCTAGAATAATAATAATTCAGATTTTTTCCACCTGTAACTTTGTATTCCAAGCCAGCACATAATGTTTCCTCTGTCTGTACCAGGCTCTGGATGACAGTGTAGCTGGTGAGGAGAAGACCCTGCAGCACATCGAAGGCGTGGCAGAGACAGTGAGGGCCAACACCTCTCCTGCCGGGGCGGAGATGGTGGTGGAGGAGGCCGAGGAGTTGAGACTTGGCTGGCTGAGGTTGAGGCAGGGCCTGTGTGAAGCTGAGGACGGTCTGCGCTCCAGCCTGGACTCCCACAGTCAGTACATGGCCAGGTGTCAGCGGCTGGGAGAAGACATCAACCGCCTCAGGGTGTTGATGCAGGGGCTGGACCAGGAACTGGAGGGGAGCCGCCAGGCTGGGGACCGTGCTGACTGCACGGAGGAGCAGATCCTGGGCCAGTGGAAGAAATATACGGTAGGTTGTTTTATACAGGTAGACAGACAGCGGTTATGCAGTTAAGTTGTACTTGTTGTCATAACGCAGGGGTCAGCAACCCAAAATGTTCAAAGAGCCATATTGGCCCAAAAAAACAAAAACCATACCTGTCTGGAGCCGCAAAAAATTAAAAGCCTTATATAAGCCTAATATGAAGGCAACATAGGCTGTCAGTATATTAGCTATATATGCCTATTAAAATGACTAAGTAGGCTACAAATACAAAATGAGCATTCATGATTAAATGTTTATTTTCCCTGCAGCGCATCCTGGAGAGAATGACACACCACGTGACTACTCTGCTGTACGATATTTGGTGCTTCAAGTTTAACTTCCATTACAATATTAATGTTTTGTATTTTGTTGCATTGATTAACTTATAGAAATACAAGAAATAGAAATACAGATTTTTGGTGTCATGCTTTCTGTAGTAAAGTCACAAACCCCTTTTGCGACCCTCTCATACTCGGTGCGCCGTCTGTAGCCACTGAAATCAGGTGGTTAGTGTTTATTCCTTTGTCATTTAAACACTGCAGCACAGCCTCACAGATGTCCTCCCCCCGTGTTTGGCCTTTCAGTGATATTAATTCCATCGTTTCTTCTTGCGGCCCATCAGAGTTCACACACCTGCATAACAAAGCTGTCTGTTCGATATCGGTCACGTCACACGACTCATCACAGGCAATTGAGTAAGCTGGAGCTGAATTGATGTCCTTGATTTGCCAATCGGTGATGTTGTTTGCCATTTTAATGGCCCTTTCCTTCACTGTCTTTGCAGAGAGAGGCATGTCTTTAATTCTCTGTATTATCTGGGTTTTGTTTTTGAAGTCTGAAAATAGGCACACTGATATTTTAATGAATGAATCCTTCATGTACTCGCCATCGGTGAATGGTTTCCCGCGCTTTATTATCTCCCGGGCTGCAACAAAACAGCAATAGTAGAGTTTGGAGATGCAATCCACTTCTTGAAACTGTTTTTGTGGTCCTCTAATTTCTCCACAAGCACAGCAGTTGCACTTTTTCTCTCAGTCCCAACTGGGTGCTCGGCTGCAAATTTAGCATGTTTTACCTGGAAATGTCGCTCCAAATTGATCTTCTTGTTATTTGACAACTTCTCATTGCAAATCAAACATGCAGACAATCCTTCAGCATTGGCAATGAAAGCAAACGATTCTGTCCATTCTTCCTTAAATCCTCTGTTCTCATCAGCAATCTTTCTCTTTTTGCCTTTGGGATCCATGGCCCATACCACACACCCGATTGTTTACAACAGCCACCCGCCTGTCACCGTGCTGCACTGTGTGTTGCAGGCTATGACACAATTCTGCTATTTGGCGCAATTCTGAAATTCGGTATTTATTACATAAATTTTTACAGCATAAGAATGTTTGTGTCAGGTTTTCCCCCCAAAGAAATCATATTAAAACAACAACAAAAAAAAATCATTCTTTTTCCATTTTCACACATTTTTGAAAAAGCTCCAGGGAGCCACTAGGGGGGTGCTAAAGTGCCACACGCAGCTCTGGAGCTGCGGGTTGCCGACCCCTGTCATAACGTAAGTGATATCACTACGTGTCGTTCTCATTAAGTTCTATGTCAGATGGAACTTGACAGAATGAACTTCTCAGTGACAGTTGTGGAGTTAAAATAAGAGTGCGTGGGAGTTAAACACTGCTTCCTGTAGGAGTCATCAGAGTGGTTCTTCTGTTTGCATCCTGCTGGCAGAACAGACCCTGCCTAGAGATCTGATGATCTGCATATTTGGTTTTACATACTTTTATGTCTTCATGTCTTTGCTGATGCAGCCGCCCCCATTTATCCAGGCCTGGGACAGTTAGGACTGCACTGGCTTGCATCATGGGTGTATATAGAGAACTGGATTCATTGTTAGAGATGCTCACTGCAGCATGAAGACAAAAAAAGTTTGATTTCTGGGAATAACTTACCTGGATCTTCTGAATATCCTTCTGCATTGTGCAGCCCATAGAGCAGAGAGTTAAAGACACTGGCACTTCTTGTGGCTCTTCTTCACTTTTCAAATGCTCTCAGACTAATCTATTTCTTTTAAAAGTGGTTGTATTATCAGAATTTACCTTCATAAAAAGTTTTGAAGGTTGAAAACCTTGGTTTTAAATCTCAAGTGTTTCTAACATTGACTAAAAAATCAACAACAGAGTTAAAGTCTGTAGAAAAACATCTTGTTTATGAGGAGTTGACCATCAGTGATTCAGCAAAAGTCCTTCATTGAAAACTTGAGGTTATTGTTTGATTAGATTTGATTGACAGTGGTGGCAACATAGACAAACAACCCATCAGCTGTCATCCAAATTTAATTCAAAGTTTGCTAAACTCTGACTGGTGCACAAAAATAGGAGACATCCTGTTTTTCCCCTGCCAGTTGAAACGAGTGAAAAGAGCACAGACCAAACAAAAAACACAGAAACAAAAGTGTTCACTGTAACTTCAATCTTTAATTTTCTTTTCACGTAGGACTCCATACAGTTCCATTTTTATTCATAGTCTATAGTGCAAAATCATAACAGTGGTTATCTCACAATATAGAGCAGATTCAGACTGTACTAGAAGGAAAAAAAGATTGGAGTTCATTGTTTTCCTATGGGGAGAGTGGTGACACCCAACTAGGCAAAGCTCTACCCCTAGCTGTGCACACCGCTGGAAATTGCTCCTGTCAAAGTTTAAATTTATTTCAAATTTGGACTTCAGGTGCTGCTGACATTTTAATGACATTAGGCATTTTGCGATAGTGTAATGACACATGCAAGCAGGTGAGGTAGAGAGCAGAGAGTGATGGAAATGTAACACAGCATGAAAAACAAAGCACAATATTACCAGTTTATGAACTTAGCTCGCTAAATTCAATGCTAAAATTAGCTGTTTGTGTTCATGGCTGTGCCAGGTGTACAAGTTGAACACAAAAGGTTAGCTTAACATCAGTAAATCCCATCATTTTGTTGTTACGTAGAGAAGAAGGATGTACTTTTGCTGATGACACTGCACTTTGTCTATGCAAACATGTTGTACGCCAGAGAGAACAAATCTCTTATCAGGTGAGGACAGCCTCACGCAAACATCATTCCTCCTTGAGTCCCTCTTAGAGGTGATATAATCTACATGCCCTGACAAGATGACTCCTGACTGGATTCTTTATCTCCATCAGACTATGGTTTACTGCCTATCACATGGCTGACACACAACAGAAACAAAATGTGACAGCCCTGTCAGTAAAGCTGCTTTATCACTTCAGTGGATCCGCTGAATGCCTCAGAGAGGCGTGGTAGAGTCAGTTTGATTATTATTTCTATCTGAGTGCCTCACACTGTGACATTCATCTGCCTCTTTGTCTAGCAAGTCACCACTATCGGTGGATTAATACTCAGTCCCTTACCTTTGAGTAATAGGAAAGCTTTCTCTCTACAGAATCTAGAATGTCTATTTTTATGTTCATGTTTGCAGCATGTGACTGATGAGGGTAGAATCAGTAGGAGACGGTTCACAGAGAATCTTGCAGAGCAATAGTTCTGTACCTGTGGAGCTGTGGTGCTTCTTGTGTTGGGTGTGACTTGAATGCTGAACAGTGTGGTGGACTCATCTGTCTGTCATCTGCTGCAATCTAGACAGGCTGTCACCTCGCTGTGACACGATCTGTTTTCACTTTTACTGTAAGACACCAAATGGATTGTTAACAGCTGCAGTTTATCTACACGATAAATCCATCATTGTAGCTGAACTATTTAAGTGACAGGTAATGGAAAGACATGCCAAACAATTATAGAACATAACCTTAAAGACGAGGCAGCGCCGTGCTCTGAATAAATAAATGTATAATTCATGAGAGCACATCAGTCTCTACACACAAACACCCAAAACTCAGTAACACACTGAGCAAATAAAACTAACAGATACACAACCAAAATACAAACTTGAGCATTTGTCCCATCTGTGTTCTGGCAATAATTTTGTTAGAAAATGGCCTGTTTCTGGTGGCACAGTGCTCTTTTACATTTAATTAGTAACATTTACTCGTGCTTTCCTTGGGTGAATGTGTTTTCACTCATCCTGACCAAACACCCATCAACATTCTCTGTGGATATCAAGTAAAGCCAAAGCAGAAGTGCCAAAAACTGCAGTTCCTTAAATGTCCACCAGAGTCTGGCTTCATAAGTGAGTCAGTCTCCATAAGTCCCCATGTTCAACTTCACAGCAGAAATAAACATGTTTATTGGGGTGTCGTTATCCGCCCCATGTACAAAGGCTCAGTCCTTGCTGCAGCGGTCCAGGGTTTCAACCTGGAAAAAAAAAATGTTTACAGCCTGGTACAAAAAACAGTTTTGGTCTCTATAGCTAATTTCCCCGTTCATGACAACTGTACTGAGGGTGAATTTATATACAACTCACCTGTTCACATTATATTAAGGCTTAAAGTTATGCAAAATTAAGAGTGTGCACGCTTTGATTGACAGGTGGAACTGATGATCCGCATCTTGATGGTGCTGTTGATTTTTAGATTAACGAGAGGCGGAACATGCAGGACTGCCAACATGGAGATTTTGAGCTTCAGGGCAGCTCTTTATAAACCTACAGGTGGCGTCACACATACACATCATCCTGAATCTTTTTGGTTTTTTGCATTGGCCATTTCAAAAAGTTCAATTGTGAACACGTGAGGTGACGCCACGTGTGTCATGTGCCATGTGTGTGTGAAGGTGTGACAGATTGAATGGATTAAGCTTGTATTTTTATGTCTCTTAAGTCTGGATGTGTCTCAAATCACTGAGTGGTCCAAATCCTATCCGGTTCCTACATCCTCCCTCTGCTCACTGTCATTCCATTTGTGCATTCCTATGGAGGGTCCTTCACACTAAGTGTCATTCCAAACCAACTAGCCTCAAGTGGAAGTGATTTATAAAGCCCTCAAACATTGAGCCTGCATCGATGCTTCTATCAAGAGCAGCATCTCTTTTGTGTCCGGGATGGAGAAAACACCCACATAGCTACAAACGGGAGCTCTGTGTGGTAATACATTTTCCCACTTCAGGTGCTCATACACTGACTCTTTGATAGTGCTGTGCAGAAAAAATATTTATTCATTTACAGGATCCTTGAAATATGAAATGAAATATTTGAGATTAAGAACTTGTTTGTTAAGTGTCCTTGGAACAGGCCTCCAAGTGAACAGTTTATTACTGTGGGCTGACGCTGATCAATGTTGCTGTTCCTGTCGGAGGAAAGTGAGGGCGCCCCAAAGCTTGCCAATGTATTTGTACCCCCAAAGAGACCCTCCACAGCCACAAGTGGGACTCCACAGAGTTCCACTCGTCACACAGTGGGAGGTTGTAGAGGCCGGATTGGAACTGAGCCACTGGTTCAGTAGGTAGTGACTCTTGATACTGCACAGTGAGTGTATTTTAGACGTTTACCATCTTATTGATGTGACACTGATGAGTCACTGAGACCATTTCAGAGCTTTTATTTCCACTGTGAATAATTCATTACCAACATGCTGGGTTAGTTAAAGTCACGTATACAGATTAAAGTGTGTGTAGCTGTATCAGTAGTAATGTTTTCACATTAGTGCAGTGTTTCTCTGGATCTTTTCACAGACGTTGTAACAGAGAAATCACCGCTCAAGCTGATAAAAGTCAATCGTTTGATTCAGTCGTACTAATTAGCAGCTACTCACAATAATTCTTATAACACTGTTTGCCGCTCAGTGTTTACTATCTGCAGCTGTGTCGTTCAGTCCATTGTGACATTCTAATGGCTGCAGTCTGTTTACATGAGTCACTTCCAGGGCTTTGGTGCTGTGCATGCTGGCTGACTGGCACATTTAAAATGGGACAGAGCCATCATTGCTGTTATTAGTTGCACCTGTGCTGTTCTTTATAATGTCCACCACAAGAAAGTGTGTCGCCTCACAATGCAAATTAAAACAAACATCCGCTTAAAGCTGACAGCAGGGAAATAATAGACGACAGGGCCACGGCTCCACAGAGTTCACAGCACATGGATAACAACACGCTCACAGTCCTCGTGTTGTTTTTGTTTGTGCTACATAGATTGGTTTTCTATTAAAATTCAAGACTAAGTTTAACACGAGTGTCCTGTGCTCACTATTAATGAGATACAATAAAGGTGCGAAAAGCATCCAGCACAGTGTGCAACAATGACAGCCTTTTACTAATATATTTGTGTGTTGTGTGTTATTAATGTCAGTTTGTAGCTCCTTCATATTGAGCTGGGTGACTGGATTTTAATTGGTGGCTCAGTCAGCAGTCATTTAGCCACCGGTTTGATGACATTTCTGTTGTTCTTTCAGCCAACTGAGAGTCACCAGTTTCCATCCTTAAAATGAGGAGGCTGACTGGTTTGAATGAACATTAAACAGCATTAAACAGAACAGACACGTTGTCTGTGGTAAACATCCCACCCTCTTGTTTGCTGCTGTTGTGGCTTGAGCTCATCTTGCTTGTGTTCTGTGTTTGCATCCTGCAGGGGGTGAGGAATGCTCTGGCAGGGGAGGAGTCCCAAGTGGAACTTCTCAAGGCTCAACTCAAGGAGCTCTTCAGGTTCTCAGGGGACTCCCGCCACCTCTCTGATGACGTCCTGGCTATTGTCAAAGAACACCAGAGGTAAAATAACTCGAAACAATGTTTGGACTCCCATTCAGTTCACTGAGATCTGTGCATCGATAATGATCATTTCTTTATTAAGTATGTTCACAACATGAGGTGTGGAAGTGTAACGTCTCGCTCTGACTCACTGAATCACCTGAAAGACAATTCAGACTGCTTAACATCATCACATTAAAGATCTGTGTGTAGGATGCAGTCGCATCTACTGTTCCAGAAGTCAAGAAAAAATGTATAAAATGTCATTTCAGAATTTTGATTCTGAGTTTTATGGCAGGAAGATAAACTAATCGTCCAGGATCAAGTTTACTGCCACTAGATTTTCACATACAAACAATAATGTGAAAATCAGGTTTATTATTACGGAATGGAAAGATTTACAAACTAAAACAAAAAATGAACTGGAACATTTTTCAAATGTCTTAATGTTTTGTTGTTTTTTCTTTGTGGTTCAAAATGTCTTAAATTCAAGGTCATTAAAGCTGCAGGCACACAAATAATAGTACTGACAGCTGTAGAAAAATGTCCTCATATTTTATTATTACATATTCTACCAACACATGGATGCACATGCACACCACGAACACAAGCTTGATGTGATAGATATTTTTACAGACTGTAAACTGGATGGTAATCATGGCCTGATTATCCAGCCAGCAGGCTCTGGGGCAACAATGAGCTGCTGAGCCAATGTTCCTCCTCTCTGTGCACTACACAGATTTTGGAACACTACCTGTCTCCTGTTTACTGATGCGATGTCATTATAATATGAATATATTTAGGAATATGCATCATGTAAACATCGGTACCACCTTAAAATACGGACTCTGGGACACTCTTCAGGGTCAGTTGTGTGAAGTCTTGTCAGTTGATATTGTGCTCTGCTGCTGCAAATTCATATACTCTCAAACTAAAGTAGTCAGATTACTGCAAACCATAACCCTAACCCAGTAATACATATGAAAATACAGCAGGAGAACAAGATCAAAGACAAAGAAAGCAATGTACTGTACAAAAAATAATTAAACTGGGCTGTTGTTTAGCTCAGTTGGTAGAGCAGCCGCCCCATGTACAAAGGCTCAGTCCTTGCCACGACAGGTCAGGGTTCGAATCAGACCTGTGGCTCTTTCCTGCATGTCATTCCCCATCTCTCTCCACATTTCCTGTCACTCTTCAGCTGTTTCTATACAATAGAAGCTCAAAAAAATAAATAAATAAATAAACTTTTCCCTCAAATACAACCAAACAGAACATTCGTAGATAAAATATAGTCAATGTGTGTTAACAGAGTTAGCTATAAAATATTTAAATATGTTATTTAAGTCTATATGTCTGAATGTCAGGTTGTCCTGCTCAGCTTTTAGTGTTACTGCCAGAGATGTGTGGTTCTAATGGAGTGCTCCAGTTTGAGATATTTAAAGCTCAGACATGGGTTTGCTATTTTGAGCCATGACTTCCCTTAGCTGGTAATAATAATTTAAGGCTAAAATAAAGTCACAAACAAATGAGACAGCTTCACACTTTGCTCTGTGACATACAACAAACCATTAAGCATCCCATTTTTAATGGACCCATTATTTTCTAATAGCTTTCTAATAATTTGCTGACTTTCCTGGAAAGAATGAAGTGATTCAGTAAAAACAAAATTCAGAGTAAATATTCATTATTTAAAAAGTATACTTGTTTGTTCAGCTTACCTGCTGTGCGCCCACTAACAGGTTGTAGGTTATGTTAGATTAGCAATTCATTAGATTATATTATATATTTATTTATATTATATATAATATTTCATTTTTTTATTTATTTATTTTTTTTTAAGATTTTTTTTTTTTTGGACTTTCCAAGAGACAGCTGAAGAGTGACAGGAAATATGGGGAGAGAGAGATGGGGAATGACTTGCGGGAAAGGGCCACAGGTCAGGACTCGAACCCGGGCCAGCCGCAGCGAGTCTTCGCATATGGGGTGGCCACTCTACCGAGCTAAGCGCCGCCCCAAGTATTTCAATTTAAATATCTCCTTTATCTGTAATCACTACAAAATTGCATAGATCTTTCCAGGAACTGTTCCTAGAAAATGATGAAGGACAAGCAATTTAAGTTCAATTTAAGTTTCATGGTCAAATATAATCATACAGGTGGATTCATATTTAATTCATTCATTTTAATGGACTGATACTTGTGCTCTCAATTTAAACATCCATCCATCCATCCATCCATCCATTATCTGTAACCATTAGGGTTGCAAAAGGGTGGAAAGTTTCTGGTAAATTTCCAGAAACTTAAGATATGGAATTTTGAAATATTCAAAATCCAAAAATGATGGGAAATTATGGGAATTTATGGAAATTAAATGTAAATTGGGGATAATTTAAATGAACTGTATCACATCCAAATATAAATATGAACATTTTGTTTTGTCATAGCAGACATCCATGCAGAATAATGTTGCATGGATGAAATAAAGTTGTGTTGAAATAATGTTATGCACAGTGCATGTAGGGGGCGTGGCCTCAATCACTCTGCATGAAGCGGTGTGCTATGTGCATGTGATTTAGGAATAGCAGATTTTCAAGTGTACTTGCATGAAATCTATGGTAAAATACATTTTAGAGTACCTGGAGAGAAACTCCACACTGAAAGGTTCCAGCCGGGGCCAAGAACCTTCTTGCTGTGAGCAGACAGTGCTAACTACTGCACCACTGTGCAATTTAAGCATATTTCATGTCATGGTTTAAGATGGTTTAAAGGCTTCTCTACCATCAGAACAAAATCTATATGGTTAGATTTTCCTTAAATGTACTGAACACATCAAAGAATGAACACTTTTGATTTAAGACTAAGTCTAAGATTAAGTATATACAGCTAATGTGAACATGCTAACACAGTGTTTACATGCTGATGGCTAACAGGGTATGAGCACCATCTTAGCATTGTGTGGTAGCATGCTAGCAAGTTATATGTATATACGGTATTGCACCGAACAAGGCGATGGAGAGTGGTTGTGTTCAGGCAACGTCTATAACTTTTCTCTCTGATCCAGTTAAACTTTAGTTTAAAACGAGAAGATAACAATACCGGACTTGAAGTCCATAGAATCCTACCCACTTTCTGCTTCTTTAGTCTGTGCACCACCTCTTGGAAACCGTTTGCTTATAAGCTTTTGGTCTGAAACTACTGCAGGTTCTGTCCAATTTTGTAGCATCAAAGGAGTGCTTTATATCCTTAGGCTTTTTAAATACCTAAAGCGTAAAGGTACCAAGCTTCAACAGCACATCACAAGGGAAAAGGAGGGCAAAACACAGATCACTCCATCATGCTCACATGCATAAGAACACTCTCTACACAATAAAACCAAAAATACACAAAGAAGCAGATTACCATACATAATGAGCCTAACAAACCCACTGCAGTCTGTGTGCTGGATTATGTGTCTCCTCTAGGAAACACTGTGCCCTAGAGATGAAATAATATGTATGGAATTATGGGCTAAAGAAAAAAGGTGTAAACAAAGCACAATACATGTTAAATTTAAGATTCTTCGGAGTCTCCACCTGTGATACTTTGATGACAGCTTTGAACACTCTTTGACATTCTCTCAGTCAGCTTCATGAGGTCATCACCTGCAATGGTTTTCAGTCTTAAAGGAGTTCCCTTACATGCACAGCACTTGTTTGCTGCTTTTCATTCACTCTGTGTTCCAACTCATCCCAAAACATCTCAGCTGAGTTTAAGCTGCATGACTGTGGAGGCCAGGTCATGTGATGCAGCACTCCATCACTCTCTCTGGAGGTGTTTGATGATGGTTCCAATATCACAGACCAGATGGGATGGCGTGTCACTGCAGAATGCTGTGGTAACTGTGCTGCTTAAATGTGTCCTTATTTTTGAAGAAATCGCCAGCCCCACACTATCACACCTCCTCCTCCATGCTTCGTGGTACGTGGTGAGAACCAACAATCTCAGATTTGACTCATCACACCAAAGTCCAGATTTCCTCTGGTCTAATGTCCATTCTGTGTGCTTGTTGGTTCGAGCTGTTCTCTTGTTGGTCTTCCTCAGTCGTGGTTTCTCTGCAGTTATTTGACCATGAAGTCTCCCCTGAACCTGTTAATTGAAAAGCTTTCTAGATGACTTCCTCATAAATCTGCATGAGAGAAGAGTGTTAACTAGATCATATAGTAATTCCAGTTTTGTTGCTCTGTTTTTAAGTTCTCTTT
Organism: Protonibea diacanthus; assembly: GCA_028641955.1. Taxonomy (NCBI): domain Eukaryota; kingdom Metazoa; phylum Chordata; class Actinopteri; family Sciaenidae; genus Protonibea; species Protonibea diacanthus. The sequence continues at coordinate 24,059,368 of CM053987.1, forward strand.
TGAATCACCTTTACAGAAAGTTCTCTGTCTGATAACGCCTTGTGTGCTCGTGTTGCAGTGTGAAATGCAGAGCGACAAGGCTGTGTTCAGAGTCAGAGTCAGGGCTGAGAAGCATTCTCCAGGATCCGCTACTGGTCTACGCCCAGTGGAGTCACATGGTCTCTCAGGTTCTGGAGGCTTCCGCTGAGGTTACTGACTTCTCCCACATTGCCATGTTGGTGCAGAACATTGAGGTAAAACACACATTTTCTTCAAGTGACTATAATAAATTTTTTATAGCAATGAATCAAATGACAATGTGCAGCTTCACCCAGCTTCAGGTCTGTTCACTCTCATGGATTCACAGTGTTGTTTTAGGCTGCAGCAGACAGCTGTTCTCAGTGAGAAGCTCTGATAAAGCCACTGTACACTACCTGCTCTGCAGCAGACAGACACAGACACAAATAGAGATTAGCTTGTGAACAAAGAGAAGCATTTAGCAGCTATGTATAGAGAACAATATTTTCTCAAGACCAAAAACTGCTGAAAGGAATATGAATATGAAATATTAGATCCATCAGGTGGACACAGACATGGCTGTATATGAGTTATGTTACTGTGTAAGGTTCAACTTTAACTTAAAAGGTGATGACATGTCAATGTTGTGTTCAGAGAAGAAGAACCAAGTTGTGTAAACATGAAGTCATCTAAACAGACCAAATGATCTGCTTTATAGTCACACAAAAAACAGACCAAGAGTCCACCCCAGAGTTTGATCGACAGCTTCCACAGCAGTATAAATGAAGGAAGGTGTTGGCCTAAGGCAGGCTAAGTTTGAGTGCGACTTTAGAAAACATTCACACACTCGTATGGCACATAATAGACCTGAAGTGTATTTGAGATGTGATTCTAATTACAAATCAAACTCTCTCTCCACTGTGCCGCGAACACTCTCTAAATTACACAGAATACAGAATGCCCGCGGTTGCCACTCATTTTTGATTTTCTGTCATAAATATTTAATGACACTGCGAGTTACCTTCCAGACAGAGGAAGCTAACAGAGCTGATAAAGTCTGATAATGTCAGGGAGTTTTAGAGATATCACTATCATAAACACACTGGAGTATTTTAGTTGTTTTAATGTGTTTTCTGCCAAATGTTTTTGAAGCATCCTGTTCAGCACGCTCTGAGTTTTTATCAGGGATGCAGTGGAAGTTCTGACAGTCAGAAGCCTGTTCAGCTGGCACTTTTGTTGTCTCAGCATTTTCCCAAAGCTTCTTATTATCATCAGAAACAATGAGGATAAACCGTGTCACGTCATTATCAGGATTTCGAGAAGTGTATCCATGCAGCACAAGTCCACAGATTTCTGTCCTGCTAATATCAGATCAGACAGCTCGTGTAAGAGTTGCGTCACTGCAGCAGCAGTGTACAGTTGTAAAAATTCTGTATGAAGTTCTGTATGGAGCGATTCTCTGGAGCTGAACTTTTTCTGTGAATGCCCTTTGGTCAGCATTTAAAGAGGGACTGCCTGGAAAACAGTTTGAAACCTACAGGCTTCATCTTTCCTTTATGTTAGCATCTGCTGAAGGACAGCGTCCAGCTGCAGGAGCGTTTGAGTCTGCTGCAGGTGAAGGGGGACCTGCTGGACTCTGTGTTCGGTCCTGAGAGGTCTGACGGCCTGCAGGACGAGCTGAACGCCGCCATCAGGAACAGAGAGCTGCTGCACAATCAGCTGCTGCAGAGGAAGAGCAGACTACAGGTCAGCGTGATATCTGAGGCATTAGTGAAGCATCCATGTGAACATAAATGTATAACACACCTTTGTTTCCATATTCAGGGCTTAATCTCAAGAACCAAAGACTTTGGTGACGCCTATGAGTTGATTCGCTCCAAGCTGACCACTCTCCGGGACCGACTGATGACAGCTGGTGGCCCCCAGCCTGACATCCTGGCTAAAAAAAGCCAGTCTGACCAGTTCAGGGTGAGTTTATTCGCAGGTCAGACCACAGCCAAGCTGGAGTCAGCCCAGGCACAAGGTGCTCTGTTTACACTGACATATCTTAGCCTCTAGCTGATCAAGCAGATGAATTCAGATCAAGTGTCATGAAAAGGAGACTTTTCTTCATCACATTCAGCAAAGACAATGGTGCCTCATGGACTGATGTTTACATGGTTCATCACCGGGTTTTTCACTTACTTCATTTATGTTTGTCCATCTGTCAGAGCAGGCTGTAGTGCTGGAATGGGTTTGGTGCCTTCAGGTGGCCACTGGTTTCTGTTCATCATAGTTCACAAAGAGAATGGGACTGCAGAGCCGTGTAACATGTTCAATAATCATTGTGTCTGCTTTATTGCTGTCAAAGTGATGGATTCATTCATTAAATAAGATTGTGCTGCTCCTGAATGTTGTAGCATCTAAACACTTGATAATACTTGATGATTGATAATGTCAGTAATGAACTCTCACTTCATTGCCTAGCATGTGTTGTCTGAACTGAAAGTGTTGCTGTGTTATTCCCCGTTACACGCTGTCACACTGAGTCTCTCTGTGTGTCGTCAGGTGATCCAGAAGGACCTGGAGGAGTGTGAAGCCCACATCATAGCGCTGGAGACTCTGGTCTCATCCAGTCAGAGCTACAGGACTCAGTTTGAGAGGCTCTATGCTGAGTGGAGACAGCTGCACAAGGACGTGAGGGTAAGACAGGAGAGAGGGTTAAATGGAATCCGTATGATGTGATGAAGCCTCCACCCACAGTTAAAGCTGCATCTTTCTGTTAACAGTGGATGAAATGATGTTATAGGTGTTACGGTGGAAGCAGTTGCTGATTGTGTTGATACAGCAGAAGCTCCTCCTCTGACAGTTTAGTTGAGATTTCTTCCTACTAAGACACTAAAGACTGAATACATCTTTTTTTTCACATAAGCAGTGTGCTCCCAAACACCACGCTGTGGAAAACTGGTGCAGGTCCTGTGAGGACTTCATTTTTCTCTCCTTTTAATCAATATAGGTAACTTTCAGTATAACTGGAGCCATCATCAAACATTTCATCAGACGTTTAGGGCTAAAACTGGAATTTGATGTGCGCAATGAAGTATCACCCGTTCTAATCAATCCATCTGTTCATCTGGCTGGCCAGTTAACGTCTCTGCTTGTTCAGCTTAGTTGTAGTTGTGTAAATTGTTCTGTGTTTATGTACACTGAGAGTCTTTACACCAGCAGAGATCCAACATGTTTGATGCAGCTTTCTCGGAACAACTCTCAAACGAAATTGACATCATTAAAAAAAGTCAGAGCATGAACAAAAGGTACATAAAATCACTGGATTTAGTCAGCCATATTGAAGGTGAGGCATGAATTACACGCCGAGAGGGAGATATTTTAGAAATGAGTTACTGGAACATCAGAACTAAACACAGCAGCACCAATGCATTTACTAGAAGCATTCCATTTCAAATCCACAGCCTGATAGAATCACAACAAATGCAAAACAACAAGCCACAATGTAATTCTGCAGAAATCTAACACTACGACAAATTCAGTTTTATTTATATAGCATCAACAAAAGGAACAAACCATCAAAAAAACTTTAGAGAGGCAAAGATGCAATAATAATATAAATATGACTAATAGTAGTTGTAGTATTAACAATAACAACAATAATAATAATAAATGAACAGGACCACAGCAGCAAGCGAAATGAGAAAGCAGAAAAATTCTGTGGGAGAAGTTAATGTAGAGACATTATTACTGGATATGAATGGACTGGATACAGATAGAGAGAGAAGAGCTCAGTGCATCATAACTAAGGAATGACCTGAGCCAGCACTACAGAACTACAAGCTCCATCAAAAAGGAACATCTTAAGTCTACTCTTAAATGTGGAGAGGGTTCTGCCTCCAGAACCAGACCTGGGAGCTGGTTCCACAGGAGAGGAGCGTGATAGCTGAAGGCTCTGGTCATAATAGAGATGAATCACAGACACATTACATACTGTAATATTAACCGCAAACTGTTTCTTTAGTTTCTTCTGTGCAGCAAACTAGAAAGTAAGCTGAGTGCCGTGGGGCAAGACATTTAACACTACCTGGCAAAGCAAACACACCAATCTGGCTGGATAGTGTTGTGTGGCTCGGTCTGATCCACTCTGTTTGTTTCCCCCTTTACTGAGCCAGGGCTGTGTACAACCACGGGATTTATTTTCAGCACACACAGCGCAGGCAGCTAGTGGACCGTGAGGAGACATTGTCTGAATCTGACACAAAGTGTGTTGGATTAGAAATACCTAAAATCACTTACCCCACCTTTTAATGATTCACAGAGTCTTCATCAGGGCGGAGATGATGGAAACACAGCTGAATGGCTGTCACGTTACACAGAGAGCTTGTGTCACACCGGGAACATAGTAATTCATGCACCGTTTTTATCAGTTAATTGAAAACACGTGGCCTGGAACCAGTCACATAGCACTGTTGAGCAGCTGAGGTGGTGTTTATAGAAGCATGTGTGAAAATTTCCACAAGCTTGTCTGGCCTGTCTGAAGTGTAGCACTTTGTGGTCACAAACCCTCCATCATTTCAAAAACATACAACACATGGCACCAGTTACTGGACCCTGATCACACTAAAACTTTACACTTCACACTACTACTACATACTGATGTCTTTGTCTGCAGGTGAAGGTGCACGAGAGTGAGGAGAGCATCGCTGAACACGAGAGCTTCTACGAAAGTCTACTGAACATCCAGAAGTGGCTGATGATCATGAGGCAGAAGCTCGAGTCCTTCCACGGCCCCTCAGGAGAGTGGAGCATAGAGGGTCGCCAGCACGAGGCTGAGGTGTGTGTGTGCGTGAACTTGTTAGATTGTTCTGGTTGAGCCTTGAGTAGGATGGTTTAGCTGTTTGCATTTGAACACTTCATCCAAGCCTCAGGAAAAAAAAGTAGGCCACCCTTTTCAGCTACAGACAGATTTTTATTATTGATTGTTGGTAAATCCGGAGCAGTTTGAGAATCAGAGCTACTGGCTCCTGTTCCACACTTCTCTTCCTGATAGTTCACATTTATGAGTCAGTCTCGACGGACAGATGTACATATGTACATATGTATTTGTTATGATTATATTACTTATGATCAAAAACTAGTGAGTCAACAACTTTGCTAGCAGCCAGCTAATATTACTTAGTAGTCCAACAGCAGTCAGTCCAGCTCAGCGTCTGTCTTTCTGCCTTTTATTTCACCAAGCTCTTATTAGCCATGTCCTTAGGAGGGTGTCCGGTTCTGGTTCTAGCATGACACGGCACTGCTCTATACCAGCATTCTCTCCATGAGCAGTTTCAAGTCTCCATGAGTTGATTTTGATAGTGTACTAAAATGAACTGAAGCCAGTGGGTTGTTAATAAAGCACATAGGATTTACTGGGCTGCAAATCCCCTGCTATACTCCTACAAGTAATCTCCTTACAAGTCATCCAAACAAAATGTTATTTCTTGGTGATAGAAAGGTTTCTCTCTGCAGTCAGCTTTGTGTTTGATGTTTGCCTTCAGTGTTAATTGGGAGCCTTGGGAACATTTTTGTTTTCCTTGTAGTTTGGACATCCAGGCCTACAGATGTCTGGGTTCATGATGGATAAACTCAGCAGTTTAAAAAAAAAAATCCATTCCCACCACCCTTTCATTTCATTGACCTGTATCGTTCTGTCAGCCAGATCCATGAAAAAAAAACTGATGGCAGCTCACAGTGACCTTAAGTGACGGCCCCAGTCATGAATTTTAATGGTAATACCAAGGAGACTCTTTATAATTACAGTGTTCATTATCACACTGACCTGCCAATCTCGTCATCACCATGGGTTCATATTCTTCACCTCTGCATTTCATTAACTCAACTAGCATTTTTAGATGCCACCGAAAAACTGTTCAGGAGCACGGCTCTTTTAAACTGTATAATGGATATGGAATATGTGTAGCAGTGTGCAAAAAGTCTCAAGAACTCTTCAGAGTTACTTTTTATGTTCGTTTTTTTATGACTAAAAAACGAACCTGCATCTTATCAGGCTGAAACAGAAACCAGGCGTGCACCAGAGAGGAGAAATCCATTCCAAAAAAATAACACTGTTGGTTTAGGGTGTTTGCACACATTAAGCAGGCAGCACAGAGGAATATCTACTCTTCAGCACAGACAGGAAACAATGTGTTCAAGTTTGAAGTGAAAAAATCTTCTTTTTCTCACCCAGCAGTGAGTGAGTGATGAAGTGAATGTTGTACACCTGCATTAACAACCTCTAACCTTTTAGCAACTGTGCCTTAAGCCAGTAAATAAAGAGAGGAAACATGAAGCAAAGACAGCCAAGGCTTCTTAAATAGTTTTATTTTCATAGTTAGGACCATCATTTATATTAATACTGTACTCACTAAATGAATTGCTGAAACAGATGGGTCAAAGATGATGCCACCTACTGGTGAAAATCAATAGCGTGTCTTCTATTGGCTGAGTTAGGAAGCTGGGGGTGTAAGAAAATACCAGTACGCTTCAGGATCCTGATGTTTTGTGATATTGTATTGAGCTAAATCTAAATGATAAATCCAAATGTACTGTTCTGGTTCCATCAAAAAACTGTTTTTAAACTCATTTTATTTTATTTATCTGTTTTTTATACTTTGACAGTTGATAGACAGTAGATTTCTTTTTTTATTATATCTCCTTGCTCACAGTATTGTGGTCTTTTTCCACAGAGAGCTCTGGGAGAGTTTCCAGAGAAGGAGCTTCAGCTCCAGCAGATGGAGGTCCAGGGTCAGGGCGTTTTGGAGAAGACGTCAGAAGAGGGACAGGTCCACATTCTGCGAGACATAAAACGCCTGCAGGAGTCCTGGTTTGCTCTGTACAACATGAGCCTCAATCTTCACAGGTACCTGATGAAGTTAACATGAGTGTTGTTTTTTGGGGGTTTTTTTTTTTTTGCTTCCGCGTGAGGCGAGACTATGACAAAACTACTCTTAGCTCAGGGTATTGTCATCAGTGTCATCAGTGTCACACATTCTACCCAACATTCTACCCCAGAACATCACATGAATCAATGCTTGTTTCCATCCACTTCCACGTGAATATTAGGAGTTGGTTCATGAGGTTTGCAGTAAGTGGCTCCAATTCTCCGATCGGTAAATCAGAAGAGGAGCCCAAACATACTAGTATACCAGTACTAAACTGTACACTCCCCGTTCATAAAGTCAGCTTTTGTTTTTTGAAATTGGTGCAGTCTATGTGTAGCTGTGAGTCATGAACCTTGTTTATTTTTTTGGTGACAGATTGTGTGCACGCTCTTCTGCTTTCTGTTTTACAGCAGGTACCATTAATATTTCACACAGTTTCACAGGGACAGTGGCTCCTTCTTGAACAATGTGATTAATTTAGCAACATTTGGTTTGACACCAGCTGAAGTTAAACATAATGTATAACAGGGAACAGAACTGCTGTTTCGAAGGTTAATGGTGAACACTGAAGCTGTCTGGAGAGTTAAGTGATTTTGGTCCAAAAAAACAGAATAAGAGCTTCCCTGACCTCAAACTATTGCTGCTTGAAGTTTTATTAAACTGGATGGAGGGAAGAGGAATGAAAGAGACGCTGCTTCTCTTTGTTTAAAGTCTCTTTTTGTAGGGGGGGTTCATTAGACTTACTCAGACTCAAGTGATAAGTGTTTAAGTTGACATCACTTGACCAGTCTCTTTCTTTCTCTTAAAGGCTGCTGAACAGCTCCACAGAACAGACAGAGTCTGACTTATGGAGAGTGGGGGGCTTCTCTGTAGACAGTATGTCCCTAACATCAGAGCTCAGCTTGGGGGCGGGGGACAGTCAGGTAAGGGCCGGAAGCTCCAGGAGCCAGAGAGGCCAACAGCAAGACAAGCCAGCAGAGGGGTATGGAGCCTTGGCTAGCTCTGGGCCTGGAAGAGGAGGGAGCCTGGAGGCAGAGGCAGGAGAGGGGATGATGATGGGGCAGGCCAGATGGATCCAGGGCCATGGTGAAGGTCATCTCATTCTGACTGGACAGAACAATGAACATCTCAGCACATCAAGGACAAGTGAGGACAGTGGACGCTCCTTCATAGGAGATGAAGTAGATTCAGCTTGGAGTATTCGCAGGAGAGCAGGCCAGAAAGACTCCACTGCTGATGGAAGCCCCAACAGTGATACATCAACAAGCATCCTGACCAGAGGGGCAACAGCACTGACCACAAAGGTCAGCTCTGCTGAGGAAGGAAGACTGAGCTCTGGAGAAGGCAGCATGGAGGCAAGGGAAGGCCTGAGTCCAGGAGGAGGAGGAGGAGGAGGAGGAGCGTTCATGGTGTTCAGAAGAGACACAGCCAAGCCAACAACACCAGCGCAACACACAATGGTAAGGTGCTCATACTTCCTGTCCTCTGGTTAACTGTAGAGTAGCAAAATGGGCTGAGCCACTGGTCCCAGTATTATTCCCCATAAACCTTCAAGGTTCAAGGTTTACATTCTAAAGGTGAGTAAGCATCTAAAAAGTGTTGTTTCAATCCAGATTTCTCTTTTTGTAAACTTTTCTGACCTTTGGTTTGAATTGTGTGCCTCTACTCTGCTATACTGCATACAAAAATCTGTTGTCCCACAAAACAAAAGTTTTCTGTTCTCACACTAAAAAAAAAAAAAAACCTCGATATTCTTAAACATTTTTCATTTCATTCAAACACAGCAGAAATGAAATAAAAGCACAGTTTGGTAGAAGCCCTCAGGTCACAGAGTCTGGTCCTGTGGCTTTGCAGAGAGGACAGATGAAGGAAGACGTGAAGTGATGACAAATGTAGCGTACACTTAAACTGGTATCAGTGTTTTCAGGTGGCTACATTTCTCTGCTCCCCGTCCACAGCAGAACATTGTTTAGGTTCTGTCAGTACTTATCAGGGAGCTGTCGATCACAATGAGCTGCTGTGCCTCCGCAGTCTGAATGTTTTCTAAACGTTATTTTCACTCCATGAGACGCTCAGCTTTGATATTCTGAGTATTGTACCATGACCCGTGAGTATTACAAACTTAGAACGCCTCACCAGAACTGAAAACTGAATTCATCCCAAATTGATCTGAAATACACAAGCTGCTTCAAGTGTTCAGGAAGTTGCCACAGCAATGCTCTTGAACTCAAGTCAACTTCCCTCCTTCTTTCCCCTTTATTGACTAACCAGGATTATGCAGCACATTGTCTGCACCGATCATTCAACAGGAAGGACGTTTCTTTTTCATGAGAGGTGAAGTTTAGTTTATTCAAATAAGACGGTCACTTACTCAGCAATGTTGACAAAAAGAGAAATGAACAAATATGGAGCTGCAGATAGCAGAGAAGAGATCACAGCTCAGTCCGACTGCAGCTCTCCCTACAACTCCAATAATATGACAGAAGCTGATGACAGTGTAGAACACATCATATGAAGCAGCCACGTCACAGTTTAACTGTGGAACTGCTCAAACAACAAGACAGCTGATCTGATCATCCAGCAGTCACACAGATGATCATTCAGACCTCCAACTGTCTCATCTCTGCTAGATTTAGTGCAGCTTCCAACAGAAAGAGTTGATTTCTGAGGCTGAAGGCAAATTCTAATAAAGTTTCTATGTGTAGGCTGCTGGGTGAACTGTATTTAATGAGTACACCAAGACAACATGCTGTTACTTGGTTAAGTGGTGGTACACAACCTCCCTCTAGTGGTACATGGGGGAATTTATTTAATGAAATGAATGAATTTGAAAACATCCAGGGTGGCAAACTCATTTTAGTTCACAGCCACATACAGCTCAGTTTGATCTCAAGTGGGCCAGACCAGCCAAGTCAAAACGTACAGATAAATAAATCATCTTGTTTGTAATTACTGTGAGACTTGATTGTTTGCTCTCTATTGAGAAAATAGCAGTTCACCAGTCGATGTTTTCCTTAATGTTGTTTTTACACTTTGCAAAGTCATCTCGCAGGCCTGTTTTTGTTTCAGTATGTGCTGTTATGTAGCGCTTCATGCTCATGACGCACGCATACATCCATGATTAGGTACAAGCTGAAATCTGACAGCAAGATAGGAAGCAAAGATACAATGAAGTAGTCAGAAACACTACATAGTGCCATAAATGGAAACTATTACGATGGAAAAGACCCAGAGTAACCCTTTCCCACCATATTAGTCCAGATTATAGGAATATACTTGCCTCCTGCATAAATAGTCTGCAGCTGAGTATGGTCGGCCTTCACTGCTGCGTTTTACAGTCTTAATGGTGGGACTTTAAGAGGCTAATATTTTCTGTACACAGTGTAAAAAGTTTGAGAAACACGATCTTGCCGTCTCTTATTGCTTCATGCTTCAAAGTGCTAGTCAGGGTAGAATTAGTCTGAAGAATAAAGTTGGTTCAGAGATCAGGGCTCACCATTCATTCCAGTGATGCAGCTGTCTCCACATCAGTCTGGAGCTGCTTTTTTTGTCATCTTTCAGATTTAGTTGCAAAGCATCAATGAGCTTCGAATGGCTGCAATCACCTCTGCACCCATTTGGCACTTGTCTGGCAGAAGAATTGCTCTTGAAATGAAATCCTATCCATAAAAAACAAAGGCACAGGCAGTGGAGTGACAGTTTACTGCTGAGCCCGTCCCCTCTCACTGATGGATTTGTTTACAGTCTACACATGGGCAAAGTATCTGCAAAAGAGCACAAAATGACTGCCAGCTTGTTGATGGAGTGTGCTGTGTAGGAGCTGATGAGTTGTCTGTGGTTTTACAGAGAGGCACAGGAGAGTACACCTCCAGGAGGAGAGAGTTTGAGGCCTGGCTGTCCAGACAGAATGAACTCCTCTCAGGGATCCTCAGCACCACAGGAGCAACACTCAGTGCCAAAGAACTGAAGACCCGACAGGACACACTCAAGGTGAGGTTCTGTTAACAATCAAACAGCTTTTCAGCTCAGCCTGATCTCAGCTTCATTTCTGAGGAACGTCACTGCTTACACTTTTTGGGCAGTTTGTTGAAAACTGAGACTTTGAGACTTTGTGTGTTCGGGTGTGCGGTCCTATCAGCACATTATGACAGTTAACTTCTGACTTGTTTGAGTTAGCTAGTCCACTGCAGTCAAAGTCATCACAGCTTCATTTACTCATGTGAACGTTTTCTTATCAAAGTCAGCTACAGGCAGGAAGTGGAGGTAAACGCTGGCTGGACTGCCGGGGCACTGCAGGGACGTATCACAGTCTGCCAATATTTACATTCATTCACAACTGTTTGCACAAGATATCAAGTCTTTTTCTTTTTTGTTCAAGCCTGTTAGTCTTCATCAGCAGCAGTGTGTGTGTTGGGTCTGTCATCTTTCATTTTGTCAATGCACTGTTGGCATAATATTTTATTCGTTATTATACTGTGACACGGTTCTGGACTTTTTCCTTGTTTGATGATCTTAGTGTGCATCTTTAACTTTTAAACTCTGGATCATTCAGTGTTGATGTGGTTGATTCAGTTTTAGTCTTCACTGGATCGTTTTAACTGAAAGTGTAGTGTGTTAAACGTTTCTCTAGAATTCTAGATTATCCATACTCCTGGAGAAAATGTCGAAAGATGATCCATTCTGTTATTGATTTCTCTGACCATTAGCACGTTTCTTTTAGTTTTTACCATTTCAATTTTTTTTTCATTAGCTAGCATCTAACCCCCCCGACCACACAAAGTTTAGTTCTGATTGGATCTCCTCCCGCCTCTACCCAAACATTTTCACCTCATTTTTATTCATTGACAAAAATATCAAATGATTTCATCATAGTCTTCAAAAACTAAGAACTGACTCTGAGATCATCAAAAATAAATCAGAGGACTTAAGAGTGATTTATGACTCCATGACACTCAGAGCCACACAGTGAAAACTATGATGATGTGTTGTAGTTTGTGGTTTGAAATATTAAACAGTGCTAAAGTTAGAAATACAAGCCAAGAAGACAAAAAAAATGTGTCACTGTGTGCATTGCTGGTTGCAACTTCCTTGCCTCACCTTCTCCTTCTAACAGTGTAGAAACTATGAATAATAATAATAATAATATTATAACAACTTTATTTATACAGCACCTTTTAAAAAACAGAGTTTTACAAAGTGCTTTACAGAGCAGTAGACCCAACAAATTGACATTAGTGGGAGCATATAAATGGAAAATAAAATCAGACCTAAAATTGAACCTTGCGGTATACCAGAGGCAGTCACAGCTTTAGATGGTGTGTGACTGCCTATGGCGACTGTATAAGTTTTATCTAAAAGGTAGGAATAACACCAGAACAGTGCCCTCGATGCCGACCCAGGTCCTAAGACGCTCAATTAAAATCAGAACTTCCTGTTCTGGTCCAATGCTCATAAATCTCTGTGCTGTGTCCTGGTGCAGGCTCTGAGAGCTGAGGTGGCCTGGGGTCAGGAGCAGTTCCAGTTCTTGCTCCAGGAGAGTCAGAGCAGTGAGGCTGGAGCTGGACCAGCAGAAGACCAGTCTCTGGAAGAACTTCGGTACCGCTGGATGCTCTACAAGTCCAAAATGAAGGATGTGGGAGACGTCAGGGCCAGGACTAGTGCCAAGGTGAGTGGGCATCAACAAGAGCAAGGCGTATAGTACATCGAGTTAGAATTGCCAATTACAGAACTGTCACACATGTTCCAGGGATCATTGCATGTGTTTATTTCTATATATAAAAAAACATCAGCTTATATATCAGTACTTAAATATATCCTCGGCTCCAGTAATCCAGTGTCGCCGTTGAGGCGAACAGTGCATTTCTCCTATTAAGTCAACCCACCACCATGCTGACATGCTGACATGGTGTATATTAGCGTACTGCTGTATATTCTTCATTATGTGTTCTCACTTGTACCACTGGGTGGCAGTGTAACACAATTTACAAACTTTTTCACAAACCCTCATGATTTTTAGGAACAACCATCATGACACTGAAAAGTCAGCCATGACTGAGCGAGTGGTGAGAGTGGTTTGACTGTACTTTGAATGAACTGATTCAGATGTGTTCTGTCTCTGCAGAGAGTCAAAGCCAAACAAGAGGAGGAGGATGTCACAGGAAAAGTGCAAAAGGTAAACTATCATGAAAAGAAACAAGTCAACAAAGCTGAGCAGCATCAAGATCAGTCATCAAATTAATACTGACATTTTAGATTACATACTGTAATTACCCAGTGAAGAGGGTTGAGTTTTTCCTTCCATCAATCAAACGTGCACTTTATTTAAACACAGCAGTGGATGTTTCTAATGGAGCAGCATGGCTGGTTTGATCATACAGTAGCTCATACACAGCATCCTGCCATACAAGTGATACATATAGGTCTAGTGCTATTCTATAGAGAGCAAGCTGATGGCTTCACGTGTGAACTGTCCATCAAACAAATGTTAAAAACAGAAATATATTCAGTTAACACTGATGTTAAAAAGAGAACACTGATAAGATGAACCTGAGAATGTTCTGTCAATAGAGAAATCCTGAGCTAACAGTGCAGACAAACTGTTTCTTGGTGATCCTCACAGCTCTCGTCAGTCTTTAAGCACTCTATGCTGTTTTAATCTCAGAGCTAGAAAAGCAAAAATCAACATCATTTTCAACACTTAAAGGGATTTTAGAGGTGGCTGTACTGCAGGTGGTGCTCATCCTTACTCATCACTGTTTATGCCGAACACCCACTTCTTAGTTTTTCCAATGGAACTGGAAACATAACGTGTTCTTCCTGTGCAGATGAGGATTAGAGCAGGAAAATGACAAATGTGGTAAACTTCTGAAGCAAGTGCTCTCCTGCACTCAGTTAGAGAGGCTAAAGAGAGCCAACCACCTGACCTGACCACCCAGGACTGGCATCAATTCAACATATCGAACCAACCCCCCAGCCCACCATTCATTTAGTAAGCAGTGGGGGGTGAGCAGATTAAAGAATGCCAACCCCCCCTCAACTACCCTGCTGACCCCTGAGACGCCTCAGCTGAAGCAGCCCTCCAAACATTCCTCTTCAGACTCTTTTCACACGGTCTCTACAGGCGGAGGAGCCTGCTCCCACTTCCTTTATCTTCAGTAGAGAGGGCTGGAGGGAGGGCTGATTGTTTTATTGACTGGATGGTTTGTTGAGTCACGTAATTTGAAGCAAAAACACCCACCACGTCACAGCTATTTATGACTTTTACCAGAATAACTGCCGTGATCAAACATTGTTGAAATGTAATGTTTGTAATACATGAAATATTTGAGTCTTTTAAAACAAGACATGATGTTTGGACTGACAGGCATCTTTGTTCTTTGGTTTACAGAACAGTGCACGTGCTGAATACTAACATGTTCAGTCATCAGTACACTGAAAATCTTTGAATGAACAAACAATAATACATTAAACACTAAATAAAGCTGTGGCTGATGTAAGTGAAATCATTAGTTTTGCAGGTATTCAGCTGTAAACAAACTGATTTTTGACTGCTAGTCGCTCGTATTTAGAGCTGAGCTGGACTCCACCAAGACACGTGAGTCCATTATTTACAGAAACCTGATGAGTGTGGATGCTCTGCTAATGCTATGAAATGCTACACTGGTTATACATTAGAGGTGTCAATCTTCACCTTCACCTATCCATAGTCCTCAAAGCATCTCTTGTCTTACATCCTCAGTTTTCTATATAGCTACGCATAGCTATCGAAATCGAAACAAAATTACAACCTACTAACTTCTTCTTGTACCTCTGTAATATTTACACAAATATTATACATTATGTTTACACAAATATTATACATGTTTACACAAATATTATACATTATGTTTACACAAATATTATACATGTTTACACAATTATTATACATTATGTTTACACATGTATTATACATTATGTTTACACAAATATTCTAAATTATGTTTACACATGTATTATACATTATGTTTACACATATATTATTCATTATGTTTACACATATATTATACATTATGTTTACACAAATATTATACGTTTACACAAATATTATACATTATGTTTACACAAATATTATACATTATGTTTACACATATATTATACATTATGTTTACACATATATTATACATTATGTTTACACAAATATTATATATTATATGTACACATTATGTACACATTATTTTTATACAATATGTTTTAAAAAGGCTTCAGGCAGCTCAAATGACACATTATTGTGACTTTACCATATGAGTTACACTGACAGCACAAATAGCCATGTTTATTCAGTAAGCTGTAGTTGTGTCTTGAAGAAACATACCAGAGAGTGTTTGTCATACAGCGTTACGAGTTTTGCTTCCTCCTCTATCAAACATTAACCCTTCCACACACAGTCCACCCTCTGCATGTCTCACACAGACACACACTGTTGAGTCTGGATTTCATTTCTGTTTCCTAAAGCTACCACGTTTTCTCCCTGCTGTGAGGCACAGTCACCATTAAAATGGACAGAGTTTAGTGTTAAAGAACGACACACGTCAGAATGTGGAGCTCCATTAAATGATTCATGTGATTAACAAGTCTGTTTGACACAGTAACAGGATGTCTAAGTCTAAGATCCATAAGTTAAATTTAAGACTTTTATACTGAAGGACCGACATGCAGATACAGATGCTCAACTTTGAGTGCACGCATAGAAAAAACAAGAAATGACAATAGCTCCTCTAAACTCTGAAACTCAATTAATTGACAAGATTAAAGTGAACATAAAACCTTGAGTTCTTACAGTCACTATCAGCTCTATCAGTTATGATAACACTGTCTTCGTCAAAGTAACTGAGATCACGGAAACTGGCAACATCACTGACAACAGGTCAGATGAGGCAGGAAACACAAGCAGACCGGTCAGACAGGTTGTAAACAAAGCAGGTTAGTTTTCCTGTGCAGTGAGGAATTATTCATAGTTTATCATTACAAATATGGATAGTGCAATATTATCCAAGCACAGTATTTTCAACCCTCAAACTCTGTGATCGTACGACCACCTTCAGTTGTTAGATAATGTAACATGGACTCTGGCAGTTTGGGCATTGTTCCCCTGCCTACCATTTATCTGCCAAAGTCTTCTCACCATAGCAACAACTTGCTGCTGTTGCTGTTGTTATTATTGTTATTATTTTTACAGTGAGGCCGGGCACAGCAGAGCTGTAATGAAAGATGAACGTAGGCAGTAAATATGATTCACAGAATAAGTCTGCATGGACTGAGCTGTGCATTTGTACATGATGTTTGTGACTGTGTGGGTGAGCTGCTTTCATCTTAGCATCGTTCAGTTTGCTTTTAGACTGCAGAGCCAATGAACAGTCACCAAATGGTCACAACGTTGTTTTGTTTTCATTCGTCCTGATTCTCAGAGATAGCAGAAATCTAAAAAAGCAGTAGAGGCCTATGTGAAGTGATTTAAGCAAGTATCAGCATTGTCACAAGGGAGGCAGGAAAGTGTAGTTTGTGAGCACTTTGTAGCTTTATTTCTAAGATGCAGAGAAAGAGAACTCACCAGTAAACACCAGCAGAGGAAAGACAAACACAGCACAACACGTCCCCTAAAAGTCTGAAAAAAATAATAATGTGAATCACAAAGCTGAGAGAAACTGCAGAATGTTATCGCTTTCTTTAACAAGCTGCAGTGACGAGGAATATTCTGTGTTCATTGTTTGTATGGTTCTTTGTTGATTGTTGGAGGTCAGAAAACAGCCAGGCTTCCTATTAAAATATGATCATATATTTATCAAAACAAAGAAAATGAGAAATAACTGTCTGTCTACTATAAAGGTGATTTAAATAAAAGCTTGCTGCTCTCTGCCATTAAGGACACTAAAGCCTTACAGTGTCTGACTATTTGTGGTCACCTTCATCACTGTCAGTTATGACTTGTATCAGATTATAAACTGCTGTTTGATAAAATCCTTCATAGTCTATTCATATTGCCCTCACTCAGACTGAAGATCTTTGTATGATGCACATACAAAGATGGCCTCATGTCGAAAGCTACATTTTCTAATACATCATGGCAACATTTATGTTTAATATATACACAGCCCCTTACTAATAAATGAATACAGTTCATGAATAATTACTGCTGTTAAAGCTACAGTATAAGCTAATATTAAAGATACAGTCAATGTGTGTGTTCTGTGTTGATGTGTGTTTTGTGTTGATGTGTGTTGATGTATGTTGATGTGTGTTCTGTGTTGATGTATGTTGATGTGTGTTCTGTGTTGATGTATGTTGATGTGTGTTCTGTGTGTTCTGTGTGTTGATGTGTGTTGATATGTGTTCTGTGTGTTGATGTGTGTTGATATGTGTTCTGTGTGTTGATGTGTGTTGATGTGTGTTCTGTGTGTTGATGTGTGTTGATGTGTGTTGATATGTGTTCTGTGTTGATGTGTGTTCTGTGTGTTGATGTGTGTTGATGTGTGTTCTGTGTGTTCTGTGTGTTGATGTGTGTTCTGTGTGTTCTGTGTGTTGATGTGTGTTCTGTGTGTTGATGTGTGTTCTGTGTGTTCTGTGTGTTGATGTGTGTTGATGTGTGTTCTGTGTTCTGTGTGTTGATGTGTGTTGATATGTGTTCTGTGTTGATGTTGTTCTGTGTGTTGATGTGTGTTGATGCGTTCTGTGTGTTGATGTGTGTTGATGTGTGTCTTGTGTGTTGATGTGTGTTGATATGTGTCTATGTTGATGTGTGTTCTGTGTTTGATGTGTGTTGATGTGTGTTCTGTGTGTTGATGTGTGTTCTTGTGTTCTGTGTGTTGATGTGTTGATGCAGGTTCTGTGTGTTGATGTGTGTTCTGTGTGTTGATGTGTGTTCTGTGTGTTCTGTGTGTTGATGTGCGTTCTGTGTGTTCTGTGTGTTGATGTGTGTTGATATGTGTTCTGTGTGTTGGATGTGCGTTGATGTGTCTCTGTGTTCTGTGTGTTGATGTGTGTCTCCAGGGTTGATGTGTGTTGATGTGTGTTCTGTGTTACGTGTGTTTTGTGTTGATGTGTGTTGATGTGTGTTGATGTGTGTTCTGTGTGTTCTGTGTGTTGATGTGTTGATGTGTGTTCTGTGTGTTCTGTAAAGTTGTGTGTTCTGTGTTGATGTGTGTTGATGTGTGTTGATGTGTGTTCTGTGTTGATGTGTGTTGATGTGTGTTGATGTGTGTTCTGTGTTGATGTGTGTTGATGTGTGTTGATGTGTGTTCTGTGTTGATGTGTGTTGATGTGTGTTGATGTGTGTTCTGTGTTGATGTGTGTTGATGTGTGTTGATGTGTGTTCTGTGTTGATGTGTGTTGATGTGTGTTCTGTGTGTTGTGTGTTGCAGAGGCCCAGCTTGTTGCAGAGGGTGTGTCGTCTGGCTCTTCCTCTGTGGCTCCTCCTGCTGGCTCTGTTGCTGCTGGCCTTCTTGCTGCCCCTCATGGACGAAGGCAACAGCTGCTCCCTCTCCAACAACTTCGCCCGATCCTTCAAGATCATGCTCCGTTATGACGGACCACCACCCACATAGACACCCTCCTCCTGTGGGCGCCACAACAGAGTAATATCTGATGTCACTCTGCAGCAGCTTCTTCTCTGTCATGGACAGTGGCTCATGTAGGAAATGTCGCCCTGCCCTTTGATCATCATGTGTGACTGTAACAGACCACATGGCTGTGCGGCTTCAAACTCAGTTTCATGCAGCAAACTTTATATTCATTTTAAAAACCAGCTTCACTTACGCCAGAATCAGTCACACATTTACATCGTCCACTATCTATGAAGGAAACCACAACCCTTCTACACACTCTGGACTGTCAGCTCTACTGAAGCTCACATCCCAGGTGTGTGTGCAGCTTAAAAAGCATTATCTATTAACTAATCTATCACAAAGTATCAGCAGGACTCCAATTCTAAGTGACTACACCATAGATGCTGAAACCAAAGTCAGTCTTCAGTAGCATGTCTTCCTGACAGGTTCAATATGTTTGGCAGCTTTCATCTTGATTCTGTTCGTCTGAGCTTCAGATACTTTAAAAATGGCCGACAGACCAAAATCCCACATGCAGCGCTACAAGTCACTTTACATGATCACACGACACAGACCAAACGATGCAGAAGGTCCACATCAGAGACACGCAGCAACAGAACCGGACACAAGACTCAACAGCTGATGGTGTTAATCACAGCTCCATGTGGTCCAGCTTAGTCTGAACACACTCTCCGCCTGATGTTCAGCTAATGTTGTGCTAACAATATGTAGCCATGTTGAATAATCAGTTTGAAAGCCAAAGTGCAGCTTTATATTTGAAGTTCTGTTTCATGTTTTTAAAGGTTTTATGGCCAAACATTTAAAGTGTGTTCTTAGTATTTCAGGCCGTGTGTTCACACTGAGAGCAGCTGGGCTAATTCTAACCCTTCTGTTCTGCCTGTGAGCGGTGAGAGTCTGTAGACAAATCACGTTTCCATCATCATCATCATCGTCTACTTTGATCATGTTACTGATTTAATGCGTTAGCGTAGCTTGCAATCGATTTGCAAACATCCCACTGCCAGGCTGCAACATCTCGTCTCATCCAGGATAGAATGTAGCTAACTCAGTGTGTGATTCTGTCAGCCTTTTTAAAGATGCAGGTTTAGTAACGAGGCAGCAGACCGATCATAACCACACAATGACCGTCTGTCTCTTCTCCATCACATCCACTGCAGCTAAACTCTCTTCTCATGACATCTTAAAACCTTTTAGCTAAATGTTCACAGCGTTCAGTCCATCCTGTCCATTCTCATACAGTTTATCCATCAAGCTGGTGACAGGCATGGGCTGATGTTGTTTAAAGGCTGCAAGAGCAGAAATATGACATCAACAATATGACTTTGGTTTACTGTCACTTTACTGTCCACACAATCTGTGGAGCAGGAAGGTGGACGTTTAATGTTTAATGTATAAATCGATAATCGTATAATCGAGTACGACTCGATCCCAGACGTTTATACATTAAACATATCGATATATATATATTCAGACTATATCAAAGAACAGTGAACTGTTGATGATCATGTTGCACTGTGGACACACTGATGTGGTTCACTGATTCAGGAACAGCTTAGTTGAAGCAGCACACATGTAGAAGTACATGATGAACCAAAAGTCCTCCCTCAGGGACGAAGCTGTCTGTGATTGGACACTTCAGGTGTGTTCATGTGTCAGTCAGGTCAAAGCTTGTTTTGAACTCTACAATCATCTCATGAGAGCTGTTGAGCTACATTTCTTTTCTGAGGGTGCTATTTTAGCTTAAACACCTCAATCTGTCTTTTTCACAGCCTAAATCACCAGTGAGAACAGTTAGAAAGCAGTCTGCCGTGGCCCCTGACATTTTCTTGGACCACAATGAGTTCTTGGTGCCAGCGCCTGAGCTGTAAAGCTTGGCACTCTTGGCACCTTTTTTCTACAATCCCAAAATAACTTTTTTATCCTGCGTTCTCTCTCGTTTCACACCACACATACCCCTAAAAATACCTAAACACCTCCACACACCCTCACACTTTACCTTTTTTGGACTTGTGAATCTCTTATTGACTTGTCGTGTTGCCATGGCAACAGTGACCAAATGAAGTTAATCTACTACGTCTTCTTAAACAGCAACATTACAGCAATGTTAAATTCAGCTTTTGTTTGGCAATGACAGAGCAGAGGTTTCATTTGAGCTTCACTCTATCATCATCATGGCAGGTTAGACATAAAAGTATTATACAATATACAATAATGAAGTATAAAGAAATGAAAACCTCACTGCCAAGATGACGGGCAGTGTCTCACAGCCTACTTTGGACTTTCTTCTGGCCCAAGAAAGGACTCAGACAATTTTTTCTTTTAAAGCAACATTATGTCAAAATGTGTTATTTGTTGCAATTTAGCACCCTCAGTTTCAGAGTGTAATCCCACTGTGGTAAACATGTTCAGCTGTACTCGAGTATTTGTTCTGATTACATTACTTATGATCAAAAATTAGCGAGTCGACAACTTTGCTAACAGCCAAACATCAACAAGGTCAAAACCAACAGACATAGCAGCCAGCTAATATTACTGATTAGTCCAATAGCAGTCAGCCCAGCTCTGCGCCTGTTTCAGCCTTTTATGTCTTAACATCTGTTGTCATAGTAACGTTACTGTGAAGCTGCTTTCACATGATCAAGAAATTTGTTCTTTGCTCACTACGAGGTATGACAGAGAGCGAAGTGTTTGCAGAGACAAAGTGCAGTGTCGTCAGCAAAGATACATTCTTTTTCACCAAACCAAATCAAAATGTGTACATAGCAACATGATGTACTACTGTACATAAACAGCTAACTTTATCTTTGGATTTAGCGAGCTCAGTTCATAAACAATGTGTCCATTCACAAAGCTTGGAATAGATTACTTTTCATGATGAGATCATTTTGATGATAGTTTTCAATGTTGAGTTCAGGAGAGATATGAATTTTCATGCTGCCTTGCTATACTACGTCACTTACAGCTGGTATCTCACTGTTGTTCTTTGAAAGGTTAGCAGCTCCTAAGTTGAAATTATTCTTCAAGCGGAACGCTCAGTGGCAATTTCAAGCTGTGCTGAGGGTAGTAATTTGGACATTGCTGCTCTTCCCAAGAGGTCTACTGAGGCCTCTACCAGACAACATGAGCCTGTAGTTCTGACCTGAGCTACCTTCAAGCTGCCTTTAACTCCTCTCACATTAGCAAACAGCAGATACTCAGCAGCCTTATATCCACATTGTAGCTGCTGAGGCTAAACTACATTATCTGACCCCGCTGGTTTAACAGTCATGGCCACTCATAGTCCAGCCACCATCACTGCATATCTGGCTCCATTCATCTTACCAAAAGTGACTAATTAGCAGCTTCACTGCTATGAGAACCTTTGTATGAATCATGTCCATCGACCTGACGCACCAAAGAGAACAACATGCTCTCAGTCCGTTTGAGTTCAGCCCGTCCACACAGTCATCAGGTTTTCATTAAGTTGGTAATTAAAACAGGTTATCAGTTAGGAAACTTACAAGTAGCAAACAAATGCTAAATATTTATGAATCGCTTCTTGCTAATTAGTTAGCTCTCATAGACGCCCACACTCGCTCTTTGCTGAGTGAAGAGGCAGCTGCACTGCAAGAGCTTGGTTCTTTCTGCTATCATGTGAACACAGCTTGACAACATCTGGTAAAGAGCAGGAACTGGACTGTCTCATTTGCTATTGGCTGGCCTGTAGTGCCAAGTCATGTCCCTCTGCCATATCATGGACATAGAAGACACTTCCTTAGCTCCTTGTTTGGCTGGCA
This sequence comes from Protonibea diacanthus, assembly GCA_028641955.1. NCBI lineage: Eukaryota > Metazoa > Chordata > Actinopteri > Sciaenidae > Protonibea > Protonibea diacanthus. The sequence goes on from CM053987.1 coordinate 24,081,649, forward strand.
GGGTGTGACGACATGGAATCAGGTGTCTCCGCTCAGCACTGTAACACTGTGGCTTCTCCAAACAGATGTCTCTTCGTGCTTTGGTGTGTACGGCAAACATTATTTATTTTGGTGACTTCTAATGTGTAAACACACATATATCAGTGAAGACATACAGTTATCAAGGCCTTAAAGTTTTATGTGTACCATCCAGTTAATCTTCTGTACTCAGTGCCATGACCTCATGTATTTAGTCAGTATGTAGCTCTGTAAAGCACTGTACTGTATAACAGTTATATAATCAAGTTAAATCCTGTCGTGTGTATTCTGTGTATACTGATTGGATAGTTATGCTCCATGGTACTGCTGCTTACTGCACTACTCTTCTATTATGCATGTGTCCCTTTAGAGCCTATGCAACGCTTGGCTCAAATGCTACATTATCTGTGTCCATTGAAACCTTATGCAACATATGGAATGACTTGAATCTCCTGAGCACAACGGGCTCGTTAGACACAGCATGTGTGACGGAGGAATGGCTGTCACAATAGTTTGAGTGCACTTGTTATGCAAAAATGTCCTAAATGTCAGCGTCTGCTCTCAGATGGAGGTATTCATTATGAAATGATTGACAGGTGACATGCTATTTTTTGTTGTTTGTTTTTGTAAAAGTTACACTTCTATTTTATTAACATTTTGAGTAGAGAGCTTCATATTATTCAGGACAGCCTGTATGTAACCAGTGTTTTTGTATTCTGAAGAAATAAAATGCAGTTGAAATATTCTGCTGGAATCAGGCTGTGTGTTTTTCTTTCAAGATGTTAGAATAATACATCAGTACTTAATGATAATAATAATTCTATTCAGTTTATAAATGCTTCTTTTAGGGAACATTATCAGTAATCACTCCATTAATTTTCATTCTTATGCCGACGACACCCAATTATATTCATCGATCAAGCCTGATGAAACCAATCAGTTAACTAAACTCCAAAGTTCTTGTAATTGGACCCAAACACCTCAGAAACTCTCTTTCTAGAGACTTAGTTACTTTACACAGGATCATTCTGGCCTCCAGTTCCAAGGTGAAGAATCTTGGAGTTGTTTTTGATCAGGATTTGTCCTTTAAAGGTGTGGTAGGAGATGTTGGGAAAACGGTTCCAGCAAGCTATATTTTGAAAATACACACCCATGCCTTTTCTTCAGACCTCCCCTCGAAACCACGCCTTCAAAGTAATGGAAGGGTCTCTATTCGTTCACGAATGGGTCAACGTGCAGAGTGGGAGGGAGAAGCGGACTGAAGTTTGATGGACGTGTCAGGATCCAATCGTAATGAGCAGCCCGCTCAATGCGTTTGGACGGTGTTTTCCCATGATTTCGCCCTCTAGACTGGACTAAAACATTTTGTTTTTTTTGACAAACCTTCTATTTTACTAGCTGCTATGGGGTCATGAAGAGGTTTTCAAGCAATATGGTAAAAAATGCTCCAGAAAAAATCTCCTATCCCACCTTTAATGTCCACATAAAACAAATTTCAAGGACTGCATTCTTCCGCTTATGTAACATTGCCAAAATCAGACGCATCGTGTCTCAAGCGGATGCAGAAAATCTAGTCCATGCATTTGTTACTTCTAGGCTGGACTATTGTAACTCTTTGTTATCAGGCTGCTCCAATAAGTCTCTGAGGACTTTGCAGCTAATTCAGAATGCTGCTGCACGTGTTCTGACAGGAACCAACATTTTGGCTTCCTTGCACTGGCTACCTGTTAAGTCTAGAATAGAATTCTTCTCCTTACATCCAAAGCTCTTCATGGTCAGGTACCATCATATCTAAAAGAACTCCAAAAGTACAGTGTTAAGACATTTTTTAGAAAATTAGCACCTGCTAGAGTCGGACGACAGATATTTATTACCCTGGTACAAAGCTGATAAATCAGTCTAAGGCCTGATTTCCTTTCTGCCTTCTTTGATGGATCCTGTTACTGCCTCCTGCTACTACAGACATGATTACATTTTCATCATCTAGTCAGTTTGGATGAGTGTTCTCACAGTGTTTGTGCTTCCATTCTATGTGTGAGTGTGTGTGTGCCTCCTACGCCGCTCTCACCTCGCTCTCCCAGCCAGTTCCACCGAGCTGTGCAGCAATCTGGAGCTCTCACTCTGCCAAATCCATGGAGCAGCCTCTCTCCTAACCAGGGTTTCAGTCCTCATTGATCTGCAGCGTTTTAACAGAAAATTCATTTTTCTAACTGTTGATGCTAACAGCTAACCACAAACCACCAATCCACAGGGTCACTGAATGAATGAACCCACCTTTTGTTGTTTCAGTATTTCAATGCTAGAGTAACCAAAGCACCTTTTCACATGTTCAAGTCTGTTTACTGCAGAATGGATGATGTTAGCATGATGAGCAGCATTGGTGTAGCTTCACTTGCAGAGGTGGAGGGTGTACATTGAAGTCAGGTTATGTTACTGGCATCACCTGTCACACATCAGCACCAAATTCATCATATTCCACATTGTAGTTCCTGACAAAAACACATAACACATTACATAAAGGTCCAATTTTTCAGATTTATGGGGCGCTGTTTACATAACATAATCCTCATAACGAGGTTTTCATTATTTTAGAATGACCTCAAGAGTCATTATGTTTTTGTTACCTTAGAGTGAGCCTTAATATGGGCTGTTGTTTAGCTCAGTTGGTAGAGCATCCGCTCCATGTACAAAGGCTCAGTCCTAGCTGCAGCGGCACAGGGTTCAAATCTGACCTGCAGCCCTTTGCTGCATGACGTTCCCCCTATCTCTCTCCACATTCCTGTTACTGTTCAGCTGTATCTGTACAATAAAGCTTGAAAAAGGCCCAAAAAAATCTTACAAAAAAAAGTGAGTGAGCCTTGTAGCTCCACATTATGGAATAATGCCCCATTATGGAATAATGTAATACATTTTCACTTAATATTGCCACATTTTGTAACAAAGTTCTTGAACGAAATATGGAATAAACTTTGCCACATTTTGTCAGGTTGTTACATATTGCATCAGTAATTACAAAATGCGAGCGTTGCACTTTTTAATCAAGAGAATGTAATAATTTGGTGTATTATGTAATAAAGCACCAAAATGGGTGTCTTAATTAGAAAAAAACCTTGTACCATCAGAATGACATTGACATTAAGCATAGAAGCATGAGTGGTTAATATGAATTAGTTTGAAAAACTAGTAGGATGTTTGATTGGTCAACTCTAAATCAAATATCTGTATTCATAGAGAATGTGTTTGAACGCTCATAATGAGTGTTACTGGCACGAACATTATCGGTGCACTGAAATGTTGGAAGACACACACACATGCAATCTGGATTATGTTATGCAAATATTATACGTGGCATATTGTTTCCTCTGCTACTTATGTGTAAAGTTATTTGTAACTCGTGTTAACAGAGAGGAAAACTCTCTTCCACAGAGTCTGCCATGTTTCTACAGTAGCCCCGAATGGACAAACTATACACTGACTACATATGTTTGTAGGCCACGTGGAGTGGGCTGCAATCCACACCACCACAGAACTACAGATCATCTGATTAGTGGATGACCCGCTCTACCTCCAGAGCCACAGCCACCCCTAATGTGATGATCAGGGATCTTCAGCCGTGTTAGTGAGGTGTATTTTACAGACAGACCTCCTGTTTCCAGTCTTTATGCTAAGCTAGGCTAACCACATCCCGACACTCTGAAACTCTCAGAAAGAGAGGAAAACTGCTCTCTCCATGTTGTTGAACTGTTTCTTTTGTGGACTGCGTCTGTTGTTTGGAGAGTATTAAACTAGCTCAGTTTATTGATGACGAGGAGTACAGCTAATCATTTCTTTGTCTTTCTGAAGCAGTCACAATGTCGTCAGGGTTATCCCAGCTTGTGTTTGAGACTTAATAAGTTTCCAGAAAGCGTTCATTACACTGGGGTTTGAAGTGGGAGGAGACGGTCTAATGAAAGACATTATTGAGCTGTGTTATGGGAGGTGTGGAGGCCAGATGCATCATCTGTCTCTTGTGAGTCATTCTGCTTTATGGAAATTCAATACTTAATCATTCAAATACACCAGTGACTCCAAATCAATGATGCTGAAAAATGAGCAGAATAGGTTGCAGTACTGTGTGTGTGTGTTTCTTCTGTTTCCCTCCCACACACACACACACACATGTATGCACACACCCACACACACACACTCTTTAACGTACTTTTACATAGTTCAGAGTGGAACCACCACGTGCCTGTTGGATGAAATGAACTCTGTTTGATCACACAGGAGTGTTCGGATGTCTGCCGGTTGTCAGAGGAAGACGTTTGCTTCTCCTCTTCATGCTGCCGGGTGTTCCTCTTCGAGCAGCAGCCGGCGGACTCAGCATGTATCAAGGTTTAATTAACAATAGATGGCTTCCTGTAGCTTCTCAGTAAGTCACTCTGTGTTTGAGCATCATGCACGTCTCCAATCTTAGAAAGGACCGCAGTGAACCAGATCAAAGCTCCTTTTTACATTTATTTTAAATATTTAAACATGATTATTTATTCATGTATTTAATTATATTTTTGCCTTGTCTGATAAGATTTTATTACATTCTGTCAGCTTCTGGGTTCATAGACAGTCCTTCAAATTACTTTTTTTGTCTGCCCAACAGTCTGAAAGCCCGAAAACATTCAATTCAAGATGATATTAAATCTAGAAAAGCAGAAGATTGTCACATGTAAAGCAGGAACCAGATGTGACAGGACTTTAGATGTTTGCCCTCACCATGGCCCGTATGGTTAGACCAGATCTTTGGGTTCTCCCACTTTAAACCCTGATCATAATCATATCACTCTTCACTCTGCTTATGTTGTCTCTCATTATCCACTGATTAATATGGTGGTGAAACAGGATCACATGCAAACAAGAACCAGCTGATTTCCATAAAACCTCACCATACACAAAGTGAGTTTCAGAGGATATGACATCATGTGTCAAAGGTCAGAGGTCAAAGAGCACTTGATGGTTCCAGCTCGAGCTGAACACAAAATAGACTTCTAATACTTTCTGAACCTTGATATTCATTATATACTACACTATATGAGCTCCTGCTGTGCTATAACCAATTACACAAACAAGATTAATGGCATCCTCATTAGATTCACAGTAAACAAAGAATCCTTTGAGAGGGCTGAGTGAGAGAACAGCTCGGACTGGAGTGTATCATGGTGCTTTGTCCTGGAGCTCTTACAAGCTTCACTCTGTATACAGACACCAGCATTCATTCTCATTCGATGTTTGTCCACAGAGGCTTTTTATGCTGAAATTATTCAAATCAGTTTTTTCTTTACATCCTTTTTCAGCTTCCTTTTCATTAGTCACAAGCAGTTGCATGTTTTTATTTCATTTTCCAGGAAAACTCCAGCACAAGGTTTGGGCTTTCAGATCTTCATCATTTTTGATACGCACAGTTTCTAGACTTTGAAAATAAAGATTAAACAAATAAAAATGCCAATCTGTTGCTTTTTATATGCCCAATATTGTCATTGTGCAGACCGACATTTTCTATAGTATTTTTATGACAAAATGCTGAATATATGACATATATGGAGAGAGAAATGGTTGTACCTTGGGACTTTATAAATTCTCTATAAGACTGAATTCTCATCAATGATCAAGGCAACTTTTTCAAGGGTCCCCCTCTTAATGATCCTTCATCAGGGATCCCTGCAACTTCTTCAAAGACCCTTGAAACCTGGAAGATCCCTTTCCATAACTTTTCAAAAGACAAAAAAATTGAATAAACATGTAATTTATATAAATAAGTGTTACCTCAAACACTGGCTGATCTCAGTGAAGGTCTGCACAACACCTGAAGCTCAACTTTGACAAGAATTGCCATCCATGATCTCATCATACCATTGAGAAAAACCAACCCAACTGTCCCACACATTAATTCTCCACAACAAGAGGAGGAGACGTCCATTCATCACAGAGAAGGCAACACAAGGAACTACTCAGAGATACCTGGACCTTTCCCATATATCATGTCTCCATGCATACTACAACCTCCTCAAGGAACCCTGGAACCTGAAAGATCCCAAATTCAAGGACAGGTCCACAGTCACATTCTTATCTCCTGAAAGTATTACAAGGCACGGACACAGGACTCAACTGCAGGACTCGGGAGGCAGATACAGGAGGTAACCAGTGTTTAATAACAGGCAAAGGTTCGGTACACGGGAAATCAGTCAGGTAAGGCAGGCAAACAATCCAAAGGAGTAAGGCAAGAGTGGGGTCCAAAAACAGGCGAGGGTCAAAACCGAGAGTCACACTGGGAAAACGCTGGAGAGTAGGACGCATAGTACACTAACAGTCTGGCAGTGGAGAAGGGGAAACGGGGTTTAAATACACAGGTAATTAGGGGCGTGACAGAGACAAGGTGGGAAACCGGGAGGCTGGAGTAGGCAGAGCAGAGACTGACTGTGACAGAAAGCTGCAACTTATTCAAGAACTTTTAGATCCTCTTCAAAGAAACAAAGGAACTTCTTCAAAGGAACCTTGGAATTCTTAGATTTTTTTAAGAACCCTTGAATTTCCTTATATATATATATATATTTTCCCTTTTAAATCTTTAACGACCTCAGTGGTCTCTGAAACTTTCAGGACCCCTGATCGTCATTTCCACCAAACTGTTCCGTTCACTTCCATTTCATCTGTTCCACATTTTTCCCATTGTCAAAAGCTGCATGGCTTTTTGTTTTTTGTCTGTTGAGGTGCCTAGTTCACTGAAGCAGAATGGTGAGATGAAGCTGGAAACACAGATTGAGTAGTCGTCTGTGCTCCGACTCTGAGGAAAAGACAACAAAACAAAGCTTGTGTCCTTGTTGTAGGCTAATGAGAAAGAAGAAACAATGACTGTGAATGTGAGTTAAATGATAGCAGTAATTTGTCAATCTAGCAGTAAACATACTGCGTTGGTTACAGTGTGTGATGCAGCCTCTCGACTAAGAAAGTCTTCCCAGCTGCTGGAAAAGTGACCTACATAAGAGTAGTGTCCTGGCTGTGCAAATACAAAACAGAGCTAAGGTTTATGTGTGTGTAGGTACGTGTACTACAGAGTGTTTGATGGAAACATGGCCAACATGGGTATCAAGGTTCTTCTTCAAAACTGTAAGGTAGTCGTTACCAGAGTGTGTCAAAAGGAGGCGGACTCAGAAGCTTTGTTGAAGCCCCATTAGGTGGACATTTGGAACCCCCTGGCTTCCCCAAGACAAAGGACCTATACACCCTTTTACCTGTCTCTAGGCTCACCTGGACTAGACCATCCTCCCTGCAATATCTTTAATAAGGATACAAAATCACAGCACATCATTGTTGAGAAGAAACTCCACTCCATTTCCACCATTTACAAAATAAGAGCAAATGAGAGTAATGACAAAGAAAACAAAGAAAATCAGAAAACAGAGAACTAAATAAGACCAATGGTAGAGGTGACAGTCCACTCAGAGAATTCTTCAGATCTTGCTTATTTACTTAAAGATCACTTCAACTTTTTGGAATCAGCCTTGAACCTGTTCTAAATCCAACCGCTTGCATTACACAATACAACTGAACAGTCTAAAATATTGGCATTTAGCCTTCAGCGTATTGATAAAATGTTACCATGGAGCTGAATACTTGGTATTCTCTGGTAATTTGCTTTTTCCATTACTGTTATCAATCCTGAAACAGGCTGCTGAGTGCAGCCACCAAAGGTCAGCCATCACCGTGAGGGCAGCGCTTTGTGTCTGAAAGAGGCATGCAGGGACAGCAGTGACTGAGCGGACTGAGGAGCGGTAGCTGTAGCTGCCTGGTGGCAGGACATCGATTAGTCAGAGAGCTTCCAAAAGCCTCGGTGCTGCAGATAGTGGAACGATGCTCGACAAAATCTCACTCAGTGCCATTATGAAGGATTACAAGAACACTGTTAACTCATACTGCAGTCATTACTTCTTGATATGGTGGGTAATGTGTCCTCATTTCTTTAGGGACTGTGTTGGCATGAGCACGTTGCTTCAGGTGCTGCGGAGACAATGGACGGCTCCAGGAAGTCCAGTTTGAGTGATAGCTCCATGAGGAGGAAAGGTAAAAAGTAAAAGCCAGGTACAACTCTGTGAGCAGTACTTTTGTGTTAGGACACAGTGGTCTTGAAATGAATGAATAGTGCTCACGTTTGCCTGAGCACAGGTCATACTGTCAGCAGAAACAAATGGCGAACAAACAGCGGCATCACGTGTTAAACTCCAGCGTTTGGTTGATCAATCCATCAGCACTATAACCACGTCAACTGACTTCCTCCTTTCCTGAATGTGAGCATGTTGTTTTGTGTCACAAACTCGACAAAGAGCTAAATGCAGACTGTACTGATGTGAAGCTCTGGGTCCAAGCTGATGCAGGCCACAGTCTGAGCTGATGCTGATTTGAAAGTGAAATGAGTAACCTGAGAAAGGAGGTCATGTACAGAACTCTACAAAGTTTAGAAGTTTATGAAAAGAGAGCGTGACTGTGATATCAGATGGAGGTTTACTATTAAAACACACTCCGACAGTATTATTTTTATATGATTGTTAGTTGATTTCCAATCTAGTCACAACAAAAGCCTTCATCTTGTTCCAAATTCAGAGTGGACGCTTGCTGAGCGAGCTGTGATGCTGATTGAGATTTTACTCTGGTGATCTGCATGATCAGACAAACTCAATCAGCTCTGTGTTTGTGCAGTCAACTGTTGACTTTCCCTTCCTCTAACTGCATGTAGTCTCAGCGCATGTGTGTGTGTGTGTGTGTGTGTGTGTGTGTGTTGCCTTCAGTCTCCCATATTCAGGCAGTCACACAACAGATGGACAGAGAGCTTGACATCATGGTTGTGACAGGAAGGGGTGGAATTTTGACAGCGTGTGTGTGTGTGTGTGTGTGTGTGTGTGTGGTGGAGATGAGGATAAGAAGAAGTGTCTGTGACTGGATGAACCTGTTTATGAGCTCTGGCTGTTTAATAGAACTTTACTTTGACTGTAGAGAATTTATTTAGAATGTTCTGGCAAGAAGCCGTTTGCAAAACAATGAGCTGAGAGAAGCTAAAAGGCTCCACAGAGCTGAGGAACGATAAGCCTGATGATAATTCTCTGTTTCATCATTACATTACATTACATTACATTACATTATTACATTTTCTCCATCGTTAACACAAAGCGTTGTGATTGGAGCAGATTTAAGGGGATTTTATGGGACGGTTAGAGTTCAAGCTGCCTCTCAGTAAGAAAATGTGACATTCTTCTGAATTACATTATTCTGAATTGGACTCAGACCCAGATGGAGTTAAATATAGTCCACCCTGCCATGTGTCATCTTGGTCCTGATTGGCTGAGTGTGCTGCAGGCAGTGACTCTATCCTGTTAGCCTGTTTCTCTGTTAAGAAGCAGTCAGTGTGATGGAGAGCTGTGAGGACTGATACCTGTAAACAGACAGCTGACATCAGTGTACGTTACAGGGCTTGTTATAAACAGGCTACATTACACAGCGCTTAATGAGGACTTATCCACCCACTGAGCCATTTAAACTGATTAGAGGAAGAATTGAGTTATGGCTCACTTCCTGTTTATGTCTTCACTGCCAGCTCTGTCACAGCCGAATGTTCTGCAATAAATGACATGATGTTCCCGATAAAAGTCCGGAAATGTTAAACCATTCACTCACTTCTAGAAGAATGTGACATGCTGATCAGAATTGCAACTCATAAGCAAGCCAGCTACTGTAAATAATTCATTCATGTGTTTCAGAGGCTATCATACTACATTCAATGTAGGGGTTCAAATACTTGATATGACTGATACAATAGCACAAAAGGCACTGACACAATTGTAAATTAACACTTTTGTCCAAAGTGACTTACAAAAAAAGAAGCAACCATGGTATAAAGCAACTAGGACATGTTGCTTTATAAGTGCAACAGTGCTCACATAGAATCAAGTGGCAGTTGTAGAGGGGCACAGATTTATCATGTCCAGTTGGTGGTGGTGTTGGAGAGGAGGTCCTCCCTGAAGAGCTGGAGGTCTTCAGGGAGCTTTTGTCCAGTGTGTGAGCAGGAGATAATGACATCAGTCAGTCAGTCAGTCAGTCAGTCAGTCGGTCAGTCAGTCAGTCAGTCGGTCAGTCAGTCAGTCGGTCATTTCTCTACAGCTATTGAATAGGTTGGCTTGACATCCACAGTCCCCATAGGATTTTAGTAACTCTCTGACTTTTCTTCTCGCACCATCATGTCAAAATTCAATAAGTTGAGCTTTGACAAATAACCTGTAGAACTAACACAAACATAAAATTCTTCAGGCTCAGTCGTACTTTGTGTTTACTGCCAATGCCATTGTGTTAACATGCTAAAGTAAGATGGTAACATGGTAGTGGTGGTTGGTAAACATTGTTATTTACACCATGCAGGATGGATGGTGGAACATTTTCCATGTTGTCATGAGTGAAAAGCCTTTTTGGCTCTACATCCTGATAAGAATACTGTGCGTGTACAACATGCTCAGTGGTACTGACTTTTCCTCTTTTTCTCTTCAAGGATACAAGGTTCATTTATTTCTAATTCTACAACACAAATACTGTGTATTTACAATACAGCCCTGTTTCTATTGAATCTGGGTTTGAATCCTTTCAGTGTTTTAAGCTGAAGTTGAAGACGTCACAGCTCTAATAAAAGAGTGCTCCTGTTGTAACTGACTGTGATGTTTATGTATTTACAAGTTGGAAACTGGTAATTATGGCAACTCCCATGATATGAATGCGACCAAAATGAGCATGTTAACATTTTCATTGCTTCCTTTCATTTCCTTTCATTTTCTTTCTTTGTCATTCATTCCTTGGAGTCATCTTGACCCGTGGAGTCAAAGAGGCTCCAAAGTTCAGTCTCAGTGCACATGAAACCACTCAGTCTTGTGAGTGGTTTCAGTCATGGACAAGCAATGATACAGACTTCCCTTTTCTACTGGATTCATTTGCATGCCACAGCTGGAGGATTCAAATTCTGTTGTTCACTGTAAAGCCTCCCCTCATATGATTTAGTTTACACTGAAAATAAATATGGTGCCAACAGTGGCAACATTTTTTCCCCACAATTACGTCATCAGTTTATCAGCAGCTACCCTCCATCACCAAGATGAGGCTGGATTACCAACTGGACAAACTGGTCCAATGCCCTGAGCCTGGACAGTGCTGACTAGTGACACTGACTTTTCCATTGAAGAGTTCAATGATACAAGGTTCATTTAGTTATAATCCTACAACACAGGATCATACAACAAAAGTTGCAGTCCTTTTGTCTTTTGTTTTGGTGGTCTTGCATCCATCTTTGTCATCTGACAGAAAAAGAGCAGATTCTCTGGCTGTGGAGAGCCCTCCACCTCTCCATTCATCCTCACCTTCTAATAGGAGAATGATTTAATTGTCTTTGTGATCACCACGCCATCAACACATTTGGTGATGTATGATGTCATTATTGATGTATATCTCATGACAGCTTCGGTTCTTCTCGGTGCTGGCATTCTGAACATACCAGTGTGTAGAGCTGCTGTAGCTGGTAGTAAGTCAACAAAAGAAGCAGAGAAACGTGATCTAAATTACCAAAACTGGGTCTGTGTAAGACTGCCAGGAATGTTGCCAGGAATGTGGATTTGGACATCCTGTTGGAATTTAATTAAAACAGATGATTTGTCTGTTTGACCATTGTAACATTAAAACTCGACATCAGGGAAACACTGTCCATCAGCTGTGTTGATCATCAAGCATCAGTGATGAAAACATAGATCTGCCTCACTTTGTCTTACAGGAATCTTCTGTTGGCATGAACATGGTCTGCCTGTCAAGTGCAACAGTTTGATACAAGATGTTATGATGAATCCAGACCACTGCAAAGATGAAGACACAGTCCACAGACAATAGGTCCGGTCTGGATAAACATCTAACTGAGACAGTGAACATGGATGGCTCACAGTGAGCATGTTAGCTCACCGGACCATGAGTACAGCTCCACAGTTGATGTTGTAGATGTAGATTCTTATGCTTTGTCTCAATTCACATACTTACACTTGCTATACTGTAAGTGCGTTCACACTATCAGTTATGTCAAAGTGCAGTGTAGTGCGAGTACCCAGATGGTGCACTCCACTCATAACAGTCAAAAGCCCTCAGTGGTCACCATTTTGGCTGCGTAGCTGAAGGTCAGGGACTACTGGCACTGTGAACATGTCATACTGTATATGTTATATTTATATTGTGGCAGTCAAATGCACAAATGCTTTGCCTGGGTGCAATTTGATGAAGAAGATGTGGTAAAATGTTTGCGACTGGTATTTCCAACCTTACTTGAATTGAGACACTACCCTGCTGAAATTAGTGCACTATGTCAGGAAGGACATAGCACACCCAGTGTACTACATAGAAGTATCCAAGTTGAGACACAGGACACTACCTGGGTCACAAATGTTAATTTTCGTTGTTGGTAATGTGAGAAACTTCTAGGGTCAAGAACTTATTGGCTCCTGCTAACTGTTTAACAACTTGAAGCAATCATTGTTGATGTCTGTCTTGTTTTTGTACAGCAGTAGTGGTGGTAGTAGTAGTAATAGTAGTAGCAGCAGCCAGTTGTCCCTTTGTAACAGCTTCCTTAACCCTCTGACAGCCCAAATAAGCCTTGAGTCCCCTGTACACGACTTCCTCTGATCTGTGGCATTCTCTGCATTCCTTCCAAGTAATTACAAGGCTGATGCACTTACAGATAGAAGCCACACACACCAACAGGGTCAATGAGACCAACACAAATATGTGATTATACACAAGACTGAACCACATAAAACTTCTACATCAGAGAGAGACAACGGCAGAATAACATGCAGAGCCATTTTTAGCACTGTGACCAGATGAGTTATGTCGTGTGCTGATTGTATGACAGTAATTACAAGAAATACATTGTTTTGGTGGAAGTATTGATGTGCGATTTGATTATCTGTTGAGAACAGCTGGGTGCAGTGTAATGTGCCAGATGGCTTTTAATCAGATTACTCCAGATGACATCGGCCAGCGGGTTGCTGATTTTAGCTCCCCAAACATTAGGATCAACTCGATTCACTTCAGTGTCTTGTGTTTGTGTCAGTAGGAGGATGATCACTTAGCCTTCTGAAACAGTTACATAATATCTGCCTCTGCTTTGCATTGTGTGGGCAGGAGTGCACCGCCTCTGCTGTTTACAAGGTAACATTGGAGAGGGAGAAAATAACCTGTTACATTGCAATAATGTGGGTCAGCATGCAAATGTGCTCCCTCTCTCTCATCTGTATTTATTTATAGAAATCCCCATCGTGTTTAAGCTTGTGTGGGTTTCTACATGTAGGTTAAAGTTAGAGTGTAGGATGGTCCTTGAAAAGTTTGGAAATAAATGATCTTGTCATACAAACTATTTAAAAAATATCTAAAACCGTTGTTATATATTTTGTTGATTATTATTCAAACGTAGAGGGTAATCTAATTTTATTCAAAATTTCGGTGTGTTTGCATTTGGTCCTGAGTCACGTCAGGTAGATTTTCATTCCAATGGTGGCTGTTTAACAATGAAGACAACATCTTCAAGAAAGGTTAGATCTGGGGCAACTGGACCTGGTTGTAGATCTGTGAATACGTTTTGCCTCTTGTCCAAGAGGCTTCTTCAGTTCTGACTGACTGGTGAAGAGATCTGAGTATTCAGCCTAAGCAGGATTGTAGACCCGGTCGTGGCTTCCACTTGGTTTGTTAGTGCTCATTGTTGTTGTGACGACTGTCGTCAGAGGGTTTTTAAGGTCATCTGAGGTCTGGTGTGGACAACAGTCAGAGTCACATGAGGCCAAGTGTAAATTGGTGTTGGAATTGGTACTGGGAAGTGATGAAAGGACATAATTGTATGTGGGGGATAAGTGATGTCTGAGGCCTCCTCCTCTGTTTAGTGACAGACGGCTGTGGCTCCACTAGAGTCCACTAATCAGAAGATCGGTGGTTCGATCCCCGGTTCGATCCCCTCCAGTCTGCATGTCGAAGTGTCTGTGCCATCGGTGTGTGAATGTGTGTGAATGGTTAGCTCCTCAAACTGATGAGCAGTTGGCACCTTGCATGGCAGCCAATGCCATCAGTGTATGAATGTGTGTGAATGGGTGAATGAGATATGCACTGTAAAGCACTTTGAGTGGTCAGAAGACTAGAAAGGCGCTATGTAAGTCCATTTCTCTACTTTTGCATAGATAGCCTCTTCACTCTTCTTTTGAACCACCTGTCCTCCCTGTCCAAAATCATTGTCATGAAAATAGTGTCCTTGGTCCTTACGGTGTAGGAAAACGAGTCCAGAACTGATGAGTTGGCCCTCTTGTGTTGAGCCATGTGTTTGTCTCATTGGCTGGTTGGTTTCCCCGGTGTATAGGTCTGTGCACTCCTCCCAGCATTGGACCACATACACCAGATTGTTTTTCTGAGTGTGGAGAGTGCAGTCTTTGGGGTGTACCAGTTTCTGCCTAAGTGTGTTACTAGGTTTGAAGAACACCGGAATGCTATGATTGTTAAAGATCCTCCTGAGTTTTTCCGATACACCAGATATGTAGGGGATGACCATGTTGTTCAGTCTACTCTTCTTTTCTTCATCACCAATAGTGCTGTCCTTCCTGGATCTTGTGGTCACTTTCCCAAAGGTCCACAACCATTGAGTGCATCCTGCAAGTGTTTTCTTGAACACCGGCAGACAACAATCCCATCTACTTGACGATGTCAAAATTACAAGACCCTTAGTGGCAGAAATGACATACAATGTGTTTAAATATGCAGTTCTTAGCAGGGGTGTATTCTTCCCAAACTATTTGATACAGGTTTGATTTGGTATGTGAGTTCCTCGGTTCAGTACACCATTTATCCAGATTCAGAGTGTTTCAAAGTGTAATCCCACTGTGGTAAATATGGACAGCTGTACTTGAGTATTTGTTCTGATTACATTACTTCTGATCAAAAACTAGCAAGCAACAACTTTGCTAACAGCCAAACATCAAGCAAAGTCAACAGCACAAGACATAGCAGCCAGCTAATATTACTGACTAGTCCAACAGCAGTTAGCCCAGCTGGGCACTAAAATTATTTTTAAAAAGTTACATAACAATGCTTTAAAAAAAAGAAAATGAATCAAATAAACATAAAGCTTATGACAGATGAAGTAGTCAGTGTTCTTGTAGAGTGGATTCTATACACTTGATGAATGTAATGGGTAACTGTCCAGTCCTAACCCAGTTATATGAAGGAAAATTTTCACAATATTCTTCAAACATCTAAATTGATGCCAATTAAAACTTTCTTCCCTTCAGTCTGTCTGCACCCACACCTCTTAGGCCTTGTAGCTCCACTGTAAACTGAAACATAGGCGTCTGTCTTAAGTGTATAAACACGCTCCACTAATATGATCCTTATTTCCCGTGTGGTGACAGTGTACAGAGACCAGACACAGCTTCAGTCTGGACTTAATGACTACAGCACAGGAAGAGACGCATCACATTTATTCAGATGCACAGTCACTTTGAAGCCTTGTTCGGCTGCTGTGTTCTGCACAAATTAACGGAGAAGAAATGCTGAACCCGTTCTCTCCAGAAAAGGAATGCTTGTTTTTACATAATATAACAAGAGAAAAACACAATTATTTTTTAAATCTTACATAACACAGCATATTCTTCCTTTGTGTGTGTGGGTTCTCTCTGGGTACTCCAGCTTCCTCCCACAGTCGAAACACATGAACCTTAACAGGTTAATTGGTGACTCTAAATTGCCCGTATGTGTGACTGTGAGCATGAGTGGTTGTTTGTCTCTGTGTGCCCTCTTATGAGCTGGTGACTTGTCCAGGGTGGACTTCGCTTCTCGACTAATGTCAGCTGGGATAGGCTCCAGCCCCACTGTGACCCTGATGAGGATAAGTGATGATGGAAAATGGATGGATGGTAGTATTCAAAGATCAGATATTAACTGGACTGTAGTTGTAAAACAAAAGATGTTCTGTCTGTACTGCAAACAGGCGTGGTTCCACTCTGATCCAACAGTCCAACTATTACTGTAGTCATAAGTCAGTACGTTTACATGCAGCAAGAAATTCGAATTTCTGATCGTATCAGACTTAGTTCGGACTTTTCAAAGTGCTTGTAAACACCTTAGTCTGATCTACTTCGGACCTATTTCGGACTACATCGGACATCTCGAAATCGGATAAGAACACCTAGATAATTCGTTCATAGTTGGATAATTAACGCCATGTATACTCAGCAATCGGATCTGAAGCGGATTTTGCGTTCTGCGCATGCGCGACATTTTCCGCTGGGGCTTTCACCCGGAAGCCAAAAGATCCGTTGTCCTTTTTATATGCATTATTAGGATGAAAATAATACACGAAAAGTATGCAGCTGTAGCATCGCCCATCTCCTCGTACACCATCTTTGTTTGAATGCCGTCAGATAGTTTGTTGTTGCTGATAAGTAGAGGTCAACCGAAAGTGGCTCTTTGTTGAGAGGGCTACAGCGACACCTAGCGTAACGGAGTCAGCCATGCTCCGGCCGTTTATCAGATTCTCTGAATGGCATGTATACTCAGACAAGTGATCCGGTCTCATGCATGTCATTATCTGATACGATCAGAAATTCGAATTTCTTGCTGCATGTAAACGTACTGACTGATCTTCACACAACTCACACCCAAAGTGACCATGTGACAGTGCTCTGTGTTAAAGAAGTCAGTCAGTACTTTCTGACATCTCTAACCTGTCTGTGGCATCCCCAGCCACATTTGTCATGTTTGGTCAAGCAGAGTAACAGGGAATAACAGGCTTGGACCCAAACGCAGACACCAATAGGAGAGCTGATAAGGTTCAATGAATGAATCCAAAACTCTTACAGACTTACAGGATGGTGAGGTGGTCCAAACAAGAAAACAAATTCAAATGAGAGCAGGCAGAAAATCAAAAGTCCATGAGGCGTGCAAGGTACAGAGAAACAGGGCAAAACTCCACCAGGAGAACAAACATGAAGAATGGTTGAAACACTTGAAGAAGTGACACTCAAACACATGGACTCAAGTCACAGCAGAATAATGAGATACAGGTGAAACTAATCAGGGCAGGGCAGACAATCAAAACTGGCAGGAAACACACAAAATCAGGAAGTAGAGTTACAGACATGAGGAGATTACAAAATAAGTGAAAAGTGTGAGCACCATCTTTGTTGCAGGCTCCTGGCCAACCAGTCCATCCAAAGCTGAGCAAGCCCCAGCAGAGCAGTCTGACAGGCAGATGATGAAAGTAGCACTGAAACCACTTTCAGATGGCCTGGTCAGAATCAACCAAAGCCAGCTCCCTGGAAAGTACAAAGTGCAGTGTTACCAGTTAACTCTGGACCAAAGGGTGATGTGGCCACTGAAGATTCTTACATCTGCAGCCAGTATGTTCCAAACACCCAATACATCTGAAAATGGCTAACACTCCCTTGTTGCCTCTCTGACACTGGCCTTTTTGGAAGCTGCCTCTCCAGTCCATCAGCCTGGGTTACAAACAAGATTGAGCTTGGAGCTGAGGGAGTTTACTGACCCACTGATGGGATGTGCAAATACCCCCATGCAAAGAGTGTGGAAATTGAGAATACAGGCAGAAATCGACCATGAGATCAGCAAGCTATAACACCAAGAGATTGTTGGCAGAGTCCTGACTGGACCTGCACAACTTGGCTTGGGACCTTGCTTCTGGTCCAAGGTCACCAGGAAGGCAAGGAAAGTGTTGGTTCAGTTCGATCAGGCTACGTCAATCAATTGGGACAATCTTTGGAAGATTCCACAAGCCAGGCACAGTTTTCTCATGTGCGCAACATATGCCACCCTGCCCTGCCTCTGAAACCTCCAGCAGTGATTCAGGAAAAGCACATCAACAGCAAGCGCTTTCTCA